>CM071929.1:10444269-10865720 GCA_016081115.2 Rehmannia glutinosa | reverse complement strand
TAAAAATGGTGGGACCTAGCTTGAGTGGCATCTTGGAGTAGTTGGTCAATCATATATCAGCTAAGCTAGCAACCTCACGCCCAATGTCTCATACAATCAATGTTGATAATAACCGATCAAAAAAAAAAAAAAAAACAAATGTTGATAATATATGAGTGTATTCCAGTTCATGAGATATGAATTGCAGATAATTCTAGTTTACCAGTTGAATTTTCTCGTACTTTGGAAATTCATTGTACAGATACTGAGTGGATAAAATATTATTAAGTGTCCTAATGATAGATGCTAAGTAGGTAAAATATTATTATATAGACATTAGATATGTAGCACCTATAAAATTAGTTTTTTTTTTAATATTTATAAAATTATTTCTCTCATAATGGTGAGTGGTGACTATTTCAAGTGACGATGAAAATTTCAAAATAAAGTTTTGAGTTCAAAATTCCATTTGAAATAAAAATGAACAAGTCTCTTGTGAGGACAGCCTCACTGGGATCTAAATCTGAGAGTGACCATAAAGAACTCTTCGAGAACATGAATCATGAAAATAAATTTAAAAATAATAATGAACCATGAAGAAACAAAAATAAACCCTAAAAAACATGAACCATGAAGAATAAACCAGAAAAACAAAAATAAACCCTAAAAAAAAACTAAAAATCCTAAAAACCCTAATCAATTAAAAATAAACCCAAGAAACAAAATAAACCCTAAAAAAACAAATATAAACCCTAAGAAAAATAAAATCTGAAAAAAAAAACCCTTTAAAATTTTGTGTAAATGATCCGTCTCAAGGATCTAAATCTGTGAGACCGTCTCACGCAAGTTTTTGCCAATAAAAATTTATTTCGACTTCCATATTGATTGAATATTAAGAATTGTTACTTTTTAATTATTGATCATTATTTATCAGTTGTCGAAGTTTATCTAATAATTACTTGTTACAATTGGAAAAATTGTATGCTTTTCTTGTTCTGACCTATTTTTTTAATACTTTTAAAACAACCACCTACTTAATCATACAATATATATGTATAAAACTATTCAGAGTACCAAACTGTTGCTGCAATAAGCAACCTTAAAAATAAAAATAATTGAAGTAATAATATTAAACCAATTATTCTTGCTCAAAAGAAAAAACCAATTATTAACTAATAATATAAATGACGAAAAATGTTCGGGGTAAATGATAGGGTGCAGCGGTGCTAGGATAAGAAGTCCAGGTCATAATCATACCACCAATTATTTATTTTCTCTTATTCTTTCAATATAATATTAATTATTTTATTAAAAATCATAAAACCCTTTGGTCCAATCAGCTCTCCTCTTCTCTATAAATAAGCCAAAGGCCAATCCCCTGACCTTTGAGCAGCTTTGCTTCCAAGTTTGATCTAATCCATAGTTTATTGAACTCTGCAGTTCCTTACAATTAAACCGCAGAGATCAAAGTTTAATAATCCCCAATAATTGTTCGTAGTAAACAGCAAAGAAGATAGGAAGATGCTGGAGCTTTTCCTGCTAGGGTGCACCGGAGTTGTGGTGTTTCTTCACGGAGCCAATTTCTTCTTCCATGCCCTTTCTTCTCATTTGGCAATCCGTGCTATCAGGTTTGTTCCCAAACTACCCTTCAATTCTTTTCTCTGTTCTTTTGTACTCGTCGACAAAAATCTCCGATTTCATTATTGTTGGTAGCATCTTTGATCTTTCATTTTACTTTTTTTTTTATTTTTGAGGAAAATCTTTCATTTTACTTTTACTGGAAGAAAAAAAGGAAAAAATGAGTACCCTAAAATCGGAGCAGATTTTTGAAGTTAATTAACGAGTCTCTCTCTGGTTTTCGATTTGGGAAATTGATTTTATTTGGGCCTAGAATTTTTATTTGTTTATATTTTTGGATTTTCCTTTTTCGGCAGAATAATTTTTAGGGATAATTACAAAAACACCCTGAGGTTTTGGCTAATTACCAAAAAACCAGAGATATTTCAAAATTACAAAAAAAACCATTATGATTATGTGTTAAATTAAAGGAGATAAATTTTGTGTTTTTAATTTTTTATAAATATAAATATCAGGGGGTTTTTGATATGTTTTTGCTTATTAAAGGGAAAAATTTAAGACTAATCAAACCTCAAGGTTTTTTTGTAATTTTCAAAAATTTCTGGGTTTTGTTCAATTAGCCCAAATCTCAGGGTGTTTTTGTAATTATCCCTAATTTTTATTTGTTCATGAAATCATTGTGGGAGTTAGTGTAGAATGATTGCTTTTTTACGAATCAGTTTTGGGGAAGTGGGCAAGAATGTGATATAGTTTTTTCTAAAAGATAGATCATATTTGAGTCAATAATTCTGGGTATTTTATTTTCTGCTTGATTCTACCCAAAAAAATATATGGTGGTTGGGCCACAGCCTTATCTTTATTGGACAGCCCAGCCCAGCCCAGTAGTTGATGTAAACGTAAAGTATACTTCTGATATTTTCGGATTGAAATAGTCAAGAGGGCACTGAATTAATAAAAAATGTCTTAGGTGATTAGGGTATATTTAATTATTCAATAATTGCATATTTGATCATTTGGTACAATTATTTTAAATACAAGAAAGCGATTGAGAATCTAATTTACCTTTAACTTGCTTTATATTATTCCCCTTCCATTGCTATTTTGCTTTAACCAAAAAAAAAAAAAAAACACTTATACAGTTATACACGTGATAATTTATTTTGCAACAGCTTCTTGGGATTTGTTGCTTGGTAGAGGAAAGCAGAAACACTGTTATTCTTTCACGTCTCCATGGGGAAGAGAAAATGCTGCTGTTTGTAAATAAATTCAATAATAGAGGCATGTTTGGCATTCCACATTTAATTCTCTTTAAAGGTTTTATTCAGAGGACAGTATAGTACTTCTTGATCGATTTGAAATTGTATTGCTGTGTCCAAATGGAAATGTAAAGATCTTTTATCAGCCCATTTCAAGGTGTTTGCTATTTGCGTTTATGACGCATGATTTGGTTTGGGGTTTATCACAGTCATGCATCCAATTGATTTTGCATCTCATCCCCACCAGAGGGATTAAATATTAATTATTATATAATCCATTGATTTCCACTTCTACAAAATATCATTTTCTTTTTAAGAACATATGAAATTTCATTAAACCAAGGAGTGTACTTTAAAGGCCAAGAGGTGCTCTACAAAGTGGAGAGGCTCCTGCCATACAAAAGCTCCAGCTTGAGAACGAGCTGCTCGGGCCAAACAATGCGCAACCGCATTAGCTTGCCTATTAACATTTATGCGATGTTTGGTTTATGGTTTGCAATTTTTCTTCCAAAGAAATGGTTTAACCAAGGGTAATTTTGACATTGAGTATATTATCATACATAATCAATAATTGTTACCCATTTTTATACAAAAAAGGTATCTCAATCTCAAATCTCAAACACAATATTACAAATCCATGAATATTGCAATCCTACCCAATCCAAAATTGTTACTCAGAAAAAGGAGTAGAAATAATTAATTTGGATCCAAATTCTCAATACTGATTAAAAACCTGTCCATTTTGTCAATTGGGCTCACTACTGATTAAAAGCTGGGCCAATGCCCAATACCTCTTCCAGCAAGGCCCAAAGAGAATCGGTTACGTATCAACATATGGCAAAGGCCTAAGACCTATTTAGATAAATAGATAAACATATCATTTCTTTTCCAATGAAAATCCATTTCACATTTTGGCGATTTTTGCTAACTTAGAAGCAAGGTATGATGAATATTATTGAATTAGCCTTGAAATTGGATCTAGTTATAGAAATTGCCCCTACGAGTCTATATAATAAATGTGCATATTATTGAATGACTAATCCATCCAAAACGCTCATTCGAGTTTAGTCAGTTGTTTATATTTATCAAGCCTTCTACGTGGAACATTTATACGAGAGTGACAGTGGGATTGAACTCATGACCGCTTATTTGATATGAAATCATGTTTCCTCAAAAAAAAAAAAAAAGATATGAAATCAGGTTGAATACATCATTTTAAAGTTTTAGAGACATGAGTTATTTATTATTTAATTATTCAGAAACACACACACACATATATATATGGGGAGGGTTATAAGATATGTGTTCACCGATCTAAATCATATATATATATATATATATATATATATATATATATGCGCGTGTAACTCGTGCTGAACACATGTTAATCCTCTTTTGTCAAAATAAAGTGCTGTTAAAGATCACAAATAAGGCATTATTCTCTCCGGTTTCCTCGTATTTACGTAAAATGGGTTGTCGTTTTTCTTTCATATAGCATGTGAACTGTGAAGTGTGATGCTCTTTGCTTTACGGCGTCGTCTCATTCATGGTATGAAAATACGAAGAACAAACATAGAAAGACGTCGAAAATAATTTTTTGACCGTACTGATGGACTCAAATAAGCTGACAACCTGACAGTGAGGTCATCGGTGAGGCCCACAGTACGAAATTAGTGCTATATTTACTATGTCCGATTCTAAATTTTTATGCTAGCGTGTCACCGAACTTTAGCAAAATTCAACGTGATAAAGATTAAAGTCACATGTAATTTCCTAAAGCATATTAATTATAATCTGCTTCATTAAATCCATCACAAATGTTTCTCTAAATGGGAATTAAATACTTCAAAAGTCGGACGCATGAATTGAGACTTGGGAAATGAAACATATGTTTCAAAATTACAAAACACCCTCAAGTTTGATTACGCCTTAATTTTAAGGGGTTAATCAAATATTTTTAGAAGTATCATTGGTTTTTTGAAATGTTAGATTTGTTTATGAAGGAGAAAATGTAAGATGTATTCAAACCTCAAGGAATTTTTTGTAATTTTGAAACATCTCAGGTTTTTTAATTAGCCGAAACCTCAGGGGTGTTTTTGTAATTATCCCTAATAATAATAATAAAGCCAAAGCGACCAAGGTTCTTCCGTTAGAGGAGAAACTGGGAAAGTCATGCGTGTATGACTTCAAAATTAATTGTGTTTTTCTTACAGGCAAACCGACAAAATAAATGCAATCTTAGCTACTGAACAATAAATTTGGAATTACCCGCACAAAATCCATGAAAGAATTATTATAATTCTGGTGGGGATGTTCGTAATCCACATGGTCATTACAAAAATCCCAGACCCACACATGACATTAACCAAATAGATCTCGTAACGTACCCACATATTCTGGACATCGAAACTTGAACAAATTAACCCAAGGATTAAATGAGTCTTTTTTTTTGTTTTTAAATATTTTCCCACCTATTTCCGATTTTTTTTTGATAATTTAGGCTTTTAGCATACGTTGACGGGCTTTTTAACTTCCTTTTTTTTACCTTACCACGGAGATAAATTTATTTATATAATTTTCCATAGTAGATTCAAAAGTAATATTATAAAAGTATATGTTATTTTTGTAATTTTTCAACTAGACAGTTTCTGGCCACAAAGACTAGTCTGATAATTTTATCTATATAATTTTCATAGTAGATTCAAAAGTAATATTATAAAGATAAAATGTTATTTTTGTAAATGTGCGGTACTACTTTTTTTTTTGTTTTATTTGAGTGACGAAATGGTAGAAGAATTAAAAAAATAAAGAACAGAAAGTACGCGAAATGGCGCAGCACCGCCAGGAAGCCGTTACATCATCTTTGTCCACTATTTTTGTCTTCATTTACCTGTATACATTGGGATAAAATGAATCCACGTCATGCGTGAGTCCCACAGCGAAAGGGCCCCACTGTGAACTGCTGTATTTCATATGCTAAGCTTCCACGTGTTGCCGCACTTTATCCCTCACTATAAATCTTTAATTCCTCATACGCCTCATTAATTTCCGTGTTCTCCAACCGATTCATGGGATCAGATTTTCAAATTTCAATCTAATTTCCTTTTTTTTTTTTTTTTTTTTAAATAAGTTGGGAGTTTTGGTTGGAGAGGAGGAGATAAATATGAAAGAAATCGAAAGACAGGGGTTCGAATTTCGATCGACACCTTACAAAGAAGAAAGCCACCACCATTTCTGTTCAAGTGGTTTCAATCCAATTTCCTATTCGTTTCATATTTCAACTTACAGACGAATAACATGTGTAGATATTTTATAATAATCAACGATATAATTTTATCTAAAAATACATATTTATCCACAAAGTGAAATAGAAACGTGAAATATAAAATCTGGTCAAAAAGAAAAGAAAAGAATTCGGTAATCCTTTTTAAATTTTTTTAAAATGAACAAATTCACAGAATCGTTTGGTAACCTAGTGGTAAGACGCTTGTAAAACTCATATATGTGTCTGGGTTCGATTTCTACCTAACTCCGTCTCCTTCAGGGATACTAAAAATTGCACAAATCCATTTTCACTCAAATTCCTCTTACAAGACAATTTTTTTCTTATTACTATGTGCAATGATTTTCATTTCATAAACATGATAAAAAATATAATTGTCTGATGATGTTAAGTGTTGTTAATATACGTCGGACAATGTAATGTTTTTTATCTTAACTCATCGAGCAATGATCTACACGACAAAAGTCTTTCAAAAGTTACATTTTGTCGGTATCAAACATTCAACATTGTCTGAATCGTTATTAGACTTACTAATCAATCATTGATTTAAATGCGACACACGTTTAGTTTCTGATCAATCGAACTGTCGATTGACTGTTGGAACTTTTTCGTTGAATGTGAAGCAATTATAACGTGCATTCAGAACACAACAAACTATAACTGTCACATGATGTTAAGTTGACGTAATAGTATGACGTACAATGCAATGATTTTATTTAGCTCAGAAACTTAAACGTTATAAATACTTTTGAATACACGGTTCTTGAATCAAAATAGGAACCTCTTACAAGTGGTACAAGTAGAAATAAGGGTGATTCCTCGTCAATAGGCTGGCTAATACTTTAGTATTTATGATATCATGTGTATGGCGACGACTTTTCTGATTGATATGATTGATTGTGTGATGTCTGATGTTTGACATTTCCTTGGGATATAAGCTTCTTCTCCATTAAACTATGCAAAGCGTCCGAATATGACTGATACTTCAAGTTGGTCACTCATTTAGGTCGGTCGGCCAAACCCTTCATGTGGTGTGTTTGCCGCGCTGGACACTAAGCTCGGACAATTCTTTCCGTTGTTGGCATTGTTGTCAGGTCGAGATATTTGGAGGTTATTGGTCTTATACACGTCCTTTGTTGTCTTTGGTTGGTCGGATGGGGCCCTTTTGATCGGGGTTTTGACTTTTTGTTGACTTTAGTGGGTCGTTTGTGGCATGTATACCAACTAGCTATTCAACGTTGGATGAGCTAAAATAAATTATCACAACAAAAAGTATCACATCAATTCTAATAATTAAATGTCACTCATACATTTAGAAAAAACGAAACGAAATGTCAAACAACACATTCCCAATTTCGATTATCCACAAAAATTAATAGTTGCATTATTTAAAATTTGGCAAACAATGTCATTCCCTTCATCCAATAAAAGTTAATAATAAGCTATTGAAAAAAAAAAACCAATCCTCATATTTACTACAATAAGAATTAAAACAAAATAAGGGATAGAGTGTAGCACAAGAAAACAAGAAGCACCTCATGAATTATGGAACACATGCTTTCCAATACGGACAATACGCCATGCAAACCCATTACACCAGTCACACTCACAACACAGGCACTCCTTCACACTTCCCACGTATCCTTATTAAACAATTTACACCCAACAATCCTCCGCCACGTACGCATACCCCACAATGGGCCCCACCCCCGATTGGCGGCGCCCCTGTCTCCACAGTCACACTGTACCTTGACTTTTTTTATCCCCGGTCTGCCATTCGAGTCATCAGATCGGATTTATATTTAGTTTTGAGTTATGTTTAAAATATATTAAAAATGAATTAAAATTATAAAATAATTATATTTTAGATAAATTGGTTACATCGGGTAAGTAGATCTACCCAAGTGGGTAGTGCCTAACTCCCGTCGGATTGTGACATGTGTCCTATTTTGATTTTTTTTGAAAAAAATGCGATATATGTCATAATGGGACACTTGGCAAAATCAAGGGGTTGGCACAACCCACTTGGGTAGCATCAAACCCCGATTACATCATATCAAATTTGTGTCAGCTAATTCGGGTTATCAGGTTGACTTTATGTTTGGTTTTAAGTTATATATAAAATACATCAAAAATGAATTAAAATTATAAAATAATTACGTTTTAGACAAATTGGTTACATCATATCAAATTTGTGTCAGTCAATTCGGGTCATCAGGTCGAGTTTATGTTTGGTTTTAAGTTATATATATAAAATACATAAAAAATGAATTAAAATTATAAAAATAATTATGTTTTAGACAAATTGATTACATCATATCAAATTTGTGTAAGTCGCGTTTGAGTTTTTCGTGTTTGAGTTCGAATTTCTCTCAGTAATTTTGGGTTGAGTTCGTATCCGAATATCGTGTCAGGGACCCTCACCTCTATAAATTCGAGCCATCGATCCCACCAGTACAACTCGTTCAAATAAACAGAAGAAAATATTCGATGGCGCCGACGGCCAGATCTGCGGCGGCGGACGGAGAAGGCGACGGCGAAATGCACTACCGCGGCGTTAGGAAGCGGATGTGGGGGAGATACGCGGCGGAGATTCGAGATCCGAATAGGAAGAGCCGCCTTTGGCTGGGGACCTACAACTCGGCGGAGGAGACGGCGCGGATCTACGACCGCGCCGCCCGCCGGTTTCGTGGGGATAAGGCCAGAACGAACTTTCCGCCGCTGGATTTGAACGTTAGTCCTCCTAGCCAGAGCAGCGCCGTCGTGTCTGCAGTCCACGTGGCGCCGCCGCCGCCGAGAGCGGCGGTGAGTTCCTTCTCGATGCAGCTCATTTTGAACCGGCAGCCGTATTGGAGATCGTATTACCAGAATAACCACCAGTTCCGCCGCCCGAGCGGCGGATTTGTGAGGACGATGCCGGCGGCGCGTACCAATATGCTCCGCCTTCGCCCCGAGTCGTGCCAGGAGATCGCGGATATAATGAATAGGATTCGGAGTGTGGCCGTGGATACTCGGGGCGGGTCGAACCGGAGCGAGTCCGGCTCGTCATCTGGTGTCACTGAGCTGCCCGAACCGGCGCCGGTCTGTAAAGGCATCAATGTGGATCTTAACTTCCCTCCACCACAAGATATTTGATCTCCGGCGGGGAAATAAATATATTCGTAATTAAAATTAATTAACTAATAAATATTTCGTCTTATTAACCAAATAAAGAAAAAAAGAGGACGAAAATGGTGAAACGGTGGTAAACTATGTAAATACTAAAAACTCTAATCTTCGTTTTGTTCAGATGGATCAGATGTAATTTCCGGGTCTGTTAGTTTCGACCAAATATATAAATATAAATAGTTATTTAGTAAATATTTTATTTGATGTAGCTCAAACCAGTTTAAGTTATTTTTTCCTTTATTTTTAAACTGATTTACTGTACGGACATTCTTCATGTGGGAGTTTCAGCGAATGATGTGGGATTCGCTGCCACATTGAGCAACGCGCCTTTTTAATTTGGGGTTTCTTTCATACACGTCTTTTAAATAGTTAAAAAAAGATATTAAATTTTTTCAGAATTTTGTTTGACTGTAATAATTGCAAAATGATTTTTATGCGATGCTAATACATTTTATGCACAAAATCACTTTAGTACTTTGAGAAGAAAAAAAACAAAAGACGCTTTAAGTAAAAGAATAAAATGGACGACTCTTTTTAAGGAAATTTTTGACAAAAATAATCCTAGAGAAAGAGTGTCGTACAGAGTACAGACGAAGTCAAAGGGACCAAGGTGATGTGGCCCATATATCTTCTGAAATCTGAACATATATGTATTAATAAAGTTAATCATAAAATCATATAGAATGATGGCTATGATGATACTAGAAATCAAAGAAGTTGGTGACATGCATGTCATATACTTCTTTTGCACGGTCTATTATTCAAACAATGATTTTATTTACATCATTCACGTGACCACCATGTTGCTTAATGAACGTTCTTGATAACTAGAGATGGATAAGATTTCTACGTAAATTACTTCAAGTATAATTCAAAGAGGATAAGTTATATAATTAATCAAATTTATTTAGTTTCTTTTTATTATTAAGATGCGGAGACAAGGAGGTATAGGGGCCGGCACAGTGCTTGTCTCGTGACAATGTTAAAAATTATAAAAATTAGCTATAATTTATATGATTTTTAGCTTTCCATCCTGCCATTTCACCCCACTTTTACGCGATAGTTGTGCCATAGATTAAGATGTATTTTTGGAATAGAATTAGGTGTTGGAGGAGAGTGTAATAGCAAGTAGCAGAGGTCTCTCGTTAGGTAGCTAGTCTAGGGACATCGAGAACCGACTATCGCGTGCATGTGGTCGACGGGCCGCATGTAAAATGTGTTGGAGTATATTCTATCCCGAAGTAATCTCGCCACCAAGCGTGTTGGAGATGATTACTTTGATATGCCATAACCCAATTCCTCTATTTCTATGATTGATAATTGTCTTATTAATTAACTAGTATGCAAACCTAGTCACTCATGGAGAATCTAATTTCTGTCTCGACTTTAAATTTATGCCCCCGTTATTAGTTTTAAGAAAACATCATTTTCTTTTTAAGGAAAACAACATTTTGATAGTGTGAATTGGTTGCCTTGTCAACATATCATGCAGTAAAGCAAGTGAGATTTGTATTTTCTTTGAAATTTATGCTCTCTATCCAACCATTCATCCCAACTTTTTAACAAAAAAAAAAGTGGGATCTGTTTTTTTCCCAAGTTTTGTGCGTATACTTTTTTTTTTTTGAAACCGTGCATATAGATTTAATAATGATATAATTTTACTCTTCGTTGAGGCTTATCTTGTTAATATTATGAGCAATCCTATAATATGGGCATTGTCTCTTCGGAAAAAAGTTTTCGCTCCGCTAGGTGACAGTAATTATTTAATTTAATATTTTTAGTAAGTTGAGAGTAGTGGTTGAAGTAGAGGGGATAAATTTCAAAGAAACAAGTTTCGAACCCTGGTCAACAACCTTACAAAGGATGAGCGATACCACTTGAGCTACAAACTCGTGGTATTTAATTCGATAAAAACAAACTATATAATAAATGTTAAAGACCAACTCAACACTGTCATAGATTAAGCTAACAAGTGCAAAGAAGACATTTGTGACTACTTTACCACATCCTCCACTATGTAGTTGCTTGTTTCTGTAAGTTTTAACTAATGAAACCACTAAACTTGAACAACAACAATATACAAGTAAATATAGTGTACTTATAAGAAAAGTGATGCAAATTTCCATCCAGCATATCATGCATATTCACACAGAAAGAGAGTAGCTTAAGCCTAAGCAATTTCCTTCGCCTTGCCCCTTAAGCCGGTATGCTAAAACCTGAAAATAGATAATTCACACGCATTATACGAGAACATGACAACCTGCATGTAATTCACAATTTCCTTTCTATCACAACGACCACTTAACCAGAAAAAAGGGGGATATTTCACCCTCAGTGTAAGGCTTAATTGCAAAATTTGTCCCGTAACTATGGGGGCTAGCATATTTGGTGTTGTAAATATTTCTAGTAGTAATTTTGATCCCGTGGTTCTATTTTGTGCTTTTGGCCCATTTTGGGCGATTTTAGTCCCAACTGAGTGTTTCATATTTCATGTTCCCATAATACCTTTGTCCATTGGCTAAAATACCAAAATACCTACAACCGTTAAAAGTTACAGGAATTGCTATTTCGACTAAAAGATAAATCGTCAAGGACCGAAACTGCCACGTCAAGAAGTTACAGTACTAAGATTGCCAACCACTAAGAGTTTATAGGACTAAAATTGCAATTGAGCCATAATTGTTTTTTTGGAATGGATATAGAGGAGTCTAACTAACTAGTTGGTCAACTTAGATTTAGGTCAAAAGTTTTTGATACCTAGTTCATTACACAAGCTATTGGCAATTTCGGTTGTGCGGAGATGCCATTTCTTGCAAACACCTCTCTACAACGGCTATCAATATGAGACCATTGGAACACTTAAAAATTTGCCAATGCCCTTTTTAGATGGTTCACACTTAGACCCCCACCTACCCCCACAACCAAAAGAGAGAAAATTAATTTAAGAACAAAGAATTCATAAACCACACCGTGTGATCTTGTAACTGTATCAAAGCCATATGAGACGAGGAAAAAATGTTACCAGATTTTGCTCATTAAATCCAGCATGAATTTCCTCCAATGTTTGATGCTCGTTCAACAACTGCAACTCGTAGTTGCAAGGATTAAAGACCCCAGATTCCTTTGTGGAAATAGAAGAGTTGTTTACAGGGTGAAAATCTTTTATTATTAGCATCTCGATTTCACTAGCTCCCACAGATGTCTGCATAGCAATATACTGCAAGAGATGTGGTTTCAAAACTATTCAGAATGCGTATCTTGTTTCTTAGTTGCCATTTAAAAAAAAAAAATCAAGAATGAGAATGGAGGTGAACACCTGGCATAAGTGTCTAACTGATGATGTGGAGCTGCAGCAGAGGTAAGGTCGCTTCAAGCTAGGTATCTTCTCGTGCAACGAAACAATCATGAGACTAATTTTAAACTGAAATAAGGAAAACAAGAAGATGAACCCTCATAAGTTCCTTGACAGAGAAAATAGAAGCACATATGTACTCTCAGAAATGATCTCACTAACTCAGTGGTATTCAGTAAGCAATAGGCAATTCAACTTAATCAATTCTCTTGAGATTATTGAGATATTCTAATCCCAAACCAACCATCCCTCCAGTCATCCCCTTCCGCCCAATTTAAAAAATATATTAAATTTCATAGTAAAAAACAGACTCCAATTTTCCAAGATCAGCACAGCAAAAGATATAGTATTACCGCCTCATCATTTTCACGTGAACATTGGAGATAATCAATGAGCTTTGAAAGCCGATTACTCCTGGAAAGCCTGCCATTGGCCCAACTGAGGCCCCCATGACGAGTGTTACTGCGCAAGCCACCTCTTCCCCAGACGAGAAATTCTGTACTGGCAATGGGTGCAGCAGATGTACCAAGTAATTCTCTGTTCACTTCTGAATCATTATCATTACAACCTCCATCTGCATTGGCTCCTGATGATGGCTGTGAACTCCGAGCTCCTCCCCATTTTCTCTGTCTTTTCGATTTGACTTCAGCAGAGTGCTCATCAGCCGAAGACGAGTCTTTGCTACCATCATGCTCATTAGCTCCTTCTTCCTCTTCATCTGATTCTTGGTGTTCAACAACACGATGGTTTCTCCGACCTCTCAAATTTCGATAGTTTCCCTGTCTCCTAAGAAGCGTAGCAGCTGTAGCTTTGGGTGATTTTCGTTTTTCCCCAGAGCTTCTGCTTGTCGTCGAAGAGTCTGGGCAATTGAAGCTTGTATCTGTTATAAAAAAGAAAATTAAGCAGATGGAATTTTGTAGTAGGCAATTCAGAGCTCGAAAAGGACAGCTGCATCCTTTTGATATTGAGAAAGAATGTAACTAGTCAATTCGGTCAAGGATAATTTGTCATAGATTACTTTATTATGGAAAGAGGAACACAAATTATTCCACATTGACATTCACAGCCTATTGGGGAATCTAAATTCCTAAAAACTTAATGAACTGTACTGAATGAGCCATGGATGGTTTAAGTCTGTGACTAAAATTGAGATCAGTTACCTGCTTATTGCGAGCTATCTCCTCTTCATGGAAAGCCAACTCCTGACAATTGGAATGGTTAGAGATGAAGTGAAGTAAATTTTATATTGCCCATAAGAAGAGTGAAGAAATTTATCAACTCTTACCTCTTCCTCATACTTATCAATGTCTGGATACAGAGCAGCAATAAGGCGTCATAGTTTGGATCATCTCTTAGAGAACGGCGACTAGCACAATGGGTGCGACAAGCAGGGCATTCATTGTTCCTGCGTAGATATCAATAGTTGAAGTAAATAACAAGAACCCTTCAATACGTACTAAATAGACGAGAAGTATAAGAAAGTACCCAAGGCGCATAGATTTGTCAATGCACTCTCTGCAGAAGCGATGCAAGCATTCCATGACTGTGCGTGTCTTCTTGATGATGCCTGTCCGTGGAAAATTTCAAACAAAATTACATCATAGAACTGACATGAACAAAACAGAAAGGACAGGTTCTAACCAATAGGTTTAACTTCTTCACTACTAGGCACGTTGTATAAGTACAAAAGGCATTTCACACAATAATATAGTGGCCAATAAGGAGATGCAGATCATCATTGTGATCGTTAAATGTTTTTTAATATTTCTTCAAGCTCCATTAGATAATTTCTGGAAAAAAAGAAGTCTGCACTCTGCAGGAAAGAGTAGTTCAGTTGAAAATTATGGAAAGGTAAAATTTTGAAGTTTCGGCTGAAATGTTATCCTGTTACAAGAATAAATTGGGTGAGCCTTGCAACATAGAGGTACCCATAAGTCAATAGGCTTGACATCCTCCAAACACATTTGTATGGTGTTTCTTTTAACCATTCTTCTCTTCTTTATCTGCTATCCTAATATACACATCTTTCCAAACCCTTAATGCAGGACAGGTCATATATACATATATATAGGTGAAATTACCATGAGAATACTCATGCATGCTAATATCGTCTGGCACAACTGTTCTTTCAAAAGAGGAAAAGCAGTTTAGCCAAATCTTCTTCAACAGAAGGAATTTTCATAAGCATGGAACTGGCTGAGCCGACCATTTCAACGTGTTTGAGGCCATTTATAAGCACGGATTATTAGTCAGTCAATCACATGTATATCTAAAGTAACCTATAAGAAGTGGATACAAAGTAGATGGATTAAAATAACTACAGCATGGAGGACTCTGACAAAGAAACTGCTTTTGTAATTGCCTCTGAGCACTCAAATACAGCTATGCCGTTGGCTCTCCCACATAGTGCAAAGAACAGTACTGCAGCACTACTAGACTCCAAACCACTGGTGCATCATAATTGAACCTCATAACGCAGGGAAGGCAGGCAGCTTTTTGTTGCAGAACTTTGTTATCTATTTGAGTCTGACAAACCAAAATTAGAAAGGCATACCTAAACATATTGGACACTGAACTTCCTTGCGTATCTCTGCCAGCTTCACGACAATAAATCTGAATTCAACAGCATAAACTTTTAGAGTACTTCTTACCACATGTCACATGCAAATAAGGCCGGAATATTGAAAAACACAAAAAGAAATTTTTTTTTGTGGGTCATTCTTGATTCTTGGCCCTTCTTTCATTCAAAGTATATGTAAAAACGGTAGAAGAAGGAACAAAAGAATGGAAAAATATAACAACTGGATTGTAAGAATAACCCTTTTACCCATCATGAGAGGATAAAGTAACTCAATGGAGGTGCATGGAAGGATTTAGCTCTTAAACAGAGAACATCTGTGCAAAACTCTACATTTTGCACCAGATATCTCATATTTAGCACTTTGCATTTTGGTCAAAACTTATTTTTCTTTAATTAGAACATTGGATAATACATTGTCTCCACATTGCAGCTCACACAAAATGAAATATGATTTTATATAAAATCGAGTTGCAACTTTGTGCTTTTATTCAATATTAAGTTTACATGTACATAATCCAAACAAAAGATTACGCATCAGCTAATGTAAGTAGCATAATGGAGCCCCACATATTTACCCAAGTGCTGACTGTCAAAAACAATGGTCACCAATCACAGGTAAAATTCAACCAAAAAAACAAAAAATAGTAGTACGTAGAAAAAAACACCCTGAAGCCCATAACTACCCTAAACCCCAAGAAAAAACAATTCCAACATTCCCAGAACATGAACACTGAAGTAGGAACTACATGATTTCCAATAAGCAATCCCTTGAAATTTAAAACAAAGACAGAGATCACAAGCTGAGACATCGAAGCAACAATACAATCTGGATTAACACCCTTGAAACTGAATCCAGATATGGATTACATAATGCTGGATTACCAACAAGCAGATCATGCATGATTTTACATGCAATGATCAAGGAATTAAAAGAAAACAGCATTCCAATCAACAAATTCCGAAGTCAAGGTTCGTCCGCCTCCATGAATCAAACAGAGCTAACAGCGAATTAAAATCACTAGAGGTTCTAGACTTCCAAAACACCAAAAGAATAAGCCCAAAGCTCCTCTTATGAAACTTAAGTAAACAAATTGCGACACACAAAAAAGCAGGCAGATCCGAGCTGCAACTGCTCATTTTATACATCAAACATCGACGAAATCCATAACTGTAGCAACACGGTCAAATCATATATATGTGTATGAACATGTATGCTCTGGTGTTCATACGTGAGCGTGTGTGCACATGTACAGTTACACGCAGAAAGAGATAGAGATAGAGTACTCGTCTTTTTCTCCACCGCTAGAGTAAGAACTTCCGTCGGAATCTGAGAATCAAACACAAGAACAAAAAATCAAATAAAACAACAAATAATCAAAAACTAAAATATGAAAATATGCTGACTGGAGCTCTAATTTAGCGTAACCAAGGTAATGCATGCCCGCAGATGTGAACATGTACACATATATGTAAGCACGTACCAGAGGCGTTGTCAGATTGTTCGAGGTCATGATTCTCGCTGCCTTGGGCCGAATCATCGGCGTTATCTACCTCGAGCGGTGGCGAAGGAGAAGACGGTGGAGTGGCTGTGGTTTCCCGCGGCCGCTTTTGGGCAGGCATGTAGTAAGTCGAGGTGACGTCGAAGCTTGGTGGCGATGGCGGAGGTGGTGGTGGAGGAGGAGACGCAGTCAATGAAGAAAGGGACGCAATTGAATTGAGTGTAGATTCGTTCTGGAATTAGAATGTATGTAGGACTAGGGAGTATTTTTCTTACGCCTGTGAGAGAAATTGGGGTTCGTTTGCCTCCGGTTATCTCCTGTCCTGTTTTAAACAATTTCAATCAAGGGTGCAAGAAGCCATTAGGGATTTTTCAGACTGAAACTAGCACTTTGAATATTGGAATTTGGAAATATTATTTATGTCTAGTTCTTATGAGACATGACATCTAGAAAAATTATCTTAAAATTAATGTCAATAAAATCTCCCCAAGTAAATCTTTTAATTTTTTTTCAAAATTAAACTGATATATCTCTAAATAGAGCATTAATATCGTCCCATTTTCTCCAAAATTTTGTATTATAAATATTAAAATTTTGGGGCCAGTAAAAGTGCAATTCTTGAGGCACTTGGCATGAATCATTTGCCTGCGCTGGAAAATAGAATACTAATGTATTAATAAATTTAGTATGGACCTTTATATAGACATCAAAAAGCACCAAATATACATATAGTAAAAAAATGAAATAATTATATTGTTGACAAGCCTAGTGAACACTTGAAAATAATATTTTCGAAAATTCTAACAATCTGGAAAATTTTCCGCGACAAATCTCGACTTTTCTGGTTGTGGTCTGTAATCTGTAATCTGTATTGCCATTTGGCAGTTGCCACACCTGGGCTTGGCCTGCTTCAACTCTTTTTGATTTATTGGATTTGGACTAGATCTTGAATTTAATTCTTCTTGTTCTTTCTATTGGGGCTTAAGGACGGATCTGACACCTTTTGGGCTTGGACTTGTTATCAAGTACAAGTCTCAACTTCCCTAGACCAAAATATATAAAAAGATGATCATCCTGGCCCAGATTTCCTTTTTTGCTTAATTATGTATATTAAAGCAAACTCGCAAAAGAAAATTATTGATGGAAAAATGACAACTAGAATTTCAGAAAAACATATATTATTATGAAACACTATTATACTAACCCTAAATTTCAAAGATTTAAATTAGATTCCTTAGTTTGGCTGATGAAGGTACAGAAACAGTTTTTGTGAAAACATACAGGGTAAATAAGAGACTCAATTTTCCATTGAAGTTGAGCTTTTATTTTTGAAGGGCTTCATTTTTCTGTTAATTAGGTCTCGATCTCCATGTAAATTATACATTATCGCAAAGAATTTTTTTTTAATAATATGTGAGACTTGGTTGGAGGAGATGTGATAAATTTCAAATAAACTAAAAGATATTATGTTCGAACTCCCGGTCAACACTTCTTACAAAGGTGAAAGCGTGATACCACTTGAGGTATGAGCTCATGGTTTATTGCAGGTAAGTTAACATTACTTATTGTTAACCATTTTGTCTTGTTTCTTTGTTGTGTTACATGTAGTTTTGCATTTATTTGGACAAACAAAATGACAGGCATAAGTCAACACAGAAGTTGACATCGTAGTAGATATGGACGGTTATCACTAGCAACATCATGGCTGCTATAAAAACATGTTAAATTAAAGCCGTTATTATAGGATTCTGTCCATTTTCATTTCAAGCAATGTTTGTTTGTAACTTTTGTATTCACACTTGTGCATTTTATTTTATGGTCATTTATTAATGTGAAACAAGGGTTTCAAGTCAATGAGTTGGTTTATTTACTTAAATTGGTGCTACTTCCAATGCATAAATTTGGACTCCATTTGACCCCTGCCATAAAATTTGCGTTTGATAGTAGGTATGACTTATGAGTCGCCCATTGTCTGACATTCTCTTCACTAACTTGGAAGATTAATTTGCCAAATTCACAAAGTGAAGTAATATTAATTTTAGAGTGACGTCGATTTCCAAAAAACATAAATTTGAGTGACATCAAAAATATATTAGTTTTAGAGTATGATGATACAATAATAAAGTACGAAGATGAACGAATTATATTCGTTTTATATAAAAATTATGGGGTAAATTTTAGGTTTAATTACAAAAATGCCCTTGAAATTTATTCTAATTACAAAGAATATAATTGATCCAGTTACCTTTCAAAATTACAAATATCTCATTGCCACTTGTTTCTCTTTTACAAGTTGCACTCTCAGTGCTATTTTTCTAGATGAATACAAACTTGGCACTTTAAAGGAATATTTGTAAAATGTAATTTTAAAATATAACTAGGATCAGTTTTTGTAATTAGTCTAAACCTCAGAGATAGTCTCTGTAATCATCCCGATTTTTTATTGTTACAAAGTTTTAGTGTAAAATACAGTAGGTGATAATTAGTGATGTTTTAAACTTAACTAATTAGTGATGTTTTTTAAACTTAACTAAAATTAGAAGGATAATTTTTTTAACAAAAAAAAAAAAAAAGAAAGAGGGTATTTGGAAGTAGGGAATTGATACGGGAGAGTTTGGTCCCCTGGAGAAATGAAATGAGTGTTCCTAATCAAATCCTCTATAAATCGTGCAAGTTGAGTTTCTTTCATGTATTGTTCATGAGCATTTGAGTGGAGGATTGGGAATCTCTTTTATCCATCTCCACTGCCATTGCCAGTCATGGTGGCGTGGTACTCCAATCACTCACTCTAGAACCTACCCCAATCTCTTATTTGACCAACATATATTAAATTATTTTTTGCCTTTTCCTTAGTTTAGAAGACAATATAAAGCCATATATTGCTATACCTTGAAAGACATCAATTTCTGGAAGTGCCCAATCTCAAAAAACTACTTGCCCATTAATAGAGATGATCATGGGTCAAGTCGGGTTGGGATTGGGTCCACCAAAGCCCGAGGCCTAACCCTTTAAAAATACACAAGAGTTTATAGCTGGCTAATGCAGCCCTGGTCTGATTAGTTTTTCTAGGCCGAAAAAGGTTGAGACTTTTTGACCCGACCTGATTGACCCAATGGCCTGGGGTGGCCCGACTTTTAGCCCGACTTGATAGATATTGTACACAAAATCCATGCATGTGTTGGGTTGGCTGCGATTTTTGTGTCCCCAAAGGGAAATCTGGTGGGCCCAATCAGAACCAATTTTGCCATAAGCCCGATGGGCTCAGACTGAGCTAGCTTGGCCCAACATTTTGCCGGCTCTACACAAGATCCAAACCCTCCCCAACTTGTTTAGAGCTAGACCTGCCCCAATCCTTACCATGTCCTGTAATATCTGTCAACTTCATATTATTTGGCCAAATTTATATGATCTTTATACATAATATTGATATAAAAATTATGTCAAATGTGGTATTACGGGACATGGTAAGAAAATGTGGCAAGATATACTTCCATTATAATAGTAATGTAATGAAGCATGCTATAATTATATTAGCAGTACATAAGTTATAAGTGTATAGTAATTGCAGTGAGATGCCAGTTTTTAGTTAATAAATAAATTGATATTAGGTATAATGATGGGATTGATATTGTTGGGAGAATGAGAAAATCCCTTGGGGACTACAAAATCAGTTTGTTCCCTAACTATATTCTTTTGTTTCCCTGCTTTTTCCCTTTGCAGCTGAGCTGCCACCACATGGGCTTGTTGCTTAGTGCTTTTTGGTGGTCAATTCATTTTCTGCATCCACTATCTCTGCGTGTAATTCTTGGTTTGATTTCGGAATTATTATAATTATGATTATGGACCCTATTGTAACGTCTCTCCAACTCTTGATAATCGCGCGCTTCTAAAACGGTGTTTCATCTTATATTTAGTCGACAAAATTGGTCTAGTTTGATGGCGGTCCGACCAGTCCGCGAAAAAGGTTGGGCTAATCTTTATTTTTAGTGGCCTAATAAGGGTCAGGGTCTACTTTGGCCCGGCCCAAATGGCCCGAGACCATCAGACCCGAATAGCCGATCAAACACACACTTATTGGGCCCCACGAGAAATACAACCCGATAAAATTTTGGCATGGACTATCCGCCCGATTTTTCACTTGGCCGATGAGCTAGGGTCGGTTTGCCCGACCCAACTCATTCATATTTACGGGTAGTGACACACGTACAAGAATTATCATATTAATTCTCCAAAGATAAATCAAGCATCAATTGTGACTTTTTAATCGGATGGGATCTTCTATTCCAAGATGGTGTTTTCATCTCTTATTCCACAGATGAGATGATTGTCACGTGTATAAGTTACCATATTAATTTTGGAACATAAATCACGCCTAAATTGTGGGGTTTTAATATGGTAACTTCTATACACGCGTGGCAATCATCCGTGCGATGGAATATGAGATGAAACACCATCTTAGAATAGAAAATCCTATCCGCTTTTTAATATGATAATTCGTATGTGTGTCAATCATCAACGTACCAATTTGAAATATGAAATGAAACATTTTTGGAATGAAGGAGATCATGTTCGAATAATTAGTTAGGAAGTTAACTATGAACGATTTATATAGTAAACAATGCTTTTTTTTTCTCCCTATTTTCAAATAATCGGTTTTTGGGATGAATCTCACGTTCAAGGATTTCTTCTTTATACTATCTTTTTTTAATTAAAAAATTAATCTTTCAATAATTTAATGGAATTCTGAGATAAGAAAATAAGGCAGCACAAGGAAATCCATTTGAAATCGGGTTTTGTCAGATTTTTCTAAAGTGAGATTCACTCTCAACCAGAAGAATCGACTACTAATTAACCAAATAATTATAATTCCACTTAGGGTTTTTTATTTTTATTTTTCTTTTGATTTTTATTGTTTTGGTTCCTGCAGTAAAATGGCCTTTGGGAATAAAGCGTGGTCTAACCATATATATAAGTGTGAGATGTAGACACCACAGGCCACATGCCCCCACTTGACACTTTTTCTCTTTGGAATTTTTCAGTTTCGAATTTGTTTATATATATTACTAAAAATACAGTCGACAATTTTCTGGAAAGTTCAGTCTACTACGCTTATTTTGCATCGGACGTATCTGGAAATATTTCTTGGCAGATTATATTTATGTATATATGTCACATATTTCTTCATTTAAAGGCGTGAAAGCATGCAATATATATGTGAATCTCGCCATAAGAAATCAAAATGTGTTTAGTTATTGGACTTATTTTTCAACGTGGCTTCGCCCTTCTTTTTGTATCAAATAAAATTGAACCATTTTTTAACTTGAACAGTTGAACCATACAATAAAAGCATTTTAATCAATTTTCTAGCACAAATAGTACGTATATTCTTAAATGCCAAGATAGTTAAATATTTGTCATATAATAAATATGTAATTTTTAAGGAAACTGTTGAATGTTTGATTTAAGATTCGATTTAACGATTGTATTTTCTCATCATATTTAAAGTAAGTGACATTTTTGCAGATAAAAACATATTAAAAAAGAATTAAGTTTTGACATTTTTAAGATTGGTGATAATTTTTCCCAAATTACCCTTAAATGTATCATTTTCCAACTAATAATAATGCCTAAATTTTTTGTTCCAAAGCAACAATTATGATTAATTAAGGTTATATTGGATATTTTAACACAATCTTTAATACATGTTTTTTCCATTAAAATGTCACTTATATATTTTGAATAGTAGAGAGTACTTGATTCAATAGCGAAATTGAAACTATATAAAATTCTAAATAGTAGCTGCAATCATATACTACCTCCGTCCAAGTAAGATAAACAAGTAGAATATTTCACACATATTAAGAAACATAATAAATATAATTGGATAATAATCTTTTCCATATAGACTTTTCTACCTTGCCCTTGCATTAAATGTGAGTATATCATTTGGTCAAAAAAATATGAGTATATCATTGTAGTCTCGAGTAAGGTGAATTAAATAAAAATAATTTAATCTATTGTTGTATAATTAATACTCTCAATAAAAAAAACAAACATATAAATTAGGATGGACAGAAAAAGAAAATTGGTCTATATCTTAATTAATTGGAGGGAGGGAATATATTTTAATTGAAAAAACAGGAAGTGGGATTCCCTTTATCTATGTCTATCTGTATCTCCATCAAAGAATGTGTGTGTGTGTATGTCTGAAGGTAGAAATATACAGTACTTACACCATGTGTTGGATTCTGCAAATTCCCATGTATTTAAATTGTTCTCTTTTTTTCTAAAAAAAAAAAAAATATTGTTCTCTTTTATTTCTCGAGATTCATCAGTCATATGCTGCACCTTTTACTTCTCTGTCCTCTACTTGGACTAATAATGTGCCTCGAATCTATTTTTATTCTCTCACTAGATTTTTTTAGATTGTTAATTAGCTCGCACTTCTTTGTTAAGTACTTGAATTGATAATTTTAATCATAATATTTAATACCTATTTTTTGTTCTGTTTTGCTAGCTTAATTAAGTTTTTCATGATCTTATTTTTTTTTTTTGATAATCAGAACTGCGCACGCGACTACGCCGGGAGAGCCGGCACAATGTCCCCTCCGCTCCGCCATTCTTTGTCGCCAAGGTAAATCGCGGGATGATATACAGCACTTACACCATGTGTTGTTGTTCGGCGGGAATTCGACGTATTTAAACCAGATCTAAAGGGTAAAAAGAACAATTGTTCGACCAGTCAATCTACTAATAACGATCTCTCCCCGAATCGAACCCACACCGGATCTATTCAATATGATTTCCCACCAAATCTTCTTTGCATAGCTCGCACTTCTTGTTAAGGAGCACTTGATTTGATGGAGTAGGGATATGAACCCCGACCTCCACCCCACGAGCAATTTGATGGAGTTTTCATGATCTTAGTAATTGTGTTATATGTAAGGATCTAAACGGATGAGTAGAATCAAACATATATAGTATTGTTGCATAGTGATTGTTTGAATTTTTATCGAGTTTCAAAAACTGTGTTTGAGCTTTTTGATTATTAATTTAATCAAGTTTGAACAAGCTTTAGTTGGTGAGCTTCGGTCGGGCTCGAGTAGAACTTGATATTTTTACATATGATATGTTATTCTTTTTGCTAATCGTGTAATTCGAGGCTTAATTTTTTATTTTATCTAACGAAATATTATGTTTATGCTTGGGTCGTTATGTAAACCAACCGAACTCAAACGAACAATGACTTCTACTAAAAAATGTTTCATGCTCAAAGATGAATCTATGAACCTAGTATACATGGCATCTGCCCCTAATTTTTTTTTTTTTAATTGTTATATTTAATCGCTATTAATTAGGTTAAAAATGTGGTAATAGGCCAAATTGGTCGTTATATTTTGTGAAATTAAAAATAGTCATGTTTTTTTTTTTTAAAAAAAATACATGTTTAAGAACTGGTGATCATTCCCTTTGTGTATTTTTGGTGGCATACTTGATTATTTTTCAAAAAATTGATACGAGATATAATTTATCCAAGTTATGTGTCTCAGTACCATATTATGGGGTGATCCCATAAATAAGAAAAAGAGTAAAATGGACATTTGAAATCAAAATGGTGCTAAAAATATTTTTGGTATGAAGAAATGACAAAAATATGATAGACTTTAAAAAAATTGCTTATCGTATAAAAAATTCTTAATCCATGTATGTACATGAGACACACCTATTCAATTCGTACATCTAAAAAAATCATTGAATCAATATAATGATGTTTTAGGGAGGGCCTTCACGAGAAATTACAATTAAACAACGACTAAATTCCCCATCTAATCATTCTTTCCGTCACAAAAAAAAATATATCAACATTCAACCCCGTGGACACGAGTTTCTCACAAACGTATATACCCCTTGTCAATTAATCACCTGCTCCGCTCCTTTGTCTCCTTACTCTTTGTTTCAAACCATTCTTTCAACACTCTCTAACAAAGATGTCGATTCCCATCATCTCATCAACTTCCAATGAATGGCCACAGGTTCATTTCTCTGTCTCTATCTCAATTATTATTACATTACAAAAAAAAGAAAAAAAACCCCAATCTGTTTTTGTTATTTAGCCTTTGTCATGAGAATCTCCCTATTGTCTCGTTAATTAATTTTTACCCTAACAAAAACCCAACTCTTTCTTTCAGAACCCGATACCAGATGATCAGAAAAGCAGCTTCATGGACAAAAAACAACCCAGCCAACAAGATCCGAATCACCCGCCTCTCAAGTGCCCACGCTGCGATTCGTGCAATACCAAGTTTTGTTACTACAATAATTACAGTTTGTCCCAGCCACGCCACTTCTGTAAAGCGTGTAAGCGTTACTGGACCAGAGGGGGAACCTTACGAAATGTCCCCGTCGGCGGAGGTTGCCGGAAAAACAAGAGGTCGAAGCGGGTGGCCCCACCTCCGTCATCCGCCGCCGCAACTATAAAGACTAGTGCTCAACAAGACATAGATCTGACTCCAAATTCGAACCATATTATTAACAGTCCTCTCAATTTTCCATTTTCTGGAATGTTCGATTATCATCGGGCCGCCCAGATGAATGGGCTTGGAGTGAGATTCTCGTCTGGGCTTATGGTTAGTACTGAGCTTCGGGATTACGAAAACGGGTCGAAGCAAATCCAGGACCCGATTTTATTCGGATCTTCGAATTTTGCTCCAATGTCTTCGTTCCTTGGTTTGAAGGATGTTCAAGGTGGGTCGTATAATGAGTTTCCGGGTTTGATGCCTTATGAGGATATGGATGTTCATGGAGTGAGTAATATTGGGAAAGAAGTGAAAAGAGAAGGAGAAAACGGGTTCGGGTTGAACAACCCGAACCAGATTGAACAGATTAATAACGACTCTACTGATTCTTCTCTATTATGGAACACGACTAATGCTGGTGCTTGGTTTGATCCTTCAAATATGGGTTCTTCAGTAACTTCTCTGATCTAGCAACTTCAATTTCCTTTTTTTTTTTTCCTTTGCTTGATCTCCCTTCTTTTTCAGTATCTTGGGTCATTTTTAAGGTGGGTAAAGTTTTTCTTTTTTCTCTCTCTTTTCACTAGCAAAATTGCAAAATTGGTCCTGTACTTATAATACGATAGCAAAAAGGTAATGTAAAAATCACATTATGCAAAAAATTTTATTTAACTATAGCAAACTCTCAATTTTAGCGTTGCAAAAGGTACAATTAATAGTAATGTAACTATATGGAAATCTCAATTTTGGTACTAGTTTCACCGAATTTCAATCACGGAAGCGATATATGTAGTTCCCAATTACCAGTGAAATTAGGATCAAAATTGAGATTTTGATATAGTTACAATACTATTTTGTAAAATGTATATTTTGCAGGATCAAAATTGAGATCTTTATATAGTTTGGGGATCTTTTTGCAAAACATGAATTTATATAACTTTTTTGCTATCACCCTAGTTACTGGACTAATTTTGCAATTTTGTCTTTTTTACTTTTTTTTTTCTCTTTCCATTGAACCAACTAAATGCTGAGAATCACTTTTTTTAGAGTTTGCAAACACTATTTACACCAAAATCATATTTTGAGGATCTAATTAATGTTGGGGGAAGTTAGTTTGGATCGGAGTGATCATGTCAGCAGCAAGAAAATTCAGCCTACTTATTTTTGACATGGAAGGCTGAGTATAAAGTATAAAGTATACCATATTTGCGCTGAGAGGAACCTCGGATCCGCTTCATCTCATGATCGGCCAAGTTTTTTGTCATCAACGTCGACATTGTTGGAAGGTTTAATTATTATCGAAAAAACTTTGGTGCATTTATATGTATATATTCGTGACATTGGTTTTTAATTTCTATAGGTGTATTTCTGTATTTGTTGTCCGGGGTCGGGCTGGGGATTTTACTTTAGAGTTTTATTTTTTCTTTTTCGCGATATTTTTTATTTTGAGATGGGGGTATAATGGTATAGAAAGAGAGGGAGATTGTTATTTCAATTCTCATGAGTTTAGTCTGTTTTGATTTCATTGTCATTTAATTTGCATTAATTAAGTGGTGTTCTTTTAC
The DNA here is from genome assembly GCA_016081115.2 of Rehmannia glutinosa. Lineage (NCBI taxonomy): Eukaryota > Viridiplantae > Streptophyta > Magnoliopsida > Lamiales > Orobanchaceae > Rehmannia > Rehmannia glutinosa. The sequence continues at coordinate 10,838,946 of CM071929.1, read as the reverse complement.
AGTTTAATTTATAATTACTAGCTACTTGGCAAATTTCAATTTATTTTTGAAGATGTTAATAGTTCCCCCAATATCAGATTTCTTGTTCCACTCTCAATTCCAATCTATTGGAATATAGTGGTTAATATTAATTGAGATATATTCATAATAAAGTAGTTAATATTCACCTAAATGGTATATCAATTTGGTTGATTCATTTATAAAATTATTGATGATAAGCTGAAAATTGAAATATCTGATCTTCTGGTTGATGTACTCCTATTGAAGCCTGGAGTCTAATCTACGGTTAACTATTTTCCTCTTCTTTTATGATATGTCTAATTAACGAGGAACTCGGTATATATAAAATCAGTTAATTAATTATCATCTTTAATAAATAGTTTAATTGCTTTGATCATGTGGTTATAGAGCATGCATGTTACATATCAATGCATGCATATAAGGGTGTTCATTGATTTTCCTTCTTTAATTGTCTCAAAACTTTCGCAGAATTAGTTTTTGATACGTTCCATGAAATATACTACCATATTTTGCCCATAAATGACATACATGCACTCCCAAGTTTGTGTAAAGCCTAATGGTATTACAGAGTCAATAAGGAATTTCACTTGAATATTTATTCAGAGCACTTCAAGTAGGATTGAAAATTAATTAAGTTATTTGATATTCGATTTGAGATTAATTGTTAAAATGAGCACATGCATGTTTTAATTTAACAAACTTTATTTAAACAATTTTTCGTCCAAATAAGCTTGTTAAACAAGTTCAAGTTGTTTTCATCTCGTTTAAAAGTTAAAACTCAAAAGTTTGTACCGATTAATAGTCAAATCAAATCGAATACGATTTTAAAAATTTAATAGCAATTCATACAATTTTGAACAATAACATATTTGACTAATTGACTAGATTTATTTATACCCCTAACTCTACGGTAATTAACAGCTTTGAGTGACAAATGGTCCAAAGGCGTAGAAAGGGTTTTGGCCAACTTGGTCCTGGCCCAACCCTTTTTTTAAAAAAAAAGAAAAATTTTTAGTTAGAATTTAAAAAAAAAAAATTAGTTAAAATTTGTATTGTTTTTTCTTGGATTTTTATCTGGCCCATGTGTATCGGCCACTCTACTAAATCGTCTGGCTCCGCCTTTGGAATGGTCTATGTTTATTTTTATTTATTATTTCTTGATGGATTAATTTTCAAAAAAGAAGGGAAACTCATCTTCAAATTGTTTAAATGAGATACTATACACCCATCTATACCCCAGCATTTGATTGCGATTTTTCTTAGAAAAAGAAAAAGAAAACAACATAAACAACTCATTGATGGGATAACAAAAATATAAAGAAAACTAAAAGAGAATGTCGTTGAATCCTATTCTACTCCATATCTCATACATCTGAGAATGAATAACACATGTATAATTATGAAATCATCATATACACACGTCATTAATCCGATGTAGTGGAATAGGAGTGAAATAGAAAAAGTGGAACACTAAACCTTAATCCGTTGGAAAAGGACTCATTGCTTTTGGGACGAGATCTCTCATCCATTTCAATTCCACTATCTATTTGATCCTGATGTTGGATGGAAATAGATAAACAAGTGGTAATTTAGGAATTATGGGTCATCATCTCATAAAGTGAATGCGTATCTTTCATCCATTTCAATGGAGTCCCCTCTTCTTGATCCTGAGTATTGGCAAATTAGGAAATAGCCCATAAACAAGTGGTAATTTAGGAATCTTGTATGGGTCAAAGCCCACATGTATAAAGTGAATGGTATTTTTACAAACAAAAGATTTCCCATCTATTGGACAGTTGGGTATTGTTCCCGTGCACGCAATGGAAATGCAACAGAAAAGTACAGAGCCCACAATCAAATGATGTAGATATAGTTGTGGTAAAGTGAGATACTGGGACTGTTATATTCGGGCCACTATTTTTTTCTTTTTAATTTTTTTTTATTTTGGTATGATCTATTTCTGTATATATTATTTTTCAATTATTCATGATCTTTTCCACTTGAACGTGTTTATTAGGATAGACCAATCTTAAGACATCATGTTTATATGCTAAAAGAAAACTTTGAATAATATTGAAAGCCGTCAATTGTAAAAAAGAGCAAACCTCAAGTTTGTCACTTAAAGTTCATTTGGATAGAAGAATATTTGGAGGAGTGATTTCAATAACTCCATATAAGTTGAATTTGAAACCAACACAGACTCAAAAAAAAGTTCAAAGTTGGAGGTGTTTGAAGTACATTCATTGTATTCAGGCAATTTCAATAAATTTGTTATTATGGATTTGAAATATCTACTCATTCAAATGATGCCATACTATTAATTATATATATTAGGTACTTTAATTATTTTTCTTTACAATATTGTAAAGAGTATATTGATAATAACATTACATATACTTAATATGTATTAATAATATTACAATATGAGATAAAATATCAATTGTGATAGAGGATTGGATTCTAGTGAAAATTTTCACACTTTAAGACACCCTACTTAATTGAAATTTTAAGGCTGTATTAAAGCACAGTGTGCATTTATGTGTTGGTCAAAATTTGAATTTTTGTTCTATTTTCTCAATTTTATTTGCACTTCATTGCTTATGAGATAAATTATATTTTTGTATTAATATGATATACTTATTTTATGAACAATTATCATACACTCAAAAAGTAAAAACTAAACTAAAATAAAAAATGGAATATGAAATTTTATATTGGCACACAACTAGTAACTGAAATTACTACAATGTTACATTGTCAAAACTGAATTAAAGCTACTTTTATTAACATTAAACTCCATAAATCAACTTTTTATCAAAAAGTTGAAAAAAAAAAGCAATTTAAACCTAACCCCAACCCAACTAATCCATAATTAAGAAAGTCTAAACACATCGTTATACACTGCATCGAAACAGAGTTTATGTTTCCTTGGTTTTTCACACCTGCAGTCAACACTCGAAAAATCATATACACAATCCAGATAATTAAATTAATTTGTATTACAATATTTTAATAATGTTTTTTTTTTCCTTTTGCTGTAATTTTGTAATTAATCACTGATGAGAAGGATTAAACCCGGGCTGATTATCAGACCATTGATTTGGATTAAAAGAAGAACCCGCCTGATTACTGCCATCGGCGCCGTGGCTCCAGAAACCCGAGCCGACGGCTGATGAGCTTGAGCCGGTTGCGTTGACCAAGTTTTGACCCCAAGAATTCAAAGACCTTTGCGGCATCATATTTTGCTGCGATGAAAATAAATTATTCGGCGGCTGGAATTGATTTGGCGCCGCCGGAGATTTAAAACCCGGAAGGCTCATTGCTTGCAAAAGGCTCATATTTGAGCCAAATTGACCACCGCCGCCAAAAGAAGGCAAAAACCCGCCGCCGGCGTAAAACGAATTACCCATCGGCGGTATCACCGGAGCCAAATTGGGCCCGAACGACTGGCCCGAAATAAGGCCCGTCGAGCTCTGAGCCCGAATTGCAGGTGAAACACATTGAGTCCTCGCAATTTGATCATTTCTCTGTAATAAAGACGAGGGCCCGGTTTTCGCGCGCTTGTTTTTCCGGCAACCGCCGCCGACGGGGACGTTCCTCAGTGTGCCGCCGTGAGTCCAGTACCTCCGGCAAGCCTTGCAAAAATAGCGCGGCTGAGAGAGGCTGTAATTGTTGTAGTAGCAAAACTTGGTGTTGGAAGAATCACACCGCGGGCATTTCAGGTGAGGCGGCGGGTGGTGGCGAGCCGCCGCCATTTGATTTTCCGGCCCTGGATGACTCGAATTCCCTTCATTTCTCGTTTGCTCCATGATATATTTTTTTTTTCTGCGTTCAATTGGTCGTATATATAATAATCAGTCCGGGGGGATGGGATAAGGGGATTTGAGTGTAGAAGCTTTTAGTGCTTGCGGGCTAAGATTGGAGATTATTCAACGCTGTGGATATGTATGTAATCCGGAGTTTGTTTGTCAGGATTATGAGAATCGGAAATATAGGGGAAAATTACATGGGGCGATTGAGAGCTGTTCTGTTTTTTTACCCTGCTTTTTTTATTTTTATTTTTAATCCTGTAATCCCAGAAAGATGAAATGAAATTTAAGAAGTAAATTATCTTGTGGCAATCCCTGTTAAAACCCACAAAATCTGCACAGATTTTGTGAGGTGAATGAAAGTTAATTACGGGAATTTGGAAAGAAAAGAAAATGTCAAAAAGGGTGAGAGAGAAATTTGATCCAGGGGAGAGACACCTGTACGTCATTTTCTTCTTCTTCTTCTTCATGTCCGAAATTAAAATTAAGGTTTAGCTATTTTGTTATCTCTCTTTTGATCGATAAATTCTGTTAAAACTTAATTAAAAGTTAATTAAAAAGGAGAAATTAAACAAAATAGGAACTTGTTCGAGTACATGATCAAAATTCAAACTCCTCATCAAGAGAACATTAAGCCTTTTTCTTTAATTTTGAAGCCTTGATCAATGACAAAAGGTCCAAGTTTTTTCTTCTTTTCCAAATTAATTGGCCTAGTTATAACTAGAGATGTCAATTTGACGGATTTTGGGGATCTCATCCCAGGGAATGGGAAGAAAAATTTCTTTGATCTCCCGCTATTTTGGAAAACTAACACAGGATGATGTATTAAAAATACACTAGATTTATCTACGGGCCTAATGGCCGAATTCGAGCAAAATACACTATTACTTTTCTCTTTTGGGCTTGCAAAATCGCAGCCCAGCACGACCCTACTACTGGGCCGATCGGCCGGACTTTTTTTGACAGCTCTAGTTATAACATTTGGCTCGTCTCTTTTCGGGCTTGATCCAAATCAGAGTTAACCCTATTACTAGGTTGTTCGGGTATATGATCAAACCCCTCATCAACAGAACATTAAGCATTTTTCTTTAATTTTGAAGCCTTGATCAAGGCAAAAGGTCCAATTTTTTTTTTTGTTTTCTGAATTTTTGAAAATTGTGAAAAAACATGCATGTATTAGTGAAATTTTAAAAAAAAATGAGAGGAAGGTTATAATTTATATTGTTTTTTCTTTGATTTACATCCAGGCTGGCACCCCATTTTGCGGATAATATGTACGGCGGAAAAACACTCCAAATTATTTAAATCGATTCAAAATTGCTCCGTTTCCTGGTTTATAACATGCATGTATTATTGAAATAAAGTAATGCATGTAAGAATATATACTTAAATGGGTTAGGCTTAGGATAATATTCACTGACCATAGTGCATGGGAGGGTTCGGGAGGCTGGCGGCGGCGTCTCGTCATGAGTGCCGAGTGGTGGCGGAGGGGCTGTGCGGATAATATGTGGGCCAAAAACAGTAATATGTGTTTCCTTACCAAAATGGGCTGATTTACCGCAACGTGGTCAGACTTTATTCGTAATCTTCTTGGACCTTTCGTTAGCAATACCCTATTGTAGATCAACAAGCTTGGGCCGTCACGCTCTCCCCAATGTACTTTATTTGACGAGTTCAGGCCCACTTGGTCCAATTCACGAACATGAAGCCCAACTAAATAAGAAATTACCGAATTAGAAAACCAGCCTGATCCTCATCTTCTTCTCTTTTATCATCCCAAATCCAAAACCAGAAATCGGGGTCTTATCCCCTCACTGCAAGTTCCACTCCACTTATCAAACACTTTCCCATGGCAGCTGCCTCCGCCACCTCCCTCTCCGCCACATTCTCCTCCTTATCCCTCAATTCCCTCCGCCGCAAACCCTATCTATTCTCCTCCCACCGTCTCCATTCCCCCACCTCAAAAATCCCATTCTCGCTTCTCTCCAAACCACCACACAAACTCTCTCCCCCCAAAGTCAACCCCTCCGACCTAGAGACCACATTCTTCGACAGTTTTGACCCCGAAGAAATCTCCACGTTCAGCCCGCCCGAAGCCCCCGAAGGCTTCATCGCGCCGCCGTCGTTCGACGAAGGCCCCTTCGAATCGGAGGATGATATCGCCAGAGCTTACGAGGAATTGTACGGGCCGGCTTATAGCGGAGAGACTTTTCTCGGCAATGACGTTTATGTGATGGACTCGAAGGTGAAGAAAACAACTGGTTTTGGGTCCAAAAATAAGAAGGAGAAGGTGAGAGATGGATTTGAGGAGAGAGTGGTTCAAGTTAGGAGAGTTACGAAGGTCGTGAAGGGAGGGAAACAGCTGCATTTTAGAGCTGTTGTTGTGGTGGGCGATAAACAGGGAAATGTTGGTGTTGGTGTGGGTAAGGCGAAAGAAGTTGTTGCTGCTGTGCAGAAATCGGCTGTTAATGCGAGAAGGAATATTGTTGCTGTTCCTATGACCAAGTACAAGACTTTTCCTCACAGGTGAGTCTTTTTCCCACCTATATATTCTGTGTGTGTTTTTGTTGGTAAATTTGTTAAGATTGTTTTTGGTTGGCCTTGTTCTTTTCTGGATTGGCATTACAGGGTTTTGTGTTTGGTGGCCATTGACTTGTGGTTTCATGAAGTATTGGGTGTTGTTGATTCAAGTTTATTTGAGAGTTTCTTGTGTTGTTGGCAATGTTGTAAAAAGCGACTAGGTGATAGTGTCAGGCGGCCTAGCGCGGGGTTAGGTGGAGCTTTGGTGTGGTTAGGCGGGGTCTAATCGGAAAAAAATAGGCGGACCAAGGGAGTCTAACGCCTAGATGGGGACTAATCGGGGCTAGGCGGAGATTTTTATAAATAGAGGTTGTTGGTAATGAATAGGGGTTTTGTAGGATATATGAGCAGATAGTTGGTTATTGTTTTGTTTTGTTTCTTCTAATAATGTACATAAATGGCTGGAGTTATTTATTAGTTGTGAGGTTAGGGTGTAATTGATCAGTGAATGGATGTGAAGTGGTGCTCTGAATATTAGTGCTGCAGCTATTGTCAAGAACATCATGATCATTTATGCTCTGTTTTTGAATCATTGACTTGAGTTAGCAAATATTAAACTTTAGGTATTCTTTTAAAAAGTTGCTAAGTATTTCTTAATCGAAATTAGGGAGTGTTTGCACACTAAAAAAAAGTGATTCTAAGCTTTTAGCTGGAATTAATCACATTTTAGTTTTAGCAAATGCTACTTCTGTTTGAATCATTTAATCAAAATTGAAATGCAGGGATTGGGTGCTTCGGTTTTCTGATTCTGCTTTTGTTTGTCTATTATACAAAAACAAAGCACTTTTGCTACTTCTCCACCAAATTCTCTCTTAGCTTAATCATTTTTCAGCTTCTATTTGCAAATGCTACATGTTTCGATTCTCAACTACTTGCCGTTCCTCGGCAATAAATCACTTCCTAAAAAAAAGCATCAATGGGTTCTTGGTTCAAATGATGTACATTTTTGTTAGATCTGGGAAAGTTTTGTTTTTAATTAGTTCTGGATTTGTATCAAGTTCTTGGTTCTTGGTTCAGATGTGTTTTGCTCAATCTTGAACCCATTCTTGTCATTGCCAGATCGGAGGCAGACTATGGTGCAGCAAGGGTGATGCTTAGACCAGCTTCCCCAGGTACAGGTGTTATTGCTGGAGGCGCGGTGAGGATCGTTCTCGAATTGGCGGGCGTTGAGAACGCACTTGGGAAGCAGCTGGGCAGCAACAATGCTCTCAACAATGCAAGGGCCACTGTTGTTGCTGTACAGAAAATGAGGCAATTCAGTGAAGTGGCTCAAGAGCGTGGCATCCCAATGGAAGAATTGTGGAAGTGATTTTACTTTGTTGATTGGTTTTCCAGTTTTTTTCTTGTAGAGAACTAAAAGAATGTTGCTTTTTGCATTTTGTATGCTCAATGTGCTGTATTCATAATATATGCCATGGGATTTCTCTGCTTTTCTGTGACAGCAAGGTTGAAGTGAACTCCATTTTTGTGAAGGGAACTAGTAAAATGAAAGAAAAATGTGTTAATATTGTGAATTAACAATGAATCATAGTAATGAAATTAGGGAGTGCTAAGGGAGTTTTGCAAACACTTGTGCTTGTGCTTTTTTAAAAAGTGATTATATTATAGAAAAAAGAGTTGAGACTTGATAATAAAAGTTGGTGGTGTTTACGTATATAAATCTTAAAACTAGACAAAGTAGAAGTGTTTAGGAAATCACTTTCAAAATTAGCTCTTGGATAGAAAAGCAGTAATTGTGCAGTTGTTTGCATTTTTGATTTAAAGTCCATTTTTAATAATTAATGTTTTGGAAAATTTAAAATGGTCCATTTAAAAAATAATAATTGATGTTTTTTGATAATTTAAAATGGATTTTTGAATGAGTTATTCCTCCAAAAAATCCATTTTAGATAAGGGTATTTAGGAAGAGAAATGTCCATTTATTGAGATTTTGAGGATAAGAATGTCAAAATACAAACTTCTCCTTATTTACTAAAAACAAAAGCACATTTTCAAGAAAACACCTTAAAAATACAAATGATGTTGAAGTGTTGTGTTTGTTAAGCAAATTTATTTGCAAACACTAAAAAATAATTTTTTTCTAAATCTCCCTTTTCTTTTTTTCTCTTTTTTTTTTTTGCAAAACATTGGTCGTCAAATACTGCGTTGAAAAATTAAGATGTCCCATTACAGAAGGGGGAAAACAGGGTTTTGGTGTATCATACATACCATAACAATGTAACATTGAGGTTAAAACACCAGCAATTGGGCAGTAAATTGCAGTTTCTGTCCAAAATCAGTAACCATTTATATGAATCATCCAAGCCAACAATCAATCATGCCTTTACCAAGAAATAAACCAGTGTCTCCATAACTGTATTCTCTTTTTACTTCCAAAGTTTCATGCACTCATGCCCAACTGAGGCAATGATATCAGTTTTCCTATTTAGTATTTTCCATTGAGCCTGGTTCCAGATATCAATTAACTGTAAAAATAATACTTGAACAATCAGATTTTGGGCTCAATTCTAGAAAATTGTTCGATAAGACTACAAATGCAAAATATAAGCAACCAGATAAATCACTACTTTAGAGCGCCGACCATAGGGGATTCTGTGCAATCATCTTTGCAGAATGCGATTAAATAGATTAAGATATCACCGATCATCACCAAATAAAAAATAGGGAATATAACAAAGCCAATGGAAAAATTATATTTAGAAAATATAAGACGAAAAAAGTGCCTTCCTTATGACACAAAGCCAATGTAGAAGTCTTAGTAGCATTTCATACCTGGTAAGAAACAAAGCCGTTCAATCAAACTGATGACATTTTTGTGTCTATCTTATTTGCTCTTTGCTGTTATACATGAAACATCAGAAATCATATGCATCTTCTGATCTTCAGAAAACAAAGGAGATCCCCGACAACTTCAAGAGAAACTATTTTTGGGGAAAAAAAAACCATATTGATCATTACATCACATAACTGTCATATATAGACTTCTAGTAAAATAAGAGTGTTAAAAGCAAAAATCTCTACCTTCACAAGGAGATCCTTAACCATGTTATTGAACTTAAATGTTGTCCTTGCAGAAGGAATTGGAAAAGTGAAAAGGACATGTTAAACCATTATTCTGCATAAAATGAACTTCATCTCAGCAATATTATTGCAAATCATCGGGAAGATAAGAGAAAACACAACAATCGATCTACAGCACAATTCATACACGCAAATGAGCACTCATTGACTTTTTTTTGGTGGAAATCCAATCACATCACGAATCAATGTCCAACAAGGTCATAAAGTGATTTTCTTGGCTAATGCATCACAGCAGCGATATAGATAACCTTTCTATACTACAGTAATATACTCTGGATCGGTTAAAAAGTTTCAGAATATTTTTAAATTATTGTTTTAAAAACGCATGCTGTAGAGAAACCAACTCCTGGTGAAAATACGAACAACTAAGATTATTCTTAGCTAGAGACTAGTCGAGAAATATGCATTGCTATCTACATGCATATGTCCGTATATATGTGAATTCATATCTGTGTATGTGTTCACAATATCATCCAAAAATGTAAACAGTAAACTTAAAAACTGAGACAGGTAAAATAGGATTAAAATACAAATGTGAACAAACCAGTAGAATAAAAGATCTAATCTTGGCCCAAAGTCACGATATTCTCAGCGTTATTCCATTAATGGTTAAAATTTTGTATGGCATAAAACCAGCTGCACAAGTTACTTTTTTTTTTCTTTTTCTTTTGTGGTTCATTTACTGCTGACTTAAATGATAAATCCAGTTGCATAAGGTGCTGCAAAAAATTCCTTTTAAGCTTTAATCGAATTTATAATATATGAAGCTCATTTCTTTAAGGAAGAAGCAGTTTGGTCTGTCAAGTAACTATAGGAATCATTTAAGCATTTTTAATACAAAGCGGTGATCATCACTATATCATCAATATGATAACATTTTTAGATTAAGATGGAAAAGTTTCTTATCGATAAATTCGAAAGCAAAGCAAATTATCTAATTCAGTGAAGATTCTCGACGAACTCGAAAGATCGAGGAACTTAGGCAATGAAATGGGAAAAAAAGATTGAGTTAATTCCCAGTTCAATAAAGGTCAATGTGAAAAGATTCTTCCTAAAGTACTCCGGTAGAGCCGAGAAAGCTGACAAGGCAGGTACAGTTGCAAATGAAGGAAAAACTAGTATGACGTATTTAAAATTAGAATGGATATTGCTTCAACTTACTTGCCCATCTTTCCCCTTTGACCTCATCAAGAAAGAAAGAACACCCATGTTGGATGAACTTCAAGAGGTAGATAATATCAGCTTTCGTGACTTATGTGCCGCCAAGTGAAATAAACTACCTTGGTGACATCATGCTGCAAAAGCCGAAAAGTGGTGCTGCCGATTTAGGTACCAAACTCCCTGACAGGAAAAGGCGAAAACGAGTAAATCAATAATGTAAAACTTTTGGTACCAAACTTGCAGCTACCATGAACTTTTTAGGGATAATTATAAAATCCCCCCTGAAGTTTGGATTAATTACGGAAAAATCCCAAATATTTTTGAAAATTGCAAAAAAACCCTTAAGGTTTGTCTTACATTTTCCCCTTCATAAGAAAAAAATATTTCAAAAACCCCTTAAATTTAAGACATAATCAAACCTGAGGGATTTTTCTGTAATTTTGAAATATCTCTGGGTTTTTTTGTAATTAGCCCAAACCTCAGGGTGTTTTTGTAATTATCCCAATATTTTAATTACAAAAGTTAGATGTTCTTACAATTGGACATTCTTCTTGTGGAATTTGATTGTGCAGTTCCATTCCTGAAAGATTGAGTTGAAAATGGAATGCGGAGCCTGACGAAATGAATGAACTAGTAAGTGGCATGTATTGCATTCTAATCTAAGAGCATACTGACATTAAATAACCACATGAAAATAACCATCATAGATGACTGGTTAGATCCTTTTGAAAGAAATTAATGATCATTCTAAAGTGCCAAGAAGTCATTTCAGGCACTTTTATGTATAGCTCAAGAATCAAAAAAACTTCTTATCATAAAAATGCAGCTATACATAATTCTGATTCAAATTAATTTTCAAAATAACCATAAAAACCTGATGAGTTACTTATTACACTAAAATGATCTATCATCAAATTCTCCTAGCCAGGCGGATTAGGTAGAAAAAGGATCAACCAACACAAAAAGGAAGCAATTAACCGTGAATTTTCTTAGATATTATACCCTTGCCTCGAGATTGTAGAATCTCAATAACCAAGGGAAGTTGGACTCTGCAATATCCTGAATTATAGAACATTATCCAGAATTTCTACATATTTTGGGAGTCCAAAACTATGCTTTAATTTGTTATTGAAATTCTTTTTCTTTTTCAACTACGTTAACATTACTTGCAGAACTAATAAAGAAAGGTTTGGCCAGAAAAATAGATACCAACTTTCCAGGCTATTATTTCAGTATGTTTTCTCGAAAAGAAGTCCTTTTATATCCATAAAGCGCATAGACTAAAATTTCAAAAGTGACTAGAAAACTGAATTTTATACGTTGACATATGTGAAAACTGTTAAAATGGCCAGCTATTAGTAGTAAGGAAGAAGCAACTAAAATCGCATGCAACGAGATAATCAAAGATGAGTGAGACACTGTGCTTTCAGTAATAAATCGAACCTTGACAGAATGTCATGGGAATACGACCCTTAAAAACACTAGAAGTATTAGATTGTTCTTGTTTAAAACTAAAAGATTTCTAATTTGGTTAATTTGCTTTAACAGAAAAATTGCTTGCAAAGAACCAGCCAAAAGTATAGGCAATAAAAGTTCATATCTTGTCCAAATCCTTATATAGAAATTGTTCTTTAAGAGCAACCAAACACTAATTACTTCCCTGAAATGCAAAAGCATCACTCTCTAATCCTTTGATGTCATAACAATAGCAGCTGTAAAACCTCTTTTACTAGAAAAGCTAATCGACCTCTACTTGACTCACTTTCCTATTATATTATTTGTTTCTCCTTCCATCCCGATGTTATTGCTATACTAAATACTTTGTGAGAGTCCCGACAAAATGAACAGGAAAACTTAAGAATTTCGTGAATATTATAGTCATTAGTGAAGACAAAGCATTATGACATTCAAGCAAAGTTTTAAAAACCGGATTAGTGAACAAACTGGTCTGGCTACCGGTTCACGATTCAACTTGAATTATATTATATAATAATAAAATATAATACATTAATTATTATGTACAACATTTTAAAGATACACAATAAATAAATAACTAACAAAAAATAACCTAAAATCAGATATTCATATGACCAAGCTTAAAACTTTACATTTCTAAGAAATTTTTTAAAGACTAAAAGATATAAAAAGAAACAAAAGGAAGACTGACTTCGTGATTGTAGTGCTGGAAAATTTTTTGAGTTTTCCGATCCATTTGACTAAAAATGGTTTTTGAGGATAATTGGACTGGGAAAACACATCCACACGGCAATCATTCGTGGTCAAAAAAAGAGATCGGTTGGTGTGGTTCGATTTTTAAAACAATAATTCGTGGTCGTTCAAGTGCTAAATTGACCAAAAGCTAAAACGTAAATAAATTTTGAATTTATGGTCTAATCTTATGTGAAAATATGCTCTATTTTAGTAAGTAATTTTGTTTGGATGAGGCTTAATGAGACGTAGTATATTTTTTTTTGTTTACATAGATTGTGTACATAAAGTAAAAATAAAGTGTGTGAATAAAGATAAAGAAATTATATTCCAATGAGATTTCTATGGAGCTCATTGTATGGGAAAAGATATTGAAAAACGCTATAAATTCAATAAAAAAGATATGGGAATAGTTGTTTTCATATGGAATCAAGTTTGCTTAAATATGTTGTTTTCATATGGAAAAAATCCATGGCAACACTTGTGTATGGGTGTGCATTCGGTAATACCATAAGGCACTAATGAATTTTCGGTATGGGAATTTACCAAACCGAATACCAAAATAAATTATCCGGTAATATTTCAATAATTTCGATTCGGTAATAGTGAACCCGATATTCTAAGCAAAAAACAAACTAAGTTCTTTTCCCACTATGTGGGGTTAGTTATATGGATCATATTATCCCATCATTTACGGTTAAAGACCATTTTTGCTTATTTCTAGATATAACATGTTTTTTAATAGTTTTTTCCAATTGAGTTTAAGATCTTCCCTTTTTTTTTTAATTTATGTGAGCAATTCTCTACTTTCTACACATCGCATTGGTACATCTAAAGGTCTCTCGATGTACATGTCCAAACCATCTTAATCATATTTCTCTAATTTTTTGTCATCCACAAGCGTTATTCCTACTTTTTCCTAATATATTCATTTCTTATTCTATCTAATCTACTATGTTCGGACATTCATATTAACATTCTCGTTTTCTACTACCCTCATTTTTTTCGGGTTCACATTTGGTTGTCCAACATTCTACTCCATAAAGCATTGTAGGCTTTATGGCCGTTTATAAATTTTTCATTTCAATTTTAATGGTATTTTACGATCACAAAGTATAGAAGATGCACTCCATTTATTCCATCGCTTGGATCCTATGAATAACATCTTTATTGATTTCTCCGTTCTCTTCGATGATGGATCTTAAATAATTAAAACCAAAATTCTTAAGTAAGAATAAAAATATAGTTAGCTCGGACATTTGTCAAACAACAAACAAAAGTGCACTCTTTTGGTTATGAAAACAATGAAGATTTACCATATCTTCATCAATCGCCAAATAATACTTAATAAACAAGAAAAAGAAATTAAGAATTACCTTATTTGAGGGCTTAAGGTGACATTCAACGGGAACCAAAAATTGTGAATTGGTATTTGATGGTCGATGAAATGAAAAACAAATGGTGGATGATGGAGGTGGCTCATGGCTATAGTGGCGATTGGTATATAGGAAGAGCATGAAGCTTTTGGTTGGAGTGGTTCGTGGTTGGACAATTGGAAATGGAGTATAATGGAAATGGAACTCAAAAACTCAAATGGTATACATAAAATTAAAATGCTAAAACCCAATAATAGTCACTTTTATTTAAGGTTGGGAGTAGTGGTTGGAGGAGAGGAAATAAATTCAAAAACCGAAAGATGACCCAATAATAGTCACTTGAAAAACACACACTTTAGATGTAAGTTTGATCACAACTAAACTCAATAACTTGGAAAGGATATGCCCAAGCCCATCAACAAAATTAAAAAACATTTCATTGTCTTCCTACTTTTCCATTTCTTTTAAGGACAATTACAAAAACTACCCCGAGGTTTGGGTTAATTACAAGAAAAAGGAAAGATGTTTGAAAATTACAAAAAAAACATTGAGATTTGATTATGTGTTAAACATAAGGGTGTAATTGTAAATTTGTAATATTTTCACAATTGTAAAGGAGTGTTTGAAATGTTTTTACTTATGAAGAGAGTAAAATGTAATACAAAGTCAAACCTCAGGAGGGTTTTTTGTAATATTCAAAAACTTTTGGGTTTTTTTGTAATTAACCCAAACTTCAGGGGAGTTTTTGTAATTATACCTTTTTATATATATGGTTTGTATTGTTCAATTCACACCCATCTTTATATGATTTAAGATGAATGAATGTTTGCCACATAAGTATGGCCAGTGAACTAAACTGAAATAAAAGTACTACCCACATTTGAGCAAACAAGAGAAATGAAATTATTGTGTTTTAATATCCAAAAATTTATTGCTTACAGTATCTAATAATATAACACTGTCTCCAGGTAACGGCTCAGCTTTCCTCTATATCAAAAGGCCAATAAGTTTCTTAACACCATACTTGAGAAAATATTAGAAGCTCATGTCTCTTCATTGTCAGCATAAGTTCTTGGATTCAGGAGCTGGGATCAGAACTTGTGGAGTTGGAACTTGCCGAAGAGCCTAATACCAGGACATCAGCAATGGGGGCTTTATCACAAAAGTCAAAAACTCTAAACCGTAATTCAAGATTTTTCTTTTTCCTAGTTTAATCATAGTGTGATAATCATATAAGCTAAATTTTCTTAATCATAAGTTGCAAATCAGATAATGATTCTCAATTTGTCATAAATTCTATTTTCTCAAAAACAAACCTCTTCAACTTAAGTATCACTTCTGTCTAGAATCACGCTCGTCTTATTAGGACATGACCTTAAGACTAAAATCAAGTTCCACTCTTTGCACCATCTATAAAGGAACTTTGGGAGTGTTTGCAAAAACTCTGCTTTTAAAACAAGTGACTTATTGTAACAGATGTAAAAGTAGTTGATAATCATAAGTTTGGTGTTTGCAAATAGATCAAAAGTTGAGAATAAAAAGTGTAGTGTTTGGTGAAAATTGGTAAAAAACTTGTTTGTAGAAATCGAACCAAAAGCAGAATTAGAAATTTAAAGCACCAATCTCCCTACTTTTAGATTTTGATTAAATGGAGCAGAATTAGAAGCAAAAGTTAGGCATTTATAAACACTGAAAAATGAATTTTTTTCAGCCAAAAGATGAGAAATACTTATTTTTAGTGATTGCAAACTCTCCCCTTTCCCGGGCAGAAAATCTAAACTTAATATCAGCTTTTGTGGACCATGTCTTAGAATCAGGCAAATACAAGTTTTTGTTTCAGTACTTTCATAGCATATACTAAGAACACTCCTATTATGTACTTTTTAGAAGACAAATAGATGTGAAAGTTTTAAAAAACGAAACATGTTAACTTGTATTTGGTGGGGGTGAGTTTAGGTGAATTCAACATTTTCGCCTCACACTGTAATAACCTATTCACCAGTGAGTTCCAGATTTAGCTTGAGAATAAGGATATTTATTAAGGATAATTACTTAAAAAAACCTAGGGTTTCAGCTAATTACAAAAGGATCCAAAGATGTTTCAAAATAACAAAATACCCCTCATATTTGATTATGTCTTAAATTTAAGGGGATAACTGTAATATTTCTATAAATGTCAGTGGGAGAATTTTTGAAAGGTTTTGGCTTATGAAGTGGGAAAATGTAATAGACGGAATCACACCTCAAGGATTTCTAGGCTTGGTGATCGAAGACTTATTTTTTTTTTTTTTAGTTTCTCTAATATTAAAAGCTTTTCAGGGTATTACAAAGAACTTTTCATAGATTATTAGGCAATTCTCCAAGTTATACTTGCAACAAGCACCAACAACTTTCATACAAGCCAGGCAATGAAAAATAAGCAAACTGAGTTGAGCACAGACATTGTAATGATAATCACTGTACTGCTAAGCAGGAAAGATTAAAAAGACGAAAAAGCATGTAACAAACCAGTATCAGCAGGTTCGGTTTTGGGATGTACAGCTTTTAGTGACAGATGAGTCGGCTCTGCAGCAGTAGATCTCCTCAAACTGGTACCACACCCATCATTCTGCAGAACAAGCAAAATAAATTTTTGACTTCATTTTTTATCAATGACCATACACCATTGATTGTATAAATGCGAACTTACATTCTAGTAACAGAGAGTTGAACCTTCTTATAAATATGCTGCCCAGGATGACTACAAGAAAGAATGGCACCGAAGGAAAATATTAACATATTGCTTATTTCAAATGAAACAATACACAATTCATGAACGTTCAAATGAAACGCCTGAATTCAAAGGAAAAATAGCTTATGTAGGAGCCAGTAAGGAGAAGTAAATGCAATATTTTTATAAATGTCAGGGATTTTTGAAATATTTCAGGTAACATTACCTGAAATTTCTTGGAGATGACAGCAAGCGAGATAATTGACCGACATCAACAAGCTTCGAGTTGGAATCCAAGTCCGTGAGAGCCCCAAGATACCCTCGCTCAAATATTCTTGCATCTTATTAGATAAAAAAAAATAAACTTGCAATAAGTGAAGGTGTTATTAAGTGAATATAACATTTTAACTTTAAATTGTAATAGCACATTCAATGTCAGATCCAAATCGGTCCTGAGAAGAAGGGGTTTATTACACAGAGCTTTAGAACAAATTTAGAAAAAAATTGATACATGATAGCCTTATCCTATTGATTTTGCCTCAAAACTAAAATCTTCTCAAGTTCCCCCAAAAACTATTGAAGATTTTAAAAGGGATTTTCCAAGATAATATGCGCTTCACATAATCCACCTACAACTTTATAGAAACCAACACACACAATGCAAGTCCTTAACATGAATTGAATCATCAGCATGTTAGGGAAAATTACCAAAACTACCTCTGAGGTTTTGGCAATTACAAAAAAGAACCCACAAGGTTTAGAAAATTTAAAAAAAAACATAAGGTTTTCTGTATTACACTTTACCCCCTTCATAAGCAAACATATTTCAAACACCCCCTCCCCCCAACATTTAACAAGTTAATCAAACCTCAAGGGTTTTTTCTATAAATTTCAAACATCTCTGGGTTCTTTTTAATAATTAACCCAAACTCAGGTATAGTTTTTGTAATTACAAAAAAACCCAAATATATTTGAAAATTACAAAAACCCCATTGAAGTTTGATATCATCTTACATTTTCCTCTTGAGAAGCAAAAATATTTCAAAAACCCCCATGAAACTTATAAAAATATTACATTTATCCCTTTATATGTAAGACAAAACCAAATATGAGGGATGTTTTTGTAGTTTTGAAACATCTCTGGGTTTTTGTAATTAGCCCTAACCTCAAGGGTGTTTTTGTAATTATCCCTATAATCTATATAATGCTCAACAGGAAAGAACAAGAGGAACACGCATCCAAACAAACCTGCATCAGCAGGTTCCATTTTAGGTTGTATGGCTTTCAGTGCAAGATGGGTTGGCTCTGCAGCAGTGGATCTCTTCAAACTTGTACCACATTTGTTATCCTGCATAACAAGTAAATATCATTACATATTTTTTTTTTTTAATCTAAGATCCAAACACCCCATCTAATTGAATGAATATAAACATACTCCAGTAACAGATAGCTGGCGCTTCTTATTTTTCTGAGGACGGCTGCAAGATAAGATGGCACATTAACAAACATATTAGTATCTTACTTTGTATATAAATGAACAATTGATTATTTGAAATGAACCTTGCTCCCAAGGAGTGACATAGTATAAGTCATCGGAAAACAGACATATTTGCAAATTCCATCATGCAATTGATTTTGCGTGAAATTTTAATTTTAAGGAAATCATAATAATTGTAAACTCGAAAGAATATTACCTGTAATTGCTTGAAGATGGCAGCAACGGAGCTAATCGATCAACACCAAGAAGCTGGGAGCTGAAATTCAAGTTCTTGATAGGAAGCCTGAAATGCTCTTGCTCGCGCATTCTTCTTGCATCTGTGCAAGAGAAAATTAAATAACTAAAAATCAATGAAGAAATAAATAACCTAAACTTGCACACTGTAAAGGTGAGACTAAGAGGGTGTCAATTGAGCTTATTTAAGGTATTTTTTGGAGCTTATACGATGTTAGATTTGTTTTTTAAAATAATAGAACTCTTAAAAGTATTTGGAAAAAAAAAAGATAATGGACCTTAAGATGTTACTAATTGCAATTTTATTAATTTTTGTCTTCAAAACTAAAGAAATGAGCAAAATCTTTTCTAAAAAAAAAGTTAGGACCTCCTTACTATTTTAAAGGAGCTTATGGAATCCTAAACTCATTTTAAAAGCTTGTAATAAATGCTCGAGGAAATTCTGGAGCTTTTAAGCTCAAACCAAAAGTGCTTCGAGTGGATACAAGACGATGAACAAGCACTGAACAAACCTGTATCGGCAGGTTCTATTTTAAGCGGACTAGCTTTTGGTGCATGTTTAGTTGGCTCTGCAATAATAGATGTCCACAAACTAGCACTATATTTGTCATCCTGTAAAAAAAGTAAAATATTTTCTCAACATCATTTTTGTATACAATCCTATGCAGTTAGTCGTTAAAAAAGAAGAAGAAAAAAAGAAATGGTGGACATACTTTAGTAACAGAAAGCATAGGCTTCTTATCAACTTTCTCCTGAGGATGGCTACAAGATACAAAAGAACCATTGGTAAGTTTTCAAATGGAAAAAACAACCTTGCTCCCCATGGAGTAACTTACAAAAATCCATTGCAAATCATATCATGAGATATACAAAACTCATATCATGAAATTTTACTTAATGTTTGAAAACTCAGGGATAATTACAAAACACCCCTAAGGTTTGGGCTAATTACAAAAAAACCCAGAGTTCTTTGAAAATTACAATAAACTCCTTGAGGTTTGATTCGTCTTACATTTTTCCCGGTGATTTTCGAAAACATTTCAAAAAAAAACCCTGACATTTACAAGAATATTACAGTTACCCCTATAAATTTAAGACAAAACGAAACCTGAACGGGTTTTTTGTAATTTTGAAACATGTTTGGGTTTTTTTGTAATTAACCCAAACCTCAGGGGTGTTTTTGTAATTATCACTAAAACTCAACCAATCATCAATTTATCCATAACATATGACCTTCCCAACACAGTATATGACAGATGAGCAGACAAGGCACTGATTAATTCATAGTAACTATAAAATAAGTGGGGACAAACAGTAAACTCAAAAGAATATTACCTGCAATTGCTTGAAGATGGCAGTAAGCGAGCTAATCGATCAAATTCAAAAGGTGTGAGTTGGAATTCAAGTTTCTGACAGGAAGCCTAAGACGATCTTGCTCAAGCCTTCTTGAATCTATGGAAAAAAGAAAAATATGAACTTGCTATCTATGTAGGTGAGTTTAAGCCAACTCATTAGTTTAGCTTTTAGCAATAACAATTCCAAAGAAATTTTCAAATATTATAAAGCAATTCTTCAAAATATAATTGTGCTTCAAGGAATCCAACATAAAACAAGCCAACAAAAATGCTACAAGCCGTTAACATGCTAACAAACTTATCAGCATACATTGTGAAATGAAAATCATTATACCAACATAAGAAAACAAGCATTTAAAAACCTGCATCCGCAGGTTTTATTTTGAGCCCAACAGCTTTTGGTGGATGACGAGTTGGCCCTACAGCAGTAGATCTCCACAAACTAGTACCGCATCTATCATCCTGCAGAACAAGTAAAATATTTTCTCAATGGTAAATCTATCTGTAATCCTACACCGTTGATTATAAAAATGTAGACATACTCTAGTAAGGGAAAGTTGAGGATTCTTATAAACTTTCTCCAGCGGATAGCTGCAAGATAGAACAGATTAGTGTCTTGGTTATGTATAAGCGAAGAAAATGACAATTTTATCAGATGAAAAAACAATGTTTCCCTAGGAGTAACATAGAAAAAGTCATCGGAAATCAGATATAGGGAGTGTTTGCAAAAAAAAAAATTGCTTTTAGAAAAAATGATTTATTGTAGTAGAAGTAAAAGTAATTGAGAATCAAAAGTTGAATGTGTTTGGTGAAAAAGTAGTAGAAGTGCTTTTTTGTATGTAAAGTCAAAACAAAAATGAATTAGAAATCCAAAGCACATATCTCCCTCGCTTTTAGATTTTGATTGAATGAAGCAGAATCGAAGCCCAAAGATAACATTTGCAAACACTATAAAGTGATGTTTTCAGCCAAAAGCAGAAACCACTTTTTAGTGATTGCAAACACTCCCATACTTGAAAATCATATCATACAGTTCACTTAACTTTTCAGTGAAATATCAATGCCAAGAAAATCAGAATAGTTTGAAATATCTTAGTTCCCCAACTAAAAATCACCACCCTTTACTACAACTCCTTAAATGAGAGCATTATTTACCATTAGCATAGACATTTTCAGTCACACTGTTACCTGGAATTGCTTGAAGATTGCATCATGTAAGCTAACTGATCAGCATTCATAAACTGTGACTCGGAATTCAAGTCCGTGATTGGAAGATTAAAACGATCTTTATCATACATTCCAGAAGCTGTAGAAAAGTTCATGGTTTGTCCATGCATCATATCAAAGTTGGAAATAGGAAATTTGAATTCTGGGCTAGGCGTCATTGTCGGAAAACCACTTTCCAGCAAATTCCCAATCTCCGGCCTTCGCATCATTGTTGAAAAATCACTTTCGAACAAATTTCCAATCTCCGGTGTTGGCATTGTCGTTGGACTGACAGTTGGCAGCAGATTAGGAAATCCAGGTTGCATTGTAGGATATAAATTCTGTAGCATATAATTGACATCCGGGCTCGGCATAACAGGATTGAAATTCTGCGGCACAACTCCACCAATCTGAAATTACACGAAACTTATGCAAGTTTGATGCAAATAAGAAAGTTTTGACACATAATGTGATGCGGTTAAGAAAATTTAATTGACGAGACCTTAGACGAGGATGCTTCTGTTGCCTCTGGAAATTTAGCAGAGTATACACTCCAAAATAAGGACCACCACTCTGATAGAAATCCTTCAGGAGGATCGATTGCTGGAAACAAATATAGATGTATTCAAAATGTATGTTCACCTTCAAATGACTAGGCAAAGTAAATCGCATAAAAATTAAAACTTTACATTTATTGTGCAAGAAAAGAACAGGACAGCTCATCAATTATTACCAAAAATAAAGGCATGGCCATTTCAATAGTCCATTCTATAACATATTAGATGCCATAACCAAAGAAGATGTCATCAAATTAATTCCAGCAGAAAAAATAGCCAATCAAATTATCCATTGAAGAACTATTTATCAATTTGAATTAGCCCCATAAATACACTCACATCCACTAAAATCAAGCAAAATAAATGCATTATTGCATTAATTGACACATTAATTTCAATAAAACAAAAAAGAGTAAATTAGAAAAGTCTTAAAAATGCCAAGTGAGTATATACATTAACACATACCAACTGGACTGGGATAAAAATTAGCCTCTGTGGCGAAAAGCTCAGCAGTTGTGTGCATATTCTTTCTGATTAGGTAATTGTAAATGTACAAGTCCAGCCTGTCAAAAACCCAAATTCAAACAATTAGAGATGTAAACAAGCCCAGAAAGGCAGAAACTACTATACGTTCCGAAAAAAAAAAATCAAACCCCTGCCACCAAAAAAAAATTAAAAAAAAAAAAAGAACACAAGAATTTCTTCAAGAAAAATTGTCGGCATTGAATGTATATGGGTACCAACATCATCGAGAACCCCAATTGTTCCAAAAAAAACAGCATATGAACAGCCAAAAAAATAAATAAATAAAACTCAAGAAAAATCAACAATTTCTTCAAGAGAAAAAGAAGGCACTGAAAATAAACGGGGAACTTACATTATTTGAGGATCCCAGCGTTCCATGATGACAAAGAACAAGAACAACAAAAGACCCAGAAAAAAAAAATAGCAGATGAACAGCAAGGCGGGTTTTTGAAAAAAATTGATTCTTGATAATAGAAGAAAAAAAGCCAAAACTTAAACTAACCAAAATAAAAAAACAAAACCCTCTAGCTGTTGTATATTTTATAAAAAATAAGAGAAATTTTATAAAGTAAGTGAGTGGGCTGACGACGGTGCATATGTTATGGAAGCCATGCAAAAGATCACCGGAACAAAAGGGGAAAATGGATG
Organism: Rehmannia glutinosa; assembly: GCA_016081115.2. Lineage (NCBI taxonomy): Eukaryota > Viridiplantae > Streptophyta > Magnoliopsida > Lamiales > Orobanchaceae > Rehmannia > Rehmannia glutinosa. The sequence continues at coordinate 10,815,977 of CM071929.1, read as the reverse complement.
CCAACTTATTCAATACATATACACCACTATGAGTTATGACTATTCAAGAAAGAGACCAAAAATTACAGAGTAAAAATTGCTCGGGCTAAAAACCGCTACGATTGATTGTCTTTTTGTTCCATCTATTTTCAAAAAAAAAAAAAAAAAAAAAAAAAAAAAAGAGAAATTTTATTTTATGAGAGAATAGTGGTGGTGAATGGATGACAACTTATTCAATACATTTTTTTTTTTTGGGATGTGTACAGAGTAAGAAAAATAATGATTGTGTTGATTTTTGGCGGAGAATTTTTTTTTTTTTTTTAGAAAGATGTTAATTGTTAATAAAAAATTTGTGGAAAAATTAGTGTAACATATAATGCAATAAAATTGAATAAAAATGGAAATTTGATTCAAAAATAGGGAATATGGATCTCGTTTTATACTTTTTTGTTATCAAAATTAAGAGAAAATTAGTGATAAATTAAAGAAGTTATCGGAAATTTTTATATGAATAGGGGAAGGAGAGAAAAGTACATAATATTAGTGGGTGTTGAGAAGTGTGACAGGGGAAAAAAATTAATTTTGGAGAGAAATTAGATTTTCTTTGAAAAGTTTTTATTCATTTCACCAACAATCACACTTCCAACACAATTTTTACTTAAAAATGAAATTTTTGGTAAAATTTTCACAACAAATCACAATCTTACTTTTTTCCTCTCTTAATTATATGTTATTTGTCGCGTTAAAATTTTTACAAGTTGTTTATAAATTTTAATATATATAATACAAGTAGAAATTATTAAGTTTAAATAAGATAAAATGAATTTTTTTAGTATAGAGATTTTTCCATGTTATTTTTTGAAAATATTTTTCAGTTTTCTAAAATATGTTCTTGCAAAAAAAAAAAAAAAATCAACAAACATTACATACATTTGTTTTATTTTCCAAATATTTTAAAAATGCACTAATCATTATTCAGCAATGTAAGTGCATACAGTTTATTTATTATTACACAAATTTCAGTCATTGTATTGATAATATTATATTAAGTATTTCAATTATTATCTCAACATAAATGCATTAATTACAATCTTCATTTTAATATAGTAACAAAGATAATGATCATAAAATCAAATCTGAACACTATGAATTAGATAAATTTTATAACTAAAAGGCATGTAATAATTAAATATCTTGTCATTTTACATATTCTCTAATATATTTTAAATAATTTTTTAAAACATCCGATATAATAATACTAAAAAGAGCCAATTTATTTGCCCTTGTCAATTGAGTTTTTTTTTTTTTTTTTTTTTTTTTGAGAATGTCAATTGTTTTTTTTTTTTTTTTTTGAAACGATAGTTGCATTCATATAAAAACTCAATGCAAATGTACAAATGGGGGTTGAAGAACCCGACATCCTTTTTACAAGACCATGTCAATTGAGATTTGAGAATGGTTTTTCTTACTTTTTATTTTGTTGCAAAACGAGATCATCATGACCCCAATATTTTAGGTCGAAAAAAAATTACAAATCACACAATTATCTATATATACTCATATATATTCTGTTAATTTATCAACTTATTTACGCAACCAAGTAAGGTTTTAACTTTTAAGTTGTATATGGGCAAGAATTTGAGTAATAACTTTTCGATTTTGAATTTGTGTAATTAATTTGCAAATTTTGAAGAGGATAAAATAAGAATGAAGTTTGAATCAATGCTCCCCTGTCAAAACACTGAAATAAATGTAAAAGTTTTCACAAGGATGTGCTTTTAATTGAGAGTTGTTTGTTTTTTCATATACCAAACCAACCAGTTTTCAAATGAAACGGACAAGCCCATGAACTGATTTTGTCAGTGTCTCAATTCTGGTCGATGGTGGGACAAAACAATTTCGTCTAATGGACTGAATCTGATTATGAGTACAGAATGTGTGTAATTTGATTTTTGGAAAATCCAAAATTTGATGCATAAATTTTTGTAATACGATGATCCAAACAGGTTGGTACACTATGTGACAAACAAGACTTTAAATTACACGATTATCAAGAATTGATTGTTTGGAAAAAGAGTTTACAAAATTTTTCGTTACAAAAAATTTGATTGCTTGTGAAAATTTATAGAATTTACATTATCTACTCAAATCAGATCCAACAATTATATTTCACTGAAAAAGATATTACAACATTGTAATCATTATATTTTTGTTTAACAAAATAGAGTGTGGGCTTGAGTTCTATGTCAGGTGTGATGATCGGATCGGAAAAGTCGATGTGTGGGTACCATTTGGGTAGCTAATCAAGTGAGTTTGATACTATTGGATCAACACGTGCATACACACATCTATATGGATGTGTTGATCCAAGAGTATTGAACCCACTAATTGGATAGCTACCTAAGTGGATAGCATCAACTAATTAACCCGATCAGATTGCTGCAAAGAATTGTCGGGCCAATGCAACATTTCCAGGGTCGAAATTTTTATAAGGGATAATTATGAAAACTACCCTAGAGGTTTCAATTAATTATTAAAAAAACCCTGAAATATTTGAAAATTGAATAACTAATAAGGTCTAAAGTGAGCTTTAAAATTGATTAAATATCTTTTATCAAAATGGTCTAGAATAAGAGATAAAGTGGCTAAGGAAACGGTTCGATTCTATGATCTAGCCTAAAATTAACCACTTAGAATTAAACTAATCACTTATAAATCACCACTACTTTAATCTCAATAGTCAATCATAATTCTAATCTCTTTAAAATTAAAGTATAAGTATATCAAATCTATATATCAACCCTATATACTAAAAGAAAAAACAAGATGCCACATGTCTTCTCCTGAGCAATTTGGTACACGTGTCAATACCTTATTCTTCCAAATCAATGTGTCACCTTCATATTTAGCCATGTGGCAAACCATACCACCACCTTATTCTTCCACCTATAAATTGATTTACTATATCAATTTACTATCAATTTATCTTCAACTTAATAATTAAATTTTCTATTTCCATATATAACTATTAAAATCCAATCAAACATTTAATCAGTAAATTAAATAATCCCAAAAATCAAGGATATAAAATTAGGAAGTTATTTTTGAGTTTGCAAATTAATTATGATTTATATATTATTATGATACGAAAAACAAGGATATAATTTCAATTATTATCTCTAATACTTATTATACTTTTAATTGTGATTTAAATTATTTACGGGGGTATAACAATTATATTAAATATCTTTTTTAAGCATGCCAATGATTCATTATTTTTACCATAACTAATTTATTAGCTTTTGTGCAAAAGCAAATTATGGTCAAGTATTTGAAATTAGCACAAATAAACAATTTTATAGAGATTTTTTCCCTTTCCAGAAAACATTCAAAGATTCAAATTGCACTCTTTCAACCATTTAAAACTAATACGGCTTGAAAATTCGTTGTTGTGACGAGGATGTTACACTTTCAAATAGAACAAATTATGTAGTTTAAAGAAGTTTTTTAGAAATTGAAGTGAATGATTGTATGATACTCTTCTAAATTTTGAATTCCTTTTTTAGTATTTTTAATTAGTATTTTGAATCTCTTATAACTATTAGAGTTTGCGACACTAATTTTATTTTTTGATAAATTCGTGTAACACACGGGTGTTGTTCTAGTATATATATATAATAACAACCGCTTCCGGAAATAGTATGAGAAGATTTTACCGCCTATTTTTTTGTGCTATATATAAAAAAGTAATAAACATATGTATAATAATAAGAAGTGATAAGTATTTGATATTTTATTACTTTTGGTAGTCAACTTTCTTTAAATAATAATTTTAAAAATAATATAAAAATATAAAAATATGTAAAATTATCTTTCCAAATCTGTGTGTCTACTACATTAATTACTGTATTTATTTTTATTTTTTTAAAAACAATAATAACTTTTTCATTTTTTATCTGTTTTTTATGTAAAATATATCAAGTTAATCATTTTTTTGTGATCTTCAGTTTGACACACATATTGTATATATGAAATAGAAAAACATAATCTTTCTCAAAAAAAAAAAAATAGAAAAACATAATTAATAAAAAAATGTAAGAAATATTTATTCATTACTTTGTAATTTATATAGGGAGTGTTTGCAAACACTTAAAATAAGTGTTTTTTGTTTTTTTGCTTAAAAAAAGCAGTTTTTAGTGTTTGCAAGTAATAACTTCTGCTTTTGATTCTACTTCATTTAATCGTAATCCAAAAGCAATGAGAGAGAGGTGCTTTAGATTCTGCTTCAAATTTGAATTTTACAAATAAATAAGCACTTCTACTACTTTTTTATCAAACACTCTCAGCTTCTCATTCTTAACTTTTGATTTTATTTTCAAACACTACCAATTTCTGATTCTCAACTACTTCTACTTTTGCTATAATAAATCACTTCTTCTAAAAGCAGAAGTTTTTGCAAACACTCCCATAATGAGCTTTAAAAATTATGCATTCGGGCTATTGAACATCAATTTGTATATTCATGTATTTTCACTACTTATAATATATTTATAGTTGTTTTATGGGGTTTATCCCATTCCTTAATAATTATATAAAATTATATTTAAATTGAATAAATTAAATTAAAAAATACTTATTTTAATTGAAAAAATATCTCAAAATATGTATCAAGTTTTATATATCACTTATAATATTATATATATTTATGTGAGACAAAAATTAAGATTTATTAATTATAAAATTATATAATAGTATTTTATATATAAAATATATTATTTTATATATTAACGTACATTTTATGTTAACAGAAATTATTTTTTATATTTATCAACGTATTTTGATATTCAAGTTTTAGAGTTATACATTTGGAATTAGATGTAAATTTGACTATTTGATAATTTTTTGATACATGTGTACATATATATACATAAAAATATTTTTTTAATTATTTCATTTTCCCTTAAAAATGTGTTGCTAAATATAAAACATATTTTTGTTTAATTCTTTTAGTAATTTTTACAATTATTCAGCTTTTTAAACCCCTAAAAATATTCAAATCTCAAACGATCTTATTATTGATTGTAAAGATAATTTATTAAATATTCAGCGTTGGGGTAATAATAAAAAATCAACATTCATCGAGTTAAACGTTTTTCAAACTTTTACTTCTTATAGATAAACATGATCTATAAATAGATTTATTCATAAAATTACACAATCAAATAATTTCATATTTAAAGAGATTTTTTATAGTTTATATAATTTATTTTATTGTTATGATTCATAATAAAAATAAATATTTTTATATTTTAATTAGTTTTTGAAATTTAAAACTTAAAGCAACCTCTCTTTTTTTAAAATACAGATAACATAAATCCATAATTTGTAAAACAAAAAATGAGAGCAAGTTAAATTATAAAGATTCTTGTGTTTAACTTTTAGAATTAATAAATAAAAAATTATATATAGAATTAATATTAATAATAGATAAATACAATATGCATATTTGGGGAATGGGAATGAGAACGGAGAATCCATTTTATCTAATCGGAATGAGAAAGGGGGAGATGAAATAAATATTGTCCATATTCCATCATCGATTCTAGAGAAACGAGAAATCTCCATCCCCGCTCACAACCCCACCCATCCTTGAATTAAGCGAGGATTAGAGCTGTCGCAACGGGCCGGCCCACGGTCCGCCAAAACTAGGGATGGCAATGGGGCGGGTCAAAACCCGCCCCCGCATTAAACCCGCCCCGATGGGGCGGGTCTCGGGTCCAAGGTTACAAAACCCGCCGGTTAGAGGCGGGTCCGGTCCTATAGGACCCGTCCGGACCCGCCCCGCATGTTAATTTTTATTAAATTTTTAAATATATATTAAAATATTTTTGCATTATTTACTTTAAAATTTGAGTATTATATGTTTAAAAATATTAGTTGAGTACTAATATAATATTATTTACTTTTAAAGTTTAATTTACTAATATAATATCTTGTAATATTCTACTTTGAATATTTATTTTAAGTATTAGTTGAGTACTATGTAGTATAATAGTATTTGTTTTTTAAAATAAATCTTAATAGTAGCAAATTCTAAAAAAATAGTTATAATAAGTTGCATAATTATATTTATTTATTTTTTAACCTATTGGCATTTGATTACTTTTGAAAAATTGGCCATAAATAGAAAAATATAAATTATTATAAATTAAAAAATATATTTGGCGGGTCTAGCGGGTCTAGACCCGCCTAACGGTTTTGAGGCGGGGCGGGGCGGGTCTTGAGGCGGGCGGGCGGGTCCCGGGTCTTACTTCTCCTTGACGGGGCGGGTCCCGGGTTTGGCCAAACCCGCCCCAAACCCGCCTCGTTGCCATCCCTAGCCAAAACCCACCACTTGGCGGGCGGGCGGGATGGCCCGCCGAGGTGGCGGGCCGAGAACCCTCAACCCAACCCAACCCGCCTTGGTCAATGGGTTTGGGTTGAAGCTTGGCCGCCAAAAATTAAAAAAAATGAAAAAATGAAAAAAATATTTTTTATTTATATTATTAATTTTAATGAATTAAATATACTAATGAATAACAAGTACATATATTATAAAAATATTATATACACTTTTATAAGAAATACAAATATAAAATATCAATTATACTATTTTTTTGTCTATTTTATCTAATTTTTCTTTTTTTCTTTTTTTTTTAATTTATGGCGGGCTAGCCCGCCGGCCCGCCCTGCCAAACCCGCGGACCGCGGCGTGCTAGCCCGTTTAGGCCCGCCCTTTGGCGAGCTACTAAATACTTAACCCACCCCCCTACCTTAGGCGGGGCGGGATGGGCCGGCCCGACAGGCCTGGCCCGTTTTGACAGCTCTAGCGGGGATTCCACATCCATTCTATTCAATTACCAACAGACATGGTTCCTCACGGGGATATTACCATGTTACCATTCCCAAATGCAAATGATGTAATTCATAGAACTATTAGAAAACTGTACATGTAATAGTACAAAACAAATGTCTCACTAATATACACCCCGTGAATTGCACGGGTAAAAGATTAGTCAATATTAATAAATCACTTATTCAACTAATTCTAAATAAAAAAATTTAATGACTCAAGAACTAAATCCCACTTGTTTCTATCAACCTTACTTAAAAAAAATATAATCGCTTATATTATTTGTTTTTCTTCCCTTAAACAAAATGCAAAACCAATTTACATTTTAATTTTGAGACCCGCATAAATTGTGTCAAACATTTTCAAACTATGGAGTATGGAAAATGTTAGAATTTTAGTAGGAAAAAAATGTTAAATAGTTTTCTTTTCCAAAAATTGAGTTTCAGAGGAATTTTCTTGTTGAAGGGACCAAAAATGAAAAATGAGAAAAAAGACTAGCGGCACACTCAAATAGGACACATGTTGAATAGTACATCAAATTAACCCAACAAATTGAAGCCTATCATCAAGTAGATTTATGTCAAATATACAAATGTACACTTCAAAAATCATAATCAAACACACACTGACACACTATAACAGGAAACAAACTGTTGGAAATTAACTTGATTTGGATTTGGCCCAAACAATAATATTTTGGATCCAAACAATAATATTTTGAGTTAAAAGATAAATAAGAGGCCAAACCGAAAAGACTCGAGCTTTAGAATTTTTCTAGAATGTCTAAAAAAATATCTTAGATATTATTTGAAGAAAGCTGGTAGAAACTTCTAGGTAGCTAAATATTTCAGAAAATAATTCTAGTGGATAAATTATAGCCATTAGAATTAGATTGAATAAATTCTAACCATGGTTAGGAAATTGTCTAAATATAAATAGGAGTGTCTTGTTCATTTTGTACAAGCCAAAAAAAATTAAGAATAATGAATACAAGCAAATATTCTTGAAACTCTCTTATATTTTTTATCCTAAATATACTCCTCTTCCTACACAGAAAAATAACCCCTCTTCCAATTCCCCATATTTCTTTCTCATATTTCTCACCCTCTTCCAATTTTCCATATTTCTTTCTCATATTTCTCACCCTCTTCCAATTTTCCATATTTCTTTCTCATATTTCTCATCTTCTTTACTCATATGAGTACTTCGAAACAAATCCAAAAATCCATAAGTTTCTTGCGAGATCGTCTTACGGATCTAAGTCTTTAAGATGGCTCGTTGAAGCAGCTCTTCGGCAAGTGCATGTAGTCCATAGGCGGTGAATTGTTTGTAAATCTACACATATATTATTTTTTGATGGAGTCCATATTGAATTGATTAAATTGTCATAACAAAATCCATGAAAACTCATACTTTAAACGAAACACAGCAATGCGGAAAAAAAAACCCAACAGAATAAAGCAAGATAAATACATCTACAGTAATCAATACATTAATTTGAAGAAATTAATCGATAGAAAACTAAAAGAATCTTACCAGCATTCTGAGGTTGCAAATTAGCGTCAATCTCAGGGGCGTAAGAAGGCAAAGTTTCAGTAGCCGCGGGAGGAGAGTCCGCATCAACAATTAAACAATTAACGAATCGGCAAAAATAATAGTCCGTATTGCCTCATCCAAGTACAACTCCCAAAAATCTTGAATTGGAAGATGACCATCTATTTCTGGCAGAGAAAAATATATGACTTTTAACATTCATCCACTACTAAAATTGGCAAAAACAAAAAACAAAGAAAGAAATAAAAAATAAAACACTCAAATTTCCATCATTTTCAAGATTTCACATTGATTTGGGTGTGAGCAAATCATATGTACTTCGGGTCGGGTCGGTTCGTCTCGAGTCTAGGTACTTTCGGCTCGGATCCTGTAAAAGAGTTAAACGTTAGGCTAGCCGGGAGGATTCCCAGCTAAGACCCTCCGATGCTTAAGTCAGTATAGGTGTTAGGTCGCTAGTAAATGTAAAGCGAGGTGAATAGCAATAAATGTGATACATGTAGAATGAAACAGTGATGTATTTATAGGTGCCGAATCTCCTAGCGTACGGGTTCGTACGGTGCCGTACGAGGTCGTATGGATCCGTACAACCTCGTTACGGGTTTGTGTATGATTCTGCTGCCCATGACTACCAAGTTGTGATGATAGATCACGAAAAACTCATGTACGAGACACTTTTACAGTCTGAAATTGGATTCGTGGAATACGATTAAGGATTATCCTTGTGATTTTTTGTTGACATGTGCGATAATGATAATGGCTTTCGATCATATTGACTTTCGATCAGGGGAATTGATAATGGCTTTCGATCTTGGGACGGAAAAATACCACCAGCTGGCACTGTCCCCTGTAACCACCCGAGGAACGTGTCATCAAGCACTGATGTTCGATGCCATGTAGATTCAAGTAGTCATTTAATTCACTTCTTGGTTGAAATATTGTTGGGGCTATTTTGAGCAGATTTAAGGCGAGTCCAAATTTGTTTTTTCTTCTTAATTTTATTGATATTTTTTCATATTCATGTACAAACTAAGGGAATAATTACCTAAGGGGTTGTACTTAGTTGTAGCTCCACTAAGTTCAGGCTTAACAGTCCTAGGGTTTTTCTCTTGGAGAAAACACCCTTAGTGCACGCCGTCTTGGGGTTAACCCATTGAACTGTTTCCCTTGCAAACATTCCTCCTGCAAATTTTGTCCTCCTCCGTTCTCAACGCAGCCCTGTTCTGTTCTTTCCCCAACAATTTCCTTTAGTTTTTGTCTGCATTTCCTTATCTCCCTAATCTTCATTCCTTTCTCTTGTTCTCTTTTGTGTTATCTCTTCTGCCTTTATTCTCTTTTATCTTAATTTTATTTTTTTCTGTTCTATCTCACATTTTTGTCTTCTTTTCGCAGGTCTCATTAGTGTGTGAAGAGCTTTTGTGCCTTGGTTGCAGCTCTACTCATTTGGTACATTAGATCTTTCCTACTTAACACCTTCGTCAAGAATCGATGGCGGAAGACCTCGAGAAATTGTACGCCCGCCTCTCCTTGGCCACAGAGGAAACCACCATGATATCCTCAAGCCCCCGGCACAAGACTCGGTAGACCTCACCCTATGTCTAGCAGGGAAAATTCTTGCTCTCGCATGATATCGCGGTGATCGAGATCTTGTCACTCTTTGCGACTTTGGAATCCTAAAGGTTCCTTCTCATGCAAAATCGTCCACGACAATACGTTCCTCTTCTCGTTTGGAAATATTCTGGACAAGAGAAGGGTCATAGTTGGATCTCCATGGCTCTTTGACTGACACCTCTTGGTTATAAATGAAGTTATTACAGATGTCAAGCCTTCAGCTATGGTCTTCTCGCACTTTGTGAGTTACGGATTGATTCTTGCACCAACTCCTTTAGGCACGATGAATAGAGGCTTCGCAGAGTCCGTGGGAAATTCTATTGGAGAATTTATCGATGTTGACGTGAACCCATCCGGTTTGGTCATTGGTAAATTTGTCAGAATAAAGGTGAAAATGGACATTACAAAACCTCTTCTCCGGATTCTTCATGTTGAATACCATGGACAAAAACACCCCCTATTTCTAAAATATGAACGCCTTCCCGACTTTTGTTTTCACTGCGGCATTATCGGACACGTTGTAAAAGACTGTGAAAAATGTCTCCTCCATCCCTCGCCCTCCTCTACACCATTCGAATATGGAACTTGGCTCCGCGCTACCACCAGTATTAACTCCTCCTCTCCTCCCCGTCGTCCCCCGATGCGCTCTCGTGAGAATAACCCTCCCACTACTGATAAAGAAAACCCCATGACATATCCCACGCATAACTCCCCTAGCCAACCCACTACTATCCCAGATAATCCACACTCATCCAAAACACCTCCTATCCCCCCAACCTCACAACCCACCTCCCAGCGGATACATACCCCCTACCCAATTACCTCTATTTGCCCCACCAATTCACAACCTAGCAATTGTTCCTTACCACAACCAAAATCTGTGCAATTTAACTCTACTCCTACAAAAACCACGGACCCCTGTCCAACCTTAACTCTCGCCCGATTTCATAAATCTCCTCCCACACAACCTCCCCCATCTCCGTTCCTTGTTCAAGTGCATATGATCCTTGATACCCCCCGTCGTAAACTAGCCCGTAAATTCACTTCGCCGGAAGAAAACCACCTCATCCTCTTCATCCTCGAAGCCTAAACCTAAAAGAAAGCTCCAAGTCGATGGTTTTCTGATTCTGAGTTACAGGAAATACTTGTCGAAACCATCAACAAAAAACCCAAATCAAACTCCCCCACTCCCAGCGCCCCCCACCCACCTCCTTTTCTGTTTCGACCTCTCTTGTTTTGGCGGAGTCTGGCAAGGGCCAACTCCGCCGCACACAATAGATATCATAAGTTGGAACTGTCGAGGGCTTGGGAACCCTCGAACAGTTCAGGAGCTCCGCGAAATTATTCGCAACAAGTCGCCCGATGTTGTATTTCTCTGTGAAACCAAATGCAACATCTCTGTTATTAATAATATCAAAAACCGTCTTTCTTACTTTGGCATTTCTGTCCCGGCTTCTGGGAGATCGGGGGGACTCGCCCTCCTTTGGAAAAAATCTCTGATTGTCTCATTACGCAGTTTTTGTGATCGTTTCATTGACGTGGATATTCAATACAATAATCAAACCCTTCGAGCCACCGGGGTTTACGGCCAACCTGATGTTTCATTGCGACGCCAATTCTGGGACTTATTCTCATCTCTCTCCTCTCAACCGCCAATTCCGTGGATTTGCTTCGGGGACTTTAATGAAGTGCTTCGGCAACAAGAATTTATAGGCAGCAGAAATAGAGCCCCGTGGCAAATCAATGCATTTCGGGAAGCACTCTCAAATTGTGATTTGCAAGATATGGGATTTAGTGGTCACATTTTCACTTGGAGTCGTCTACTGATTCACCCGTTCACTCAACGTGCCCGCCTAGACCGAAGTGTTAACAATAATCTATGTCGGGCTATTTTTCCATATTGGAAAGTAACTCATAATGACTCGTATTCGTCGGACCATGCGTATCTCCATATTTGCATGTCTCATCAGTTTGCAGCGAATTTTCGCCCGGGTAATAGAGTTCGTCCTTTTCGTTTTGAAGCCATGTGGATTCGGTCGAAAGATTGCGAAAAAACAATTGTGGAAAATTGGCAGACTGATCTTGAAGATATTGATAGCAACATTAAAAATTGCCAAATTGGGCTTCTTAATTGGAGTAAGGCTGACTTTGGTAATTTGCCAAAGAAAATCAAAGACCTCAAAGATGAAATCTCTGCACTTCAAAAAGGGCCGATTAGTACAGACTCTAAACTCAAACTTGTGCAACTCAGATCCCAATTGGACTCTATACTCTTGCTCCAAGATATCCGTTGGAAACAACGAGCAAAGCAACACTGGTATAAAGAAGGGGATCGAAACTCCAACTTCTTCCATGCGTTCGCCACGTCGCGGAAAGTTACTAACGCCATCACATCTCTCAAAGACGAAAATGGTACTACCCAAACAGAGAAACTCCGTATTGAATCGATTATTGGCAAACACTACGCGGCTATTTTCTCTTCATCTTCGCCATCCCGAGATAATATTGACAAGGTGTTAAGTCGGGTTAGAACGAAGGTCACCAAAGAAATGGCAGCCGCCTTGTCACAACCCTTCACCGCCGATGAGATCAAGCGAGCCCTTAAACACATGCATCCTTTCAAGTCCCCCGACCCAGATGGTATGAGTCCCGTGTTCTTCCAAAAATTCTGGCATATTGTTGTTTGATACATGTTTTTATCTTAATTTTGATGATTTTATTTTATCACCAAAACAATGTTTTTTAAAGGTTGTCCAAATACTCCTAAATGATTTAAAATGATTTTAATATTTTCCGGAGTATTTTCTCAAAGTTTATTTTCGTCTAAATTGGACAACGCTCTTAATGTTTTACGCTATTGGGTTTTCACTCTCAAACGATGTTTCTAAATGTTGTCCTAATACTTCCGATCGGTTTAAAATGTTTTACTATATTTTCGGAGTATTTCTTGAGTTTTATTTTCGACAAAAATTGGACAACATTTTGTCTCGTGGTCGGACCGGAATTAAATCATAGGGCAACCCATACTCGAAGATGTTTTTAGAAGCAGAAAATGAGACGGAAAGAAAAACAAGCGGTCGGCCGGCCGCATCGGGCGTCGACCGATCCGGTCGGCCGGTCGGCCAGTCGGTCGTCGACTAAGCACTGCAAGTTTCGTTTTTGAAGCGGAACAAAACTGCATTTTTGAAACAAGAGGGACCGGTTGAAGCAGGGGTCGGCCGGTCAAGCCTACGTCGACCGGTCGCCCTGTTGTTTTTTTCAAAGTGTTCTCTTTAACTCTTATCTCCGTGCGACCGGTCGCATCTATGTATTGACAAAAAAAATATGACCGTTTGTGTGGACACACTTCCTTAAATTGTGGGATTGATTTCTAACAGCTATATTCTTGATTTTAATTGTATTTTTCTGTAGATTTTCAATCCCCAAGAGGAGCCTATGCTTGATCAATCATCTCCTATAAATAGAGGAAGTTTTGGAGCAACCAACACAACAATTGAGATACAACACAACAAGATACACTTCAAGCAAACACTTGGTCTTTCATTGTCTTATTTCTTGTTGTAATTTGCCTAGCTATTCACTTTCACATTCTTGAGGTCTAGGCTTTTCTTGATTACACTTCGCACTCAAATTGTATTATTCATTATTGAGTTGTAATCTTGATTTTTGGTTATCATTCAAACACAAGATATCCTTGTGAGTGTTCTTGTGGTAAGAGCACACTTGGATGATCTAGGTGATAGGTGCAAGAAGATTGTGGTAATCTTCTTATTGAGGTGTTGAAGAATTTGGTATTCTTCAAGGTTGAAGATTGTGGTAATCTTCACAAGGTGCCGTTGAAGGAAGATTGTGGTAATCTTCAAAGGGAGATTGTGGTAATCTCAAAGGTGGTGTTGAAGAAGAGTGTGGTGCTCTTCAAGGTGTTGTAAGTTGAATTTGTATTAATTTTGGTAATTAATAAAATTCTTTTTCTTTTCGAAATCCATCCGGATATCTTGGGGTGGTGGAGGATTAGGCCCTAGGTGGGTTGAACCTCTTTAAATCGACGTGTGTTGCTTACATTCCGCACCTTTATTATTTTGTTTGAGCATTCGATTGTTAAAAGAGGGCGAAATCGAAAAGATGGAGATAATCTATTCACCCCCTCAGATTATCGTAGCGCTTGGACTTACAAGTGGTATCAAAGCCAAACTCTTTGGCAAGCTCGTTTCACATCGCGAGTGAAGAGAAACGATCGTCGACTCTGAACGAAGCTCACCTTTCCGGCACCTCCACCACCAAGCCACCTCGGTTTGATTCCAAAAATTTTATATTTTGGAAAGAAAGAATGGAATGCTACTTACAAGGTTGCGGGTTCGACATTTGGAACACCGTCATTAATGGAGAATCCATTCCAACGAAAGATATACCATACACCTCAAAAGGCTTCAAAGAGCTCAATGATGAAGAGAAGAAAATCATCTCCTTAAACGGTAAGGCTTTAAATATTTTATATTGTTCATTTACTAATTTAGAATATGAACATATTGTAGGAATAAAGTCGGCACATGGAGTATGGCAAAAATTAGAAGCCATCTATGGAGTATTTGCAAATGAAAGGAGTCAAACAAAAGCATCTACTTCTCAAGATCATACAAGCTCAAATCTAAGGAATAAACTCCTACAACTTCCAATTATGAAGAAGTTGAATATTGTTTTATGGGCATCAATGAAGAAAATGAGGTATGTCTTAAGCCCTCTACTTCTTATGATATTGTTATTCAAAATGATTATAGTGATTTGCAAAATGATTATGATGAACTTCAAAATGAATTCCAAAGCCTACTTGTTAAATACAAAAATTTGAAAAAGGAATTCAATATTTTGAAAAATGATAAGGATAGTTTATTTACTTCTTATGAATCACTATCATGTGCTCACACCACCACACTTGACAAGGTTAGAAACCTTGAAAAAGAAAATAGTACTCTTGTTGAGAATATTGATTGCATGAAAAAGGATTTATTAAAATCAACTCGAAAGTACCAATAAAATGTCCAATATCTTGTTGATATTCATAATTGTGATAAAGGACTTGATCATAAGCCTAAAGTTGTTAATCATATGAAAAAGGATCAAGTCACTATGCATATTGGTCATTATGCTCCTAGAATTACTACTTGTTTTTATTGTGGCAAAAAGGGTCATACGGCTAATTCTTGTCGGGCTAGAAATAGCTCTAAATATTATTGGAGACCTAAAAGTCTCAAAGCTAATCTTAAAGGACCCAAACACATGAGGGTACCACAAAACAATGTGCTATTAGGTACCCGGCAAAACAAAAATCGGAGAAAATTCATGCCACCAAGAAAACATCAAATGAACGTTTCATTTGATCAAAGAAGAACTACTCTCAACAAAGCCAATTTCAAGAAGAGCGTATAATCAAAAATGGGAAGAACACAATCCTTGGAAATGGCAAAGACATCATCAACAAGATGATTTTCAAAGAAGAAGAAACCATCAACCATGGGAAGGTAACAAACCTTGGAAATGGAGTAATCAAGGAAGTCATCATCAACAAAGTGACTTCCAAATGGGAAGATATCATCATCAACAATGGGAAAGACACAACCCATGGAAAAGGCGAAATTGGTAAACCGTATCTCCCCATTTATATATGCATTTTATTTCTTTTAATTATATGCATGTTTTTTATTGTGTCTTAATTGCAAAATGATTTTTCAAGTATTTTTTTTAAATAGGTCTCTTATATATTTATGAGTTTCAATATTTTTAAAAGAGACCTTGCATGATTTTATAAAACTCTTGAGCTTTTCATTAGACTTATGTGGCTTATTATCTCTTATGAAATCTTATAGCATAAGCTCTTTTTGTTATATCATATTATTTGCCTACACTTGAATTTTCTATGAAAATGTTGTCTTAGAATTGTGTAGGATACATATTTCATACTCATTGGCTTTTACGTCATCAAGGTTCTTAAACCATCAAGGCACTACGTGTTTAGTCTCGATTTTATCATTTATATGTTTTTCCCAAAACCCATATTTGTTGGACTTAGTCCAAAATTATTTTTTGCAAAGTTTTAAAACTTTTGGGGTGGAAAATCGAATTTTGAAAAATCTGGGAGAAAGAAAAAAATTGCACTGGGACGGTCAAAGCAGGGGCGACCGGTCGCCCTGCACCTCGACCGGTCGCACCCTACCTCGACCGGTCGCCCAGTGCAAAATCATCGATTAAATATGTTCTGTTCTTCGTTTCAAACGAGAAAAGAATATTTCTCTCAAACCCTTGGCGATAATATCACCCCTTTTCTCTAGAATCTTCAATTCTTCATCATTTTTCACGATTCATTTGCTAATCCTCTTATTTTCTCAAGAATCTTTCATATATGGCTCCTCCAAAGAATTCCACCGGTGAAATCCCATCTCCAAGCGTAGAAGGGGCGGAGAGGGTTCGTCAAGAAATCGGCAAGAGGAAGCCGAACAAAGGATATTCGAGCCGCTCAAAGAAACGTGGCTCGAAGGTGATGATGTTCAAAATCCCATTCTCTCTCGGGCCCAAATTACCGAGCTACGCGAACGATTTCGCTCCAAAATTGCCGTTGGGCGAAAGGTAAAAAATCCTTTGTTACTCAAGCCCCTAATTCCCACAATGTTCTTAATTTCATTCATAAGTATGCGGAATGGTACTATGAGGATTCGGGGATGAAAGGTAAAACTATTGCTCGGACTAAAATGTGTCGTTTTAGTTCATTTACGAATGAGTATCCTACGATTAGAGGATTTTTTGAGGAGCAAGGTTGGATGTATTTATGGGAGCATGCTTATGTGTTGTATGATGATGATATTATCCAACTCTTTTATGCCAATATGTGGGTCGAATATGATAATGATAGAAAGCCGATTGCCGTTAATTCGCTTATAAAGGGTCGCCATTTTAGATGGACTCCCAATGATATTTGCCGGCTTTTACATGTTAGAGAAGGTGGTTGGGATTATTTCTCTTGCGGGACTTGGAATGATGAAATGTTGGGGGTATCGATGAAAGAAGTCAAGACGTATTTGGGAGTATGGCCTAAGTATTCTTTGTTGGCAATGACACTTGAGCATCGCATTTTATCGGTCATTGTCGCATATTGCATTTGTGGTAAGTCGGGAAAGATGCCTAGCAATATGGATTACTTTTTGACTTATAAGATTGCTAGGAGGAACCACTTAACTTTGGTGCCATACTCATTCAATGTCTAATCGAGTCCATTACTCAAGGTAATAAGAAGTTGGTTATGGGAAATTGGATTTGTAAACTTCTTATTCAATCGAGGACTTCCCGTCGGAGTTTAACTCGGAAGTTTTTCAAAATGACTTCGACATTGATAATATCACCCAAATAGTCACAATGCGCAATAATATGGACATCCGACCTACCAAAATGGCTAGAGGCGGAGAGGTCAAGAGTCCCCGATCCTAATGACATCTTTGATGGCGCAGGGCCGCAAGATTGGTGGAAGAAGGCGAACCGAGCAATCCGGAGGGTATCTAGGTGCTCAACCGCCTGGGAGGTATACTCAAGCCGAATTTGATGAGATGAGGGCTTTTCATGAGGCGAGGTATGAGGCTTTGGAGCAAAAGACCTCTAAAATGCAAAAGTCTATCGGCAAGTTAAAGAAATTCATCAAGGACTTTATTCCCGGATCTTGCTTCTCCTCGGATGAGGAATGATGTTACCCCACCCCCTTTACTTTCTAGCATTTTCATTAATGATGTTTTGTATTTTGATGAATTTTTGTAAAACTCATTTGTACTAATGATATTTGCTTGTTTTTCTTAAAAGGGTTAATATTGCAAGTTGATAATGACTTGTGGATGATCATGATTTTTGATGGAGTATTTGATGATAAAAATACTCTAAAGCATTGTTTGATAATTGGTATGAAGTACTTGATGGTAAAAGTGCTTCTTTTATTGCTTTGTTATGCTTAGTTGAATATGTTGGGACATTTGATTCATGTATTGTTGAAAGCATGACTTATTACTTGATGGTTGCTCTAATTTTTGGCATTTGTAATGCCTTGATCATTCTTAGCTTATCTCAATTGGGTTGAACCCTTGAGAATCTACTTTAAGCTTCTTAATTGATGAACAATTTATTGCATATGGTGCATATGATTGAGCTTTGAAATGAGGTTGATTGATGATATGGAAATTTTTTGGCTTGAACCATTTACAAAGGTTATATACAACCTCTTCTATTTTTCACACACAAGGTGTTTGTTAAAATGTCGCTATGAAAATTTCAACTTCTACATGATTCTCTCGCTTCCACAAGTTTTCAATACTCATTGAGATCATGTTTTGGGAAACAAAACGAGCGTATGAACTTTTCATGATACATTTCTCCCATTTTCCTTGGTTTTTAAGTCTAAATTGCTCAAAGGTTGATAAACCATTTCTTTAGGCGCACTTTGATATCTTCTATGATGTTTTATCATCCTAACATTCTTTTGATGATTCGAAGGGGAGAAGCAGGATATTGGCTCATTAGCTCAAAGAAGCTAATAAAAGCTTGTCATAAAAGCTATAAGCTATGGCTCATAAAAGCCATAAGTTGTGATTTATTTTTAGTCCAATTGTTGCTTGATGGACTTATATTATTGTTTAATGTTGTTTTGTGACAGGGGGAGCTTATAAGCTCTTGATCAAATTGTAAAAGCTAAAGCTTTTAGCTTATGGATAATTGCTTTTACATTATTCTTGATATCTTTGTTGATAGGGGAGCTTGTGCTTATTATTGATAAATATTTACTCCTACCTGGTTGCTTTAATATTTTTGGAAATTTTGGTTCTTCCAAAGCGGTCAAATGTTTTTTAGGAAAATCATTTCTAAAATTGCTCTCTTAGTTTGTGTAAAAATTGTTTTGGTTTGTAATCATCAAAAGGGGAGATTGTTTGATACATGTTTTTATCTTAATTTTGATGATTTTATTTTATCACCAAAACAATGTTTTTTAAAGGTTGTCCAAATACTCCTAAATGATTTAAAATGATTTTAATATTTTAGGAGTATTTTCTCAAAGTTTATTTTCGTCTAAATTGGACAACGCTCTTAATGTTTTTTACGCTATTGGGTTTTCACTCTCAAACGATGTTTCTAAATGTTGTCCTAATACTTCCGATCGGTTTAAAATGTTTTACTATATTTTCGGAGTATTTCTTGAGTTTTATTTTCGACAAAAATTGGACAACATTTGCCTCGTGGTCGGCCGGTCGCCCTATAGGGCAACCCATACGAAGATGTTTTTAGAAAGCAGAAAATGAGACGGAAAAGAAAAACAAGCGGTCGGCGGTCGTCATCACTGGGCGTCGCCGGTCCCGGTCGGCCGTCGCCAGGGTCGGCCGGTACACTGCAAGTTTCGTTTTTGAAACGGAACAAAACCTTGCATTTTTGAAACAAGAGGGACCGGTTGAAAGCAGGGGTCGACCGGTCGAAGCCTACGTCGGCCGCCTGTCATGTTGTTTTTTTCAAAGTGTTCTCTTTAACTCTTATCTCTGTGCGGCCGGCCGCATCTATGTATTGACAATGACAAAAATATGACCGTTTGACGGACACATTTCCTTAAATTGTGGGATTGATTTTACTATGACTATATTCTTGATTTTAATTGTATTTTTCTCGTAGATTTTCAATCCCCAGAGAGGAGCCTATGCTTGATCAATCATCTCCTATAAATAGAGGAAGTTTTGGAGCAACCAACACAACAATTGAGATACAACACAACAAGATACACTTCAAGCAAACACTTGGTCTTTCATTGTCTTATTTCTTGTTGTAATTTGCCTAGCTATTCACTTTCACATTCTTGAGGTCTAGGCTTTTCTTGATTACACTTCGCACTCAAATTGTATTATTCATTATTGAGTTGTAATCTTGATTTTTGGTTATCATTCAAAACACAAGATATCCTTGTGAGTGTTCTGTGGTAAGAGCACACTTGGATGATCTAGGTGATAGGTGCAAGAAGATTGTGGTAATCTTCTTATTGAGGTGTTGAAGAATTTGGTATTCTTCAAGGTTGAAGATTGTGGTAATCTTCACAAGGTGCCGTTGAAGGAAGATTGTGGTAATCTTCAAAGGGAGATTGTGGTAATCTCCAAAGGTGGTGTTGAAGAAGAGTGTGGTGCTCTTCAAGGTGTTGTAAGTTGAATTTGTATTAATTTTGGTAATTAATAAAATTCTTTTTTTTTCGAAATCCATCCAGGATATCTTGGGGTGGTGGAGGATTAGGCCCTAGTGGGTTGAACCTCTTTAAATCGCGTGTGTTGCTTACATTCCGCACCTTTATTATTTTGTTTGAGCATTCGATTGTTAAAAGAGGGCGAAATCGAAAAAGATGGAGATAATCTATTCACCCCCCCTCTAGATTATCGTAGCCGCTTGGACTTACAATTGTGGGACCTCCAGGCGGCCGGCTCGCTCCATGGTATCACTATTGCTCGAAATTCTCCGAAGATCTCTCATCTTTTCTTTGCGGATGATACACTCTTATTTGGACATGCTACCATTCAAGAAGCACAAACTCTAATATATGCTATTAATATCTACGAAGACGCTTCTGGACAAAAGATTAACCTTGAGAAATCTGGTATTCTTTTTAGCCCCAACACTTCACCAGAGTTACGCTCCTCCATTACTCACCTTCTTCATATACCAGAAGTCTTGAGCCACGGCAAATATTTGGGGCTTCCATCAGTAATTGGGGCCAACAAGCAGCAGATTTTCAATGGTATTCTTGACAAAATTTGGGGGAAAATTAATGGATGGAAAGAGAAACAATTATCGCAAGCTGGCCGTATTATCCTAATTAAATCTGTGCTTCAGTCCATCCCTACTTTCGCTATGTCGTGTTTCAAACTCTCAGATGTCATCATTGATAAAATCCACTCTATGGTTTCAAAATTCTTATGGAGTGGAGACACGACAAAGAAAGCGATACACTGGCGAAACTGGGGTAAGTTGTGTTTAAATAAGGCAATGGGTGGTCTCGGCTTTCGACACCTTAAAGCGTTCAACTTGGCTTTGCTCTGTAAGCAAGCGTGGCGGATCCTCACATGCCCCTCTACGCTTATTTCAGAATTTTCAAAGCTAAGTATTTCCCGAGGCGATTTATTTTCGGCTCGGTTGGGACATCGCCCTTCTTGGTCGTGGCGTAGCATTTTGGATTCTATTAGCGATCTCAAACTTGGTTGCGAGAAAAATTCATCCGCTCACGGCTCATCGACTAATATTTGGGACGACCCGTGGGTTCCATTTCACGCCGACTTTCTTATACATAGTGCTCGACCAACTTCTTCAAGGCTTCAAGTGGTGGTGAACTCATCGACCATGACGCGGTGGAAGTCGTCCCGCTCCATTCCCTTTTCTCCGAAAATGAAACTAAAGCCATTCTCGAGATGCCGTTAGGTGTACTGCAATGCTCATGATCTTTGGGGTTGGCATTTCTCGAAAAATGGTAAATTCTCTGTCCGCATTTCGACTACCATGCTATTATCTCCACAACCGACTCGCTCTTCATCCTCAAATTCACACGTCCAAAGTCATGTAGACAATTCAACGTGGAAAAAAATTTGAAACTTCGTATCCTCACGAACTCAACTTTTTTTATGGAGATGCCTTCTTTGGATCATTACCTACACATGAATTCCTCCAAATTCGTAACATGCCCACTAATGAACCGTGTGTAATTTGTGCATCTCCTGCCCAACACGGCTTCACATATATTTTTCATTTGCGACTTTGCTAGGAACGTGTGGAAACTCGTGGGCCTTTGGGAAGTAATCACGTTACATGAACAACCCTCCTTCGGTTTTGGATTCGAGAAATCGTGGTTCATCTTGAAAATGACATGTGTGAAATTTTTTTGTGATCGTGACTTCATTTGGCATGCACGAAACAAAAAAATTTGATGATATTGATCAGGACCCCATTCTATCGCTCTAACGGCCAATATCACGCTCATCGATTTTACCGCGCCACTCATGGCGGCTTAACGAGCTTTAGCTCTCTCGAGTAGTTGTCTATCGAATCGTAATCCAATGGGGCCGAGAATTTTCTTTGATGGTGCTATCTCCACCTCCTCTTCATGTGCTGGTACGGGAGTTTTGTATTTGACTCGGCGGGAAAATTCATTCAAGGTCACTCAAAAAGTTTAGGGCATTTCCGATCGCGAGAAGTGGCGAAGTCCTTGCCTCCGTGAAGCCCCCGTCAACGTCGTCGACAACTCAACCTATCCCTTGTTGAAATCTTTGGCGACGCTTGTGACTATCATCCTCGCGATCACGGGGAAGCCCATTTCCTATCGGTTGTCTTTGCCATTTCGTGAAAGTCTTAGCCGCAAAATCTCAATCCTCGCTTGTAGGGATTTTTTGGACTAGACGTCTTAACAATTGTATTGCTCATTTTTTTGCCTCTTATGCGAAGAACATGACTTCCACCTGTTTTGATTGGGACCATGTCCCGCCACCCCTTTGTCAATCGTTGTTGGACGATTTCCAGCATCTTTAATACATTTATGAAATTTTCCTTTCAAAAAAAAAAGGGAATAATTACCTTTGCCCCCAAAATTTTGAGGAAAACGCAAAAGAACCAATTTAGTTTCCCTTTTTAATTTAAGAATGGTTTTTCTTACTTTTCATTTTGTTGCAAAACAAGACCATCGTGACCCTAATATTTTAGGTCGAAACAAATTTACAAATCACATAATTATCTATATATATACTCATATTCTGTTAATTTATCTACTTATTTACGCAACCAAGTAAGGTTTTAAATGGTTAGTCGATGATACCCACTTAGATATATATCCGGTTATAAGTTGTATATGGGCAAGAATTTGAGTAATAACTTCTCGATTTTGAATTTTTGTAAGTAATTTGCAAATATTGAAGAGGATAAAATAAGAATGAAGTTTGAATCAATGCTCACCTGTCAGAACACTGAAATTAATGTAAAAGTTTTCACAAGGATGTGCTTTTAATTAAGAGTTGTTTGTTTTTTTCACATACCAAACCAACCAGTTTTCAAATGAAACGGACAAGCCCATGAACTGATTTTGTCACTGTCTCAATTCTGGTCGATGGTGGGACAAAAAAATTTCGTCTAATGGACTGAATCTGATTATGAGTACAGAATATATGTAATCTGATTTTTGGAAAATTTTGGAAAATCCAAAATTGATACATAATTTTTTGTAATACGATGATCCAAGGACAGGTTGGTACACTATGTGAGTCTGTGACAAACAAGACTTAAAATTACACGATTATCAAGAATTGATTGTTTGGAAAAAGAGTTTACAGAAATTTTCGTTACAAAAAATACGATTGCTTGTGAAAATTTATAGAATTTGCATTATCTACTCAAATCAGATCCAACAATTATATTTCACTGAAAAAGATATTACATCAATTGTAATCATTATATTTTTATTTAACAAAAAATACAGTGGGCTTGCCGCTTCAGCTTGAGTTCTATGTCAGGTCCGATGATCGGATCGCTGCAAAGAATTGTGGGGCCAATGGAGCATTTCCCACTTCCCCTCCCTCCCCCATTCTGCCACCCGGCCCACCCGTTCCCTCCCCCTCCTCCCTCCATGTTTGTTCTTGGAGGGTCGACGATTAGGGATGACAATGGGGTGGGGCGAGTATCTCAATACTCAGACTCGTCACGTCCCATTCCACGGGACGGGATGGGTCGTCCCGTGTTGAATTTTTTTATATTTTTATCTTATATTTTATATTATAATTTTTTTTAATATTATATTTTTTTATTATAAATACATATTGTTTATAAAATTTGTCATTATATATGTTAAATATAATATTAAATAAATAAAACTATATTATTTTATATAATATACATATAAAATTTATATTAAATATATTTTAAAAAAATAGCACGGGGCGGAGATGATACCCAGACCCGCCCCGCCACGTGTCACGGGGTGGGGCAGGGTGGGGCGGGTCATTTTGCCATCTCTATCGACGATGATCGGTCTTTTGTGAAGTCCGGCGCTGGCCGAAAATTCCGGTCGCCGGTTAGATTTTCTACTTCACGATGTTTTTATTTTTTACGAGTTAAATATGGACTTGGGCCGTCGGGATTACTTCGTGAAGGCGGGTCAGAGCTGCATGGAAGGTGGTTGGAGCTGGATAGAGACTGCGGCAATAGATTTGGGAGGGAGAGAATTTTTTTTTGTTTTTTCATTTTTTTAGTTGGTGTTTTGTTGTAATTTTCTTGTTTTTTTGTTGGAGTCTTTGTTTTCCCAGTTGATTTGCAAACTCGTAGGCAGATTAGTAATTTATGTTTTGTAATGTGTGATATAGTTCGTGCCTGGATTGGTCCAGTTGTAGACCTCCCTTGAGGAGTGTTCAGTACTCCTCCTTATGGGGGTGGTTTAATCACCAGTATGAGTACTTAGTTATTTTGTCTTTTTGAGTCTTGTTCTACTCACTCGATGAGTGATTCTTTTTCCTTGCATGTGAACCTCCCCCTTCACATGTATGTACGATCAAGGCCATCCTTTTGCCAGTTGTTAGTGTAATTTATGTTTGAGTTTTGAATACACTATTGTTTAAAAAAAAATGGAGCATTTCCAGAGTCAAAATTTCGTTAGGGGATAATTACAAAAACTACCCCAGAGGATTCAATTAATATTTAAAAAACTCAAAAATATTTGAAAATCACAAAAAAAAAGTCCCCTAAGGTTTGATTATGTGTTAAATATAAAGGAAATACTGTAATATTTTCGCAAACGTAATAGGGTGTTTGAAATGTTATCATTTATGAAAGAGACAATATGTAATACAAAATCAAAATTCAAAGTGTTTTTTTTTTCAAAAACATTAAGTTTTTTTTTACAATTAACCAAAATCTCAGGGTTATATTTGTTATATGACTGCAGTCAAGAGAATCTTAAAATACTTGAAGGGATGCTAAGAAGTTGGTTTATGGTATCCAGATGGATGATTCAAGCTAGTTGGTTACTCAGACTCAGATTATGTTGGATGTAGAGTAGACAGGAAAAGTGTATCAGATACTTGTCAAATGCTTGGAAATAGATTAATTTCTTGATTCAGCAATTCAATATCTACATCCACAATCAATTAAAAGACATACGTTGCTGCAAGGTATTTGTGTCTTAAGTGTTATAGATTAAGACAACAACCGAGAGACTATGATATAGAAGAAAAAGATATTTCAGTTACTTGTATTCATCCCTTTTTTTAAAGTTAAGAAGTTACTACGACTTATGATCTATGTCTTTAAATTTACATGAAACTTCTTAGGATTATATATTTACTGGTCATTTACGTTAACACCTTGGGGACAATGGAGGTGATGGCGATGACTACAGCGGCTCCGATAGATGGAGCGATGGTGGAGGTTGGGACCGGAATAAACACAACTGGAGGAGGCTGATGATTAATTATGACGACTCCAACAAACTCTTTACTAATTTCTCATTGCAACATTTGACTCCAAAAGTTGACTCCAAAAGTCTTCTAATCGAATTTTTGGAAGAGGACCATCGATCTCTGCCAGAGAAAATATATGTTTTTAACATTAAGAATTAAGACACGCTACTAAAATTGGCCAAAACCTCAGATAAATTCCTTCAATCCTTCAAGAATTCACATATAAATAAAAAAATCTTCCAACCGAATTTTTGGAAGAGGACCATCGATCTCTACGAGGGAAAAAGATATATTATGAAATTGGGGTAAGTTGGGAGTGTTTTAATATATTATGTGTAGGTGTCATTGTATTGGCGTACGCAAACAATCGAAACACTGCACGATCAATCTTGATGAAACATAGCGTAGAGAGTGAGCCATTAGAAAATTTGGAGACTTACTCCATTTTTTATTTTATTTGTAATATATTCGAATATATATGAATAAATTTGAATATTTTTATTCAAAATTCTAATCTATATTTATTGTTGGAAGATAATATGTTTTCTTGATTCTTTTCAATTTTGGTTTACTACAAAATCATTAACACTATTTATACAAAGACAACTATCTAACCAATGACAATGATTTATTTGATCTAATAGTAATATTCCATTCACCAGAATAGTCTAACAAGATATCTAATATTTTAAAATTCTCTACAATTTTTCTTCTCTCTAATTTTCAGCAAACATACCGAAAATGGTATATGTATGTATTTTATAATTTGTAAAATAATTTTGAATATCCATAAAATAATTGGCGCCTACACACAATTGACACTTTGTTCGCCAAAATGCTAAATACGCCGAGGTATATTGGGATCGTAAACTCAATTTTAATGTGTGATTTTTGTTTTTTCTTTTTAATTGTGTTGTAGACTTCCACATTCAAGTTATCTAAAACTTGTGTATTTGTTTAATATTTAAAATTAATTTTCGAAAAAAAAGGTAGTAGCAGCCGGACTGATCAACAAAAACCGAAAACCGCTAAAACCGACCGAATCAAACCGCACCACACCGCAATTGCTTATTTATCGGAAAAACTGCGATTAATATTTTTAATCAAG
The DNA here is from genome assembly GCA_016081115.2 of Rehmannia glutinosa. Lineage (NCBI taxonomy): Eukaryota > Viridiplantae > Streptophyta > Magnoliopsida > Lamiales > Orobanchaceae > Rehmannia > Rehmannia glutinosa. The sequence goes on along the minus strand of CM071929.1, from coordinate 10,789,360 downwards.
ACCGCACCGCAAAAGATGGTGCAATTACAATTTCAAGCCTCAAACCGCACCGACCGCACCGCAAGTAGAATACTACATATATGTATAAATATTTGATATATATTATTACATTTCTCTCAATCTATAGTATATTTGTGTATAATTATGAATTATCATATTTATTTATTTCCATTGGTTTATTGTGGGTATATTAGTCCATTTACTTAATAATTTAATACATCAAAGCCTTCATTTCCTGTTACGGATGTAAATTGTATAATGAGATTTATTTTGGAAAATTTGTGACATGAAGATTGAAATATTCAAGTTATGGGAGAGTTTGCAAAAACTTATGCTTTTAGAAAAAAAATGATTTATTGTAGCAAAAGTAAGAGTAGTTGAGAATCAGAAGTTGATAGAGTTTGAAAATAAAATAAAAGTTGAGAATCATAAGTTGAGTTAAATGAAAAAGTTGTAGAGGTGCTTATTTGTTTATAAAAATCAAACTATGAGTAGAAGCACAAATCTAAAGCACCCCTCTCCATGCTTTTAGATTATGATTAAATGAAGCAGAAGTTGACACTTGCAAACACTAAAAAGTGATTTTTTAAGCATAAATATAAGAAACACTTTTTTTAGTGATTGCAAACACTCCCTATATTTATTAGATTCAACTATTATATGTTATTGAAGTTGTTATAATATTCAATTTAGACAAAATATCATTAACTTTTTAGTTATCGAATTGATAAGTTTTTTTTACTCATTTTGATTGTTCCGTATAATATTCACGTACAATACGTTAAAACCGCAAAATCGCCTGAAACCGCCCGAAACCGTTGAAAACCGCATGTTTGTATTATTCTAAAAAACCGCGACTTAAAATCAAACTCTTTGCCGAACCGCACTTAGCAATTCGGTTTGAAAATATTAAAAAAACCGCTCAAACTGCACCGTGATCACCCTTAATAGCAGGCGCCAATATTGGACGCTTACACATAATATATCAAAATCTCCCAACTCACCTCAGCTTTGCAAAAATCTGTGGCGTCGATGCCTAGTGGCTAGTGCCCAATTCCTTTTAGGTATTTATCTCTTTTTTCTTTGGAAAAAAAAATGCAACCAAACTTTTCTGTTTTTCAAAATGCAAAATAAATTTACATTTCAATTTTCAAACCCGCGTAAATTGTGTCAAACATTTTAAACTATGGAGTATGGAAAATGTTAAAATTTTAGTAGAAAAAACATGTTAAATACTTTTCTTTTCCAGAAATTGAATTTCAGAGGAATTTTCTTGTTGGCGGGACCAAAAATAAAAAATGAGAAAAAGGCAAAAAAAATGGTTGGTCCTCTAACTAACACCACTTTGAAATTCCGTCCTTTTTCTTTTTATTTTTAACAAATAGTTCTTTTTATGAACTAAAAATTGTGATTTGGTTCTCTTAAGTCTTACCTCCTATAGTAGGTAATTTTGACCTATTGAGCTGATGTGGCATTTTTATTTTCAAAATTTTCAATTTTCATTTGAAAAATAATATCTAAATCTTACATGGCCATCCTAGTTGGCTTAAATGATGGAAAAATCAATTAAATGAAACAAAAAATTTGAAAAATCTGAAAATATTATCTAATAATTCTGAAAATTATTTTAACAAAATTTAAAATTATTTGATTTTTTGTAACAAAGTTTTAAAAAATTCAAAAAACTATTTTAAAATCTAAAAATTAAAATATCTTAAATTTGATAATTTATTTAAAAAATAAAATAGTAAAAAAATATCAAAATTATTTTAAAATTACAAAATAAAATACGAAAGTTGTTAAAAAAATATAAACTGTTTGAAAAAATCTGAAATTTATTTCAAATATTGAAAAATATTTTAAATTGTAAAATAGAAAAACTCAAAATTATTTTGAAAAATTTGTTTTTAAACTAAAAGTTGTTTAAAAATCTGAAAGTTGTTTAAAAAAGCTATAAAAATTGTTAAAAATCTAACACTTATTTGAATTATTAAAATATAAAATTAAAAAAAAAAACTGAAAATTGTCTAAAAACATGAAAATTTGTCTAAAAATCTGAAAATGGATTAAAACTAGGACTTTTGAAATTTTTATAAAAACAAATCTGAATTATTTTTGAAAAAATTCCGACAATTACGCCAAATATGCAAAATAATCTAATTTTGAAATAAATTTCAGATTTTTTTCCTTTGATTTTCAGATTTTTTACATATTTGGCGTAATTTTCAGATTTTTTAAAAATAATTTATAGTTTTTAAAAACAATTCTAAGTTTTTACTCTATTTTTTATTTCATAAAAAAATTTCAGATATTTGAATTGTAAAAATTTCAAAAAGTCTTTGTTTTTAATCCATTTTCAGATTTTTAGACAAATTTTTATATTTTTAAACAATTTTCGTTTTTTTTTAATTTTATATTTTAATATTTCAAATAATTGTTCTTAACAAAATTTTTAGCTTTAAGTTTCATATTTTTAATCATCTTTTAGTTTAAAAACAACTTTTTCAAAATAATTTTGAGTTTTTTTTTTATTTTAGAAATTAAAATGTTTTTTAATATTTGAAATACATTTCAGATTTTTTAAAACAGTTTATAGCATTTTTTAACAATTTCCATATTTTGTTTTTGTAATTTTAAAATAACTTCGATTTTTTTTACTATTTTTAGTTTTTTACAGAAATTATCAGATTTTTCTTCCCTTAAACAAAATGCAAAACCAATTTACATTTTTTAATTTTCAAACCCGCGTAAATTGTGTCAAACATTTTCAAACTATGGAGTATGGAAAATGTTAGAATTATGGTAGAATTATAGTACGTCGAATTAACCCAACAAATTGAAGCCTATCATCAAGTAAATTTATGTCAAATATACAAATGTACACTTCAATAATCATAATCAAACACACACTATAAGATGAAACTTATAGTTGGAAATTAACTTGATTTGGATTTGGCCCAAACAATAATATTTTCAGTTAAAAGAGTTCAAATCGAAAAGACTCATTAGACTTACTCTCTAATGATTTTAGTCCCATGTCTTGAAAATAGTCCCATAAGATTTTTCTTGTCTCACTAATGGCCCCACCGTTAAAAATTAACAGTCAAACCTGTCAAATTGAAAGTCAAACATGCGATTTGGGACTAAAAGTGAGAACAATGGGACTAAAATTATCAGGTGCTCAGTCTAATGGGACCAAAAATAAATTTTTCTCTAAAAACTAAATATAACTAATATGCATTTAAAAAAATATATTAACATTAAAGTTACTAATTTTTTATTTATAATTAAAAAATTGACAAGTAAATTAAATGATAAAATTTATAATTCTATTTATATAAAATAAATTTTCTGGCAAATAATTTTTAAAAATAGATGTTAATTAATTTTTTTAGTGAATGTATAATACAAAAAAAAAAGATTCAATACATGTATCAATTTAATTAGAAAATTAACAAAGTAATTTAAATGATAAAATTTATAACTCAAGTTATAAAATTTAATTTTTTTGAAAAATAACTTTCAAAAGTAGATGTTAAATAATTTTTTTTGTGAATGTGTAATACGAAAAAATAAAATCAAATACATGCATATATAACCTAGTGTATGTATGTGTATATATGTAAAGTTTGATTTTTTTTTTGGTCTCTGTGTTCTTGCCCTAGGATACTGATCTCATATAACCCAGTGCATGTATGTGTATATATGTAAAGTTTGTTTTTTATTTTTTTTGATGAAATGTAAAGTTTGATTTAGAAACATAAAAAATAAAAATAAAATATTTAAAAATAAAAAAAATAAAAAAATGTGAGCTAGGTTAACATTACTAAAAAATTTAATAGTATTTATAATTTTACTAAAATATTTTAATAGTATTTTTCTAAAAAATTTAAAAATAATTCCTATATTTAAAAATTATGAAATTATTTAATATCGTAAAAACTTTTTTATTTTATTGATAGTTGAACTACATATATTTTTTAAAATCAATAAGTGATTTAAACTTAAAAAAATATAGAAAAATTATTTTTTTTTCTAAATATTTTAAGTAAAAGAAATTATTTTAGGAAATAAATAAAACGCAACGGAAAAATATATTTTTAAAAAAATATTTGAAGGACAGAGATTTTTTTTAGTTTCAAGTTGGACATTCACAAAATTAATTTAAATAAATAACGCAAAATATGAAATTTAAAATAATATTTATCATCAATAATATTAAATTTAACCAAAAAAAGAATAATGAGACCATTTTTTGTGAAAATTTTAACTTTGGTGTCCTAATAGATTTGTCGTTAAAAATTTAACTTTGATGTCCTATGAGACCATTTTTGTCATCATAACGGTTTCCGTTAATTATTTAACGGAGCAACCCCAAAATTTAAGTTTTTCAGTCTTATGGGACTATTTTTGGTGAAAAATATCGATTTGGGACTAAAAGTGAGTCTAATAAGACTAAATCATCAGGGTTAAGTCTAATGGGACCAAAAATGAATTTTTTTCGTAGAAACTTCTAGGTAGCTAGATATTTTAGAAAACAATTCTAGTGGATTAACTATAGCCATTAAATGGAATAAATCCTAGTCATTGGTTAGGAAGTTGTTTTAATATAAATAGGACTGTCTTGTTCATTTTGTAACAAGGCAAAATATTTTTTGAGAAAAATGAATACAAGCAAACACCAGCTCTCTTATATTTTTAGCCTAAATATACTCATCTTCCTACAAAGAAAAATAATATCCTTTTCCAAAATAGAAGCAAATATTCATGCACCAGCTCTCTTATATTTATTAGACTAAATATACTCATCTTCCTATAAAGAAAAATGATATTCTCTCTCACCACGCTACTAATAGAACGTTGTACAATAGTATTACTAACAAAATGTTGTACTGTAGTATGCTAACCCCTCCTTCGGGGTATATCATTGAATCAACACGAGAAAATTAGAAATTCGAAAATATAAGTCAGTACCTTGAATCCATTCATTTTCAAGGATTATTGTTGTCGATTTGTCCATATATATTATTGAGACGTCTAAATTTCATCCTCCCACGGCGTTCTACAGGCCGAGGTTGAGGTGGTTGACGGTGATTTTTTTTTTTTGAAGATAAAATCGTATCTCACATATTATTCAAGCGAAATATCATCCGATACAATTTCATCCATCCAATTAGGATATACCCCATTAGACCAACAAAAGGTCGTAGGTAGAAAAGAAGCAAAGTGCGCTAGTCTATGGGCGACAATATTTGCCGAGCGACGAATATGCACCAAATCAATCACATTTAAACTAGCTAACAAAAATTTAATATCAGCAACAAGACCACCGTGGTAGCTTAAATCCTCTTGAATAGCCGTGACTGCTTGCACCGCCATTAGAGAGTCCGATGATATCCGAACTTGACCATAGTCTCCATCTCTGATTTGTATTTAACCTTCATATATTGCTAGCAGCTCTCCCATGAGCACATCAGCTATAAATTCAAAATTCTTACCGAAGGCGCAGAGTACCGTCCCCGTTGTATCCCGAATCACTCCGCCCACCGCGTACCTCTGGTCTTTCTCATTGAAACATGCATCTACTTCCAGGCTTATTACACCAGCAGGTGGTTGACGGTGATGAGGCTGCATCGACGGGTCTTGCGGCGAGTGTTGAGAATGCGTTGACGGGCCTTGCGGTTGTGGTGTAAGGCGCGAGACAGGGGATTCCTCAAATGGAATTGGAATTATACAAGATTTTCGAAAAAGGGTTTGAAGTGGGGGAAGTTGTGTATCAAATAGCATTTGAAGCGATGGAAATGCGACAGAAATGAATTGTATAAATTAGGGTTTCTTATTTTATATTTTATTTTAGAATTCTTTTTAATCTATATCACTTATTATGTCTGATGTGTCTTCATTCGGACACTTTAGGAGGACACGTAGTGTCAAATTTTTATAAGTAAATTATGTGTTAGTTTATCTTCATGAGCCTGCAGAAATTTTTAATTGGGCTTATTAATAGAAGTTTGTATTTGGATTAAGTGGTTTCTTTGTATTTGAGTTGTTATTGATTTCTTGGGCTTTTTATTATAAGTTAAAATTATATTTTGAATCTTTAATTTAATTAAAAGAAATGAAATATATATAAAATAATTTATTAGAATATTTAATTGTTATATGTAGCATACATATGAAACATATTATTACTCATATACTTTACATAGATTTTGCAATGTGTTTGTAGCTTAATTATATTATAATTATAAATAAGAGCCAAAGACATTCTCCTTCTAATGTCGGGATGCACTTAAAGAGTCCAATTTTTAGTATGACCAATTATATGTTGCAGTTTCTCGAATTACCAATCAAAAGGGTTTGAAAGTATAAGTTTGAGATAATGACAAACAGACAAATAAAGTTGTGCACAAAAAAATATTTCAAAATTTGTAATTTTTTGTGCTGATGTAGCTTAATTGAATTAAGATTGGTAATATATATATAGGATTTGGTTCAAATGAGACCACCCTCTCCAGGTGAGACAGTGTGGACTCATCTTACCCATTGATCTTAAAAAATGAAGGGATGTGATTAATCCAGTTTTTTTTTAATTTCCCTGATTTCCGCCAATTTAATGGTAAAAGTGTAATTTTGTAATTCAAATTAGTGGTCCCCAAGTGGTTTTAAGTGAGTTTGACTTTTTGAAACTGTTTTTTTATGGTGAGATTGAAGCCGCGGATTTTGTGGCGGGATTTAAGGAACTTTTTCTTTCCAAATATTTTTATTTTCAAAGATAGTTAGAGTTCTTCTATTGCATAATTAGACATCAAATAATGCATATTTAGTTGTTTTTTTGTTGGCACTTTTTTTAAAAACAATACGCAGAATTGAATATAACGTCTTTGCATATTTAGTTATTCTACCCTACATAAATATGTTCAATATAATGCATATTTAGTTATGAAAATGAGATGTTCTTTTGGAAATTATAAAAATGGGATGTTACATAATGTCTTTCGCATATTTCTTATATGCATTCAATTTACATAGAAGCACCATATTCATATTACACACTTCATGCATCGCACGGGCAAATAACTGGTTAACTATAATACAAGAGTACATAAAAATTATATAAAAATATATATTATATATGCAAAATATATATTAACATATATTTTTAAACTAAAAAATCTAGGCGACCGGGACGGAAGTGAGTGAGACGCAGAACCGCCACCGAGTCATGGGGCGACGCAACCCAAACGGGACGGGCCAGGGCAGGTACTTGCGGATTGGGTCAAAATTGTCATTTCTATTTTTGGGGGGAAAAAATAAGTCCCATATAATTTCCATACAAGTCCCATCAAAAATCATCCCATATATTACAAAAAAAAAAATGCAAAATGCCTGCTCAGGCTCTTGGCCCTTTGGTGTTCAACCACCAAACACATTACACATGTTAAACCCCTATAACCTACGGCCTTCAACACCAAAGTTTGACAAATTTATTTTTGACACTATAAAATTCGGAAACACCATTTCTCCCTAACAAAATCATCCAAAATTTTCAATTAAATCCCAACAACCAACCATTCAACCATTATCTACAAATCATAGCTAGCACATATGTACACATTCAATTTCATAAGAATGCAATCGATCACATTTTAAAGTAGAAAACGTAAAAGCACGTCGAGTTGTTGGACGTCTATATTTCTGTCTCCAGCGACGTTCTACAGGCCGAGACGGGCCGCTTTGTAGCGCGCGCCTGATGAGGCTGCTGTTGTGGAACGGGTGTGTCGACGGGACTGGTTTTCAATGCAAAATTGTTGCCATCCGGCGGACTCAATTCCTTGATTTAAAAAAATAAATCAAGATATATATTAATAAAAAGGCTTAATTGTAATTTTGGTACTCTAATTCTATATAGGCGCATTTTCGATACATGTATTTATGGCTCATGTAACTGAAATTTATAATGAATATAAATTAATTAAATATGTAAATAAATCATTTGCGGACGATTATAATATGCATGCCATAAGGACGGTAACATATCTATTCTATGTAGGTTTTGTTGGAGGAGGGTTATCTCAATTTTGGGAGGGAATGAATTATTTATAAATTGAAAGTTGGAACATAAATTATTTTTTCTTTATAGAAGGGGGAGGTTATTTAAGAGAGTTTTTAGTGGAGAAATATTTGCTTGTATTGATTCTTCTCAAATTTTTGTCTGTTACAAAATGATCAAGAAACCCTATTTATATTAACACAACTTTCTAACCAATGGCTAAGATTTATTTGGTCTAATGGCTATAATTCGATTAGCTATAATTCATTCACTAGAATCATCCTCCAAAATATCTACTTTCTTAAAACATTCTACAAACTTTTTTACAAATAATATCTAAGATATTTTCATAAGACTTTTCTAGATAAATTCTAGAACTTTGGCCATTTAAGTTTGAGCTCTTATTTTTTTTTTTATCTCAAAACTATTATCCAAGTCTAATATTACTTGGGCTAAATCAAGTTTATTTCCAACAAGTTTTACTTAATATCAACGAACAATTTCTAATGTGTGCTTGTTTGACATGAAAAAAGCTAGTATGTATTTTGTTGGAATAAATTGAATTCACTTTCCATCTTCTGACAACCAATTTTTAAAAACAATTTTTATATCAAACACTACAAAATCTGCCCACTTGCACAACTTCGCTTCTAGTGTTTACTATAAAACTGAAATACAAAAAATGAAATTGAACGGTTTTATAAAGTCCACAATATTATTTAAAATAATTCAAGCAAATATTTTTTTTAACAATTCAATGGTAGATAAGGAGGTTGCGACGACTTTGGAATAAACCATCGCACTCCCAGAGGCAGGCACATCAATACACAAAATGACCATAAATAAATTTATGCTCACAAACATTTATATCTCTTATGGGATAAAGGACTTTGGGTTCTAACCCACACTCCATCAAAATACTCCCGATCATATGTTGGGGCTGTGGATTAAAAACTGAAACAACCATAAATTTACCTTAGAATCCATTAACATTCCAACCCCACATAGACCTCAACATGCCAAAATCAAATTGTAGTTAAGAGACCAAGAGTATTTTCGAATTTCTGAAAGCCTGACTTTTTTTTTTCTTCTTCTCCTCCACACGCACAATTGATTCATATATATATATATGTATATTTATCTCATTATTATTTTGTGGTTCATTGTTTCTGAGAATTTAGAATAGCTTTTAATTTTCAGGATTTTCGTTTCATATCAGAATTTGACACCAATAAAGAAAACTACAGTCGAGAAAAGGTTATAACTTATCAGTTAGTCCAAATCCTGCTCAGTTACTAGTCAACTTTTAAAATGCTGCAATTTACAAAAAAATCCACGTGTTTTTAAAAATTACAAAAGATATCGTCATGGTTGGTTTTGTATTTTACTTCACCCAATAGCATAGTCAGGACGTAGAAATGGGATGTGCCGGAATGAAAATTCAAAAAAAAAAAAAATCATATAAGCTCCAATTTTTCAAAATAGTAAAAAAAGTCAACTTAAGTGCATTACAAATTTACAACTACTCAAAGTCTAGTACATTAGGCTAAAAGGTTAGTTGGATACGACAATTTTTTACTTTAGCAAATTCATCAATAACAGAGTCTATATATATTGTACTAACAAGTTCCCTTTCGATAAAAATTATCAAGCAATCCACTAGAAATTCATCATCCATTTTGTTGTGAATCGCAGTCTTCACATGTTCATTGCCGAGAATGCTCTCTCAGTCGTGGCTGTAGAAATGGGCAACGTTAACACAAGGCGAATAAATCTTGTTATCATTTTGTAGTTCTCCACTTTTCTTGTTTCCACCAAATTTTTACACAAATTTGAAAGAGTAGACAATTGAAATTGAGGATTATGAACTACATGAGCATGAACTACGTTGGTCACCAATTCACCACGGCCTCTCGGGACAGTTCACCACGGCACAACAAATTACGTCTGCGGTTGACGATTGTGCGCCTGCTCCCCTCCCCTCTTATTCTCGTTTCTGCAGTTGTTTTGTTTACAGAGTTCCCGTTTTCTTCTTCTTGCTTTTTGTCTTTTCTTTTAAATTTTTACTTTTATTTGTTTAATATCATTTAAAAAGTCAAGTTTTTAGATAGGGCTTATGGGCTACAAACTAGTATATGTCATATGTGGGTGGACCGTGTCTTTGTGGTGAAACTTTCTTGTAGGGTGGGACTCCATATCATTATGCTGAAACTTTATTGTGGGATGGGCCTCCTTTTTAATACCCTGGGCCAATTTCTGTTTTTATAAGGTAATTATAATTTTTTTAAGTAATAGGCTGATGTTCAAATTGAAATGGAGTGGGCCGGGGCCTACGGTGGCCCCCACCTCCGCCATTGACTTCACCCCTTTCATAAGCATAAGTATTTCAAACACGCCTTTTACATTTGTAAAAACATTGCAATGACTCCTTTATATTTAACACATAGAGGGTGTTTGGCTGAACTTATAAGCTCTTAAAAACAGCTTATAAGATGTTTAAGAGCTTATAAGCTCTTAAAATGTGTTTGATAATTTTTTTCCAAAAGAACTTATAAGCTCTAAAAAAAAGCTGTCAGAGAGCTTATAAGCTCCTAAAAAAAAAGTACCTCCACCCCAACTTTTTTTAAAGGAGCTTATAAGCTCCTTATTTTAAACACTCAAAAGACAAAAATATACATAATAATTTGGGATAATTACAAAAAGTACCCCTGAGGTTTGACCTAATTACAAAAAAACCCAACTAACTTTAAAACTTACAAAAAGTACCCCTGAGGTTTGAAATATATTTCAATATCCCTCTTCATATTTATAAAATCATTGCAGATTACCCCTTAATTTTAACAACAAATTAAACCTCAGGGGTACTTTGTGTAAGTTTTAAAGTTAGCTGGGTTTTTTTAGGTCAAACCTCAGGGGTACTTTTTGTAATTATCCCTAATAATTTTATAAGATACAAAAACAGCTTATAAGCTCAACTATCTTATTTTATCCAAACACTCTGACAACTTATTTTTAAAGAGTAGGTCTCCTGAAAGACCGTCTTACGGATCCTAACCTGCTCCATAGAGGAATTGAACTCGCGATGTTAATAGACTTAAGGTGGTGTTCTACCACTACATCATTAGTACTTATTATGCAATTTTAGTATAATAATTTATATAAACTCATTCATAAATATGTCTGATAATTAAAAAAAATTAAAAACGCCTATAAATATAAAGACTAAGAATCGAACCAAAGTCTATTAAAAAAACATGATACATTATCTCAATAAATGGATACTTATAAAAGTGTTACTTTAACTACATCATATTTATTTTTTATTTTTCCTCTTTTTTTGTTCCTAGTTTGTAACTGTATTAAGAAATCTGATACTTTATCTCAACAAACGGATACTTTTGCTTATAAAAGTGTTACTTTAACTATATCGTATTTATTTTTTATTTTTTCTTCTTTTCTTCATTTCTAATTTGTGACTATATTAAAAAACTTGATACTTTAAATCACGAAGAAAAAATAAATAAGACATAGCTAAAGTAATATTTTTATGAGTAAAAGTATCATTTTTTTGAGATAAAGTATCATGTTTTTGTAAATAAATCACGAAATATGAATTCAATACAGTGAAAAAAGAAAAATAAATATGACAGAGTTAAAAGTACCACTTTTATAAGTAAAAGTATCCATTTTTTGAGATAAAGTATCATGTTTTTTAATCTGATCGAATATTAGAAAATCATTAGATTGAAGTATTACAAATGTATCATATTTAACATCAAAAGTATCACTATTTCCAGCAAAAGTATTAGTTTTTCAATGGTAAAAACATTAGCTATGAGACTAGAATGAGTAAATCAAAAAATTTATTTTTGAATAATGTTTACCTTAAAAGTATCATATTTCTTACTCAAAAGTATCACTATTTTTCGGATAAAAGTATTACTTTTTATTCAGAGAATTTAAAATTTTAAAATGCCTTTGTCCATCATAAAAGTATCATATTTAATATCAAATGTATCACTATTTCAAAGACAAGTATCGGTTTTTCAATGTAAAAGATATTAGCTATGAGACTAGAATGAGTATATCAAAAAATCTTATTTTTGAATATGTAAAAATTAAAGTATCAATGTTCACCTTAAAAGTATCATATTTATTACTCAAAAGTATCACTATTTTCGGATAAAGTATCATTTCCTATTCAGAGAATGTAAAATTTTAAAATGAAGGGATGATAATGAATTCATGGTTATACGCATGGTTATAATAAATATGCACAACAAGCACCAGTGGTCTACTTAGGTTGGGTTTGTTGGGCCCAGCGGGCGGGTCGCGGGCGGGGTGGGCAACTTGGGCGGGCGGCCCAATGTGCAACTTGTATTAGATGCAATTTTTTTTATAGGGTAGCAGGTCGCGGGCGGGTCGGGTTGTGGATCCGTCTTACGGAATGGGATCCGTAAGACGGTTCTATACAAGTTTTTGCCATTTTTAAAATAAGACCTAACATCTTATAAGCTCCTCAAACAACTTATCAGGTGTAAGAGCTTATAAGATGTTTTAAATAAGCTTAGCCAAACACCCTCATAGTCAAACCCAGGGCCGTGCCTAGCAATTCTTCGGCCTGAGTCAAACTTTTAAATGGACCCTTTTTTTTACTAATTTAAAGATAATATAAATTATTATTAAAAAAATAAGCTTTTTATAATGTACGAAATTAGTTAATTAATATGACAATCATGTTCAAAGTAATTATTTAAATACAACTCGTCTTACAGTTTTGGCAACAAAAGTATTAATCAAGTTGCTCAACAATTCCTTTCTCAATTGAAAACATAGCTAACTCATTCAATCTCTCTTGTGATATGGTTGATCGGAGAAAAGTTTTAATGAGCTTCAACTTTGAGAAACTTCTTTCTGCACTTGCTACAGTAACTGATATTGTCAACAAGATCTTATAAGCAATATAAGCACTTGAAAAACAACCATCCATTTTCTTCACATAATCCACCATTCCAAATGCAGATTTCGTTTCTCTTGGTAAAGAGCACTTCAAAAATGATAACTACGAAAATAAATCACTACCATCAATGTCAGAGCAACCATTATGTGTCAGAGAATTTTGAAGATTTTTGCAAGACCTCGACAAGCTATCATCGTCAGCATATTGCAACCGCTCCAAATCGAATATAAAAACCAAAAGTTTCCTCATACATTTTAAACTGTGCAAATCGAATTGAAATTGTAGCACATCTTTAGTTGTAGAAGATACATATTTGATCCACTTCTCTATCAATTTTTTTAATTTCTTATATTTTTCTCTCTTTTCCCTATTTTTTTTCTCTTTTCTTCTCTCTTTTTCTCTTCTTCTTTTTCCCTCTTTCTTCCCTTTCCCAGTTCTGTTTCCCATCTGTGATCTGTCTTCACTCTTCAGCCTTCTATATTTGTCAATATATTTGGGCCTAATTTGCTCTTTTATTTGGGCTTTTGAGTTGATTTTCTTATTTTGGGCTTTTAAGTACTAAAACATCTACAAGTATGTATATATATATATATATGTATTAATTTACAAAATTATTGGGCCCCTAATTTTACAATTTTTTTTGGGGCCTGAGTCCATGGCCTCATTTGCCTCATGGTAGGCACGGGCCTGGTCAAACCTCAATGAGTATTTAGTAATTTTCAAACTTTTCTGGTTTTTTTGGAAGTAGTGGTTGGAGGAAAGGGTATAAATTTCAAAGAAACTAAAAGATATAGTGTTGAACAACACAACACCCTTCTGAAAAGGGTGAGCGATTTACAATTTCTATTTCGTGGTTACGGATTTTTCTTTTAATGAATCCAAACCTAAAGAGTAATTTTTGTAATTATTCCCAACTCTACAAGACCAAACTGGAAATTTTCCATGCTACTATTCAAGTAGGGCCACAACCCATTGAATCATAGTGTAAGAACAAAAATTTTAAGGAGGTAAATAAGAATTGAGAAAGAGAACAATAAATCAAATCAGATAATAGGCCAAGTTTTGGTGGTGGTGGGCTTGGCCAAACAGTGCACATGAAAGTTCCAAGCCCACAAATAATACCATGATGAAAGAAGCAAAAAAAGACCCACAAAAACCATACAAAAAGGAAAACACGAATAGGACACAAAACCGCCAACCTGTTTTCTTGCTTTGAAGCTTCAATCTTCAAACTTTTAAAACTCTCTCTTATCTTTTAGTAATTCTTTGTTTCTTTCCCTTGTTTGGTTTCATCATCATGGGTCCCACATTTTCATTCTATCTTTCACATTCCTCGTCTCTCTCTCTCTCTCTCTCTCTCTCTCTCTCTCTCTCTCTCCCCATTAGATTTCATCTATGCAATGATTAATTTTGTCACTCCAATTTCAAGAATTGCACTTAAACTACAAAAGTATAAGCAAGAGAAGAAAAACAATATTACAGGTTAATTGCAAAAAAAAATATCATTAAACTTAGTCTAGTTAAAAAAACGAGTTAACTTTCAAAATTATAAATACTCATTCACAATTGTTTATGTTTTACAAATTGCACCGTTAAGATGTGTGTATTTATTAACTAGAAATGCAAACTTCAAGGATGTGTTTCTAATACTTTGGGGGTATTTTGTAATTTTGAAATATTGCTAGAATTTGTTGTAGTTAGGCTAAATGTCATGGATATGTTTTATAATTTACCCAATATTAAAATTAAAAGCAGGGTCTAGAAATGGAAAATACTCTGAACTCGACCAGGGAACCCGTCCCCACTTCAAGCCCGATAAGAAACCCCTGCCCCAATTATGTCAATGGAGTAGAGGTGGGTTTAGGTCACCCCACCCCGCCACTCCGACTTCTACACATATATAATTATTATATATTAAATACACTTATATTGTATATATATTATATATCAAAATATTATTTTCGAAAAAAATTATCATCTAATATTTATTTTTTTTAGTATACTTGATGATAACTTCTAAAGGTAACAAATATAACACATAAATTTAACAAAACAAAAATATATATATTAAAAACTAAAATATTATTTAAATTATAAAAAATACAGATGGGGATACCCGCTCCCGTCCCGTTCTCGATTTACCATGCCCCGATCATGTCCGATCCTTAGCGAACCTAAAGAATATGTATGGAAATGCCAAAACTCGTCCCATTGCCACTCCTAGCAGGGGTGCATGACTCATGGATGATTTGTATTCAGTCCTTGTGGACCTCATGGCTCATATGTCATTGACCCTTCTCATTTAATGGGCTCTGGACTAAACTCTTTGCATTTATTAATCAACACCACCTCTAGTACATGCGTTGACTCAACAATTAATTTAGTTTCGAGTTGAATATAATGTTTATCAAAATTTAAGAAGCACTCAAGTTGACATTGTAAAGTACTTTCTTTATTTAAATGCGTACACACACATACACATACATTTAAATGGCATATTAGCTATATTTTTCGAATGGGTTGCTAAGCAAATATCACTTAGTTAAATCAAAAGGTGGTGAAAATTAAATGTTGCTCCATAAAGGCAATAGAACAATAAATATCATCATAAATTGCAAGTAGCCGTTGGGAAAAATTAATACCAAAGGCAAATGTAGTATCCAAATAGCGGATGAGATCTTTTTTTCAAAATGATGTTTGACCTCTTATTCCATTGCCGCAAGAATAATTATGAAATTTTGTAAAAATTAACCTTAAATTTCAAACATAAATTGTGGGTTTTAGAAAGAAAGCTAGAGCAATATCATGTGTTGGTATAAGAGATTCCATTTGTCTGAATAGACACATGAAGAAATAAGTTGATTTTCAAATACCAACCACAAGAAGCACTTACTAATAATAGAACAAGAATTTATGCTGGAACTGAATCTACAAAGACAGATAATATAATTTGGTGACAATTATAAGGGCACTGAAAATATGCAAAAAAAAAGGTCATGCACCAAATTTGTTCCCCACTAAAAGGAATTGAATGGACCAAAATCCTAAGGGAAAAGGACTTATCATGATATCCCAGCCAAATCACATATAACAATGGAGAAAGTTAATATAATGGCACAAGAGAGTAAACAACACTTTTTACCTTTCAATAAAGTCTACTTTTTGTGATCCATTTTACCTTTAAGATAGAGGATTAAAAATTTAAAATTTCAAAACACTATTGAAGCTAGGGGTGGGCATCGGGTCGGGTAGTCGGGTTTTCGGGTAGTCGGGTCGGGTACCCGTCTTTGTCGGGTGGCATTATATACTACCCGACACTTACCCGAAAAAGTCGGGTACCCGGCTGTTCGGGTACCCGAAAGAGTCGGGTACCCGTAAGTCGGGTTTCGGGTTTTTTTTTATTGCTAAAAAAAGTAAATAGTTGCACAAATTGTTCACTGATGAATGATGATGCGTAGAGAACCTTAGCATCTGCTCATCTTTTCTGACTGTTCTTTTACTTCAAGAATTTCTCGAGCAGACAAGGAATTGGATAAGATTCAAAATAGACCCCCAAATCTCCTACCAAATCCAACACAATTGTTGAAAGGGGAATTATCATTTTAAACTAACCCAACAGTCAAAAGAAGAAAAAACGTTTCAGTAGTTCAGGAACATATTTAAACAATATTTTGCCAACTCGCAAATCACAGTTGATTGATTACTCTAAACTTCATTTATTGGTGTGCGTGAGGGTGTCGCTCTAAGAAGACGAAGTGAAAAATTAAAAAACACAGCCCCAGGCAAGAAGAAATATGTTTATTCTGTTTCAGCAATTTTTTTCTTAATGGAAGTCGGGTACCCGATCGGGTTATTCGGGTATTTTTCCACTACCCGCAACCCGACCCGATTTTATATCAATCGGGTATCGGGTACCCGACACCCGATTTTTTTAAGAAAATACTCGACCCGATCGGGTATTACCCGATCGGATCGGGTCGGGACCCGACTACCCGACCCCGAATGCCCACCCCTAATTGAAGCTTGGCAGTTGGATCCTCATAATTTGAGTGTTGTTACTAGGGGTAGGCCACCAAGTATTTTTACCGTTGTAGTAGGCTAAAGCAAATCTTCAATTTAACCTATTAAACATATGTATGTGACTAAATTATTGTACAATTTTTTTTTTTTTGAGAATGTACAAACTTTTCTTCAATACACAAGAAATGTCGAGAAAGGAATAAGATAGTAGTCTAATAATTAAAATTCCCATACCCACACCCAGTGGCGTAGCGTAAAATTGTGCAATTGGTACGTCTGGCTGGTTGGTCGGATAAAAAAATTTAAAAAAGACACACATAAATATTACCTAAAAAAGTTTTACCTAGTAAAAAAAAATTAGGGGGAAGGCAGAGTTAGAGTCCGGGTTGGCTCCCTACCTTCGCCATTTCCCAGACTAAAAGCTTGAGATTCGATTTCCATCATTCTCCATGTGGCATATTTACTCAAAAAAATATGTTGAGAAAAATACTTTAGAAACGGGAATTTGAGAGTGGCCCAATAGTGAAGACTCTCAAGCCTGAGACTAGAAATTTGAGTTAGATTTTCATTTCTCCCTCTAAAGATATTAATTAAACTCACTCTTGAGAAATAAAACAAATCATGCTTAAAAAGAAATAAAATAAATCACAAAATAGGTATTATCCAATTCTGAAAAAGAAAAAGTAAAAGAAAGAGAAAATCAAGGGGCCATCTATTGGCATTATTTTCTCCGGCGCCGGAAAAAACAACAAGAGAGTCAAGATTCCTTGTCCCCTCATCCACTCTTTTATTGACAGCTAAACCCCATTTGCTAACCCCACTCATAATCTCCTTTTTCCCCACCGTTTGCTCATGTGCATCCATATTTTTCTATGCCCAAAAAAGATCCAATCTCTCATTTGCTTTGACTCTTTAGTCTTTATACCACCCTATTCACAAACTTAGCTAAAAAAAAGTAAGAAAATTACACAATTCATTAATCATTGATTAAATTAAAAAAAAAAATTATTCACAAATACCAAGTACACCATCAAAAAGACAAAAAAAAAGGGAAAAATAAATTAGGAGATGTAATTCATGGAAATCAGGCCATGGGTTGAAGAAAGATTGAATCTTTTGCCAATTAGATTGAGTTTTCTCATTCATTAATTCAAAAAAAAAGGCACCCATATATCAATTCGCAAATATCAAATCCGAGAAAATAAAAAAAGAAAAAGAAATTAAGAAACGGAAATCCAGCAATGGACTTGAAGAAAGATTCACTCTTTATCTCATCTTCCTTTACAAATTGCCAATTAAAGAAACATTTATGCTATTACAATATAATAATTACCCCATCCACCCCAAATCATTTATATGTGGTTTTACATATAAAATAAAGTACATAAATATAATTAAAACGAAAAAACTACCCAAAAAAAGAACTCACTCAAGAATCACATGAACCCGCAGCTCTAGGTGACGTCACCGGAAACAGGGGCAAAAGTCGGGGCTCCGAATCTCTCGGAGTATTCGCCGGCGAAGGGTGCAAATAAAATCCCTTTTCTTTAATCGCCTTCTCCTCCGCCTCCGCCGCTTCCCGGTTAAACGGGTCGGGTATCAAAGGAGTAACCGGGCTGAGCACCAGTGAAGGAAAATCAAGAATACTAGGAGACAGAATTTCCGGAGTACCAGGCCGGGGCGAACCCGAATACCCGGTCAATAAACCGGTTCTAGTACTGTTGACCAGTCCAGGACCCAACGGGCTGATCCTGAAGTTTTTCAAGCTGTTTCTACGCTCATAGAGCTTGGACCCGGATTTATCCTTTCTCGGCCCGGACTTGGTGGGCGGGATCGGGTTTCGGGTCGGGTTTGCGACACGGGAGGTCTCGGTCGACCCGGTTAGCATCTGGACGACTTGTTTGAAGGAGGAGGTGTCGGCCTGGACGAAGGTTGTCGGGTACGGGTTGTTCGGTTCGGATCTGGTAATCGGAACAGGGGACGGCGGCGGCGGGTGGTGGTGGTGGTGGAGGCCGTTACTGGCGGCGCTGCTGCTGCTTGAGCTATTCGAGCTACGGCTGTTTGGGGATGGGATTAGGGAATGATTTTGAAACCCTACTGAGTTCTCCATTGATGGATCTGTTGTTTTTCTTTTGGGGTTCTCCATAGTAGAAATAGAAGAGAAAGTGAGCAAAATATAAATATTTTTTAGTTTTGGGTCATTTGGTAATTTTCTTAGGTTTGGTAAGAAATATAACTTGAGGTCATCTGGAACCTGAAACGACGCGAGCGCGTGTTTTCACTTTTGGGAAAAGTAGTTGGAGGTGGACGCACGCGCTTTATGGGAGAGTGGTGGGGAGATTGGGAAGAAAAGTCCAACTGGAACCAGGGTATTGGTGGTGATTGGAATTTCAGACCAGGGGGATAAGAAGTTGTCAAACTATTTTGCATTGACTTAAAGGGCCCTCTTGGACTAAGTTTGGTTAATTTTATTTGAAAATTATTATAATTTTATAAGAAATTATATTTTATTTGGAAATAAAAATTAATTGGAAAATTTGAGTCAAATGAGATTATAAACATTATAACTGTAGTCTGTTTATGTAATAAAAATTAAAAGGGATTATTAAGATCTTAAAAATATGATTTTTTTTTGTAATTTATGTAAGATGCTAGTAATTGTAATCTTTTAATTTATCTAATCAAAATTTAAAGGGATTTTTAAAATCTTGAAAATGCTTTACAAACTTCCTTTTAAAAAAAAAGAATTTACAAAATCCATACAACTTGCTTTTACCAATTACTAGAATAAATTTTGGTTAATTTTATTTGAAAATTGATTAAATTATTATAATTTTATAAGAGTTGTATTT
Source organism: Rehmannia glutinosa (assembly GCA_016081115.2). Lineage (NCBI taxonomy): Eukaryota > Viridiplantae > Streptophyta > Magnoliopsida > Lamiales > Orobanchaceae > Rehmannia > Rehmannia glutinosa. The sequence continues at coordinate 10,769,475 of CM071929.1, read as the reverse complement.
TATTTGGAAAGAAAAATTAATTTGGAATATTTGAGTGAAATAAGATTATAAACATTATAAGATGCTAGTAATTGTAATCTTTTGATTTATGTAATCAAAATTAAAAGGGATTATATTTGAATTTATGTAAGATATGATGCTAGTAATTGTAATATTTTAATTTATGTAATCAGAATTTAAAGGGATTTGTAAGACCCTGAAAATGATTTACAAACTTCCTTTTAAAAAAAGAATTTACAAAATTCATAGCTTTTACCAAAAATTTCAAAAACTACATCCTTTTCATCTCTCTCTCATTCAATTTGTTTTTTTTTTTTTAAAAAAAAAGGTACAAAGCATTAGTCTTGAAGGTTCTTTATCCATTCTTCTGAATAAAATATGAGCTAATTTATTATTTATTTGGTTGATCCCAAAATTTGCGTATTCCAAAGACTTTTTGGAGAAAGGGAATACCAAATCAACACACTATAATCCATACACATTAAACCATATTGTTTGGTAAATGTGATACTAATAATTCTCACCTTGACAGCCGTGAAATATTCTACTCCAGGTTTAATTTTTAACTTCGAAGAATAGCATAAATTTCGGGTGAAACAATATAACAAAGCTGATTGGCGTATTTATAGAGTGATTATGCTATTAATACATGTGACATACAATAAATACACATTAATTGTGTGTTAATAATTTCATTTCACACACTTTTTGCTATATTAATTTATTATTATATTTAAATAAAAGCCAACTTTGGGCCGAATTGGCCCGAGCCAACTTTCGGCCGACCCTGAGGCCCCACAAAATTTAGGCATAATAATGGGTTTGGACTGAGTTGGACCAATGAAAATGGTAGTCCAATTAAATTTCGATTGGGCCGGTCTGGTCCAATTTCCCGCACTGCCACAGCCTGATCATTTGCCCAATAGCATGTGGAAATAATTTTTGACTCAAGGTTTTATGTTGTAAAAGTTTGTCTTAAATTATGCCAAATATATACTAGGATATATTTTAATTATACATCGAACACAACTTCACAAGCAATATTAAGAGTCGACATCCAATATTGTGTTGTGGATGGCGTAGAAAACAGTATTCTTTTGAATGATGATTATTATTAATTTGGGTTTGATACCTTGCATATAAACTAGGGATAATTATAAAAACATCCCTGAGGTTCGGGCTAATTATGAAAAAATCAAAAGATGTTTCAGTTTTTTTTTTCTTAAAAAAAAACCTTTAAATTTAATTTTGTCTTAAATTTAAGGGGGTATGTAACCGTAATATTTTTATAACTAGCCCTAATTAAAATTAGAATTTTGTCCTGAATTTTGACTTAAATTTTGTCCTAAATCACAACACGAAAACACGATAGTGTGACACGAACACGACAGGATAACATAATGCCACCCTTAATCCCGAATTTAATTATGGGCTAATTACAAAACTAGCCATGCAGATTTTGCTTAATTTTTGAAAATCACAAAAACTTGTGTGAGACGGTGATACTTTTAGACTTTTAGTGTAAAAAATGATACTTATCAAAATACACTTAAATTAATGCATTTAGACAAAATATCACTTTTTAAACTAAAAGTATCATCATTCCCCTTAGTTGGATAGCTTATCGAAGGGAGGAGGAAGCGGATTATCCTGCTTTTCCCTAGACCTATGTAGTGAGTCATGTAGGTGAAAAAGTACCATCGTCTCAATGTATCATGGTCTTACACTGTCTCAAAAGAGACATGATAAAAATACATTATAAAAATCCACGAATCCAGCTTTAATATTATTAATGAAACTGCTTCATTGACTACTATTGTACTAGTACAATAAAGCATCTCTAAGCCCCAAATATCAGCAAAAAAAGCTGAAAATTAAAACAACTTATTCCAAAAGAGATAACATGTAAATTAAAACAAGACTAGCTAGCTAGTAATTAAAATTTCTAATAATGGCATGGCAATTTCTTGTGTGCCTCAAACGCGAATGGTCCCACAGTGAAGAGCGAAAAAGGTGGGGTCTTCTTCGGGGTTTTGACAGGTGGCACAACGGAGGGGATCAAGATAGCACCGGTGGCGCCGCCGTGGAGGTTGGTCGGAACGCTGCATTTAGCGGAGGGAGATGAGACCAAGTACGCCCTGCATTTCCGGTAACCGGCGGTGGTCAGCTTCTGCGGCCTGAAGAAGAAGTAGCCTTTCTTATCGGTCTTGGTTTGCTCAACCAAACTGGTCTTTGTGTTGTTGCACACCAGCTTCACCACCGCCCCTGTAAACCATTCAAATAAAATTTAGTAATTTACCAAGACATATTAATCCACCCATGAAATGATTACTAATTTTTATTTCAGTGTACATATTTCATTTTTTTTTTAGATTAATTACACGTAATTAGTGCATTGTATTTTGACTTTTTATTCCATTTTCTATTTTATCTTCTGTTTCATTGCACTATAGAAATGCTACATATATGTACGATTAGGATATTATTTTGTTGTACACGTGGCTTCTATCTAATATGGTGGAATAATAGAAAATGAAATAGAAGATATCGAGTGATTTGTTTCGGTACATATTATTAATAATTATTTGATGTGATTTATCTCATGTTAACGATCTATTTTCTATTTCATCTTATGTGATCAATACATTAGATGGATGAACATATGTATAATTATGATACCATCTTGTACATATGACGTACGTCTAATATAGGGAATACAAGATGCAATAAAGCTAATGGAAAAGAAGACCCCGTGTGCATAAATCTAAAAAGGGAAAATATAAAATGGATCAAATCTCTTATTCCACTCTCTATTCCACTATATTAAATGATTGACACGTGTACAATTATGTCATCATCTCGTACATGTATCAATATTCATCCAATACAATGGAATTGAAAGTGAAACAGAAATGTGGAACAAGAAATCTCAATACTATAAAACAAAATAAAAAAAAATGCAATAAAAAACTTAACCCCTACAAAATATTAGTATATCATCTTGTACCCGATTATCTTAACTACACGCCAAAGTTTATATTAATGGCATCATCAATATACTTGGCGTGCAGTGATAATATTTGAAATATACGATGATATACAATTTGAAATTTAAAAAAAAAAAAAAGAACTTTTGTAAAGAAATATATACTCATTAACAAATTGAAGTTAACTAATTACCAGCAAGAGGAGAGGCTCCCAAGAGAGTGTTGATCCCCCTAAACTTGCAAGCCTTGCAGAACACAACGCCCTGTACTGCAACCTTTTTCGGTGGATAAATTTGCGGCGGCTTCACCGGTGGGGGGCTCGGGGCCTTAGCTGGGGGAGGGCTTGGGGCCTTAGCCGGTGGGGGACTCGGAGCCTTAGCCGGGGGAGGACTCGGGGCCTTAGCCGGTGGGGGACTCGGGGCCTTAGCCGGGGGAGGGCTCGGGGCCTTAGCCGGTGGGGGACTGGGAGCCTTAGCCGGGGGAGGACTCGGGACCTTAGCCGGGGGAGGGCTCGGGGCCTTAGCCGGTGGGGGACAGGGAGCTTTAGCCGGTGGTTTAAGTGGCGGCAGAGTGGGTGGCTTAACGGGGGGAAGTTTAGGGAGGAGGGGGGCAATTGCCGGCGGGATATGTTCAAAGCCGTAAACGGCGACGAATGAAAGCTGTAAGAGCAAAAGGGCATTTGCTAAACGAACAAAAGCCATTGTTTTTGTGTAGTGTGTGTGTGTGTGTGTGTGTTTTGATGAAGTGTGGTGAATTGGTTTTTGGTGAAGTCAATTTATAGGGGTTTGTAGGGGGATTTTGTGTTTTTTTTTTAATTTACGTTAGAATTAGAAAATGGGGAAAGGGTTTTTGCTAGAACCATAATCGTCGGAGACTTGCATGAAATTTTCGACAGTGGTATTAATTAGGGACTTGAAACTTCACATGCGTGGAGATGCTCTATTTTGCTGTGAATTGAATCTTATTTTGCATAACATATGCATTTGTTTTTTAAGTTTATATGACAGACTAAAAAAGAAGGATGAAACCCATACTTGAGACCCTCACTGCCCAAAAGAGAACTTTGTGGAGAATGTCAAATCGTGGGATATCTTAATCGGGTCTGTCTTTCTTTATTATTTAATTTGAGAAATTTGAGCAATATTATTTAATTTTTTTCAATCAATTTCAATTTCATTCACCATAATAATCTTACAACTGATTGTTTTTTATTTTTTGTGTCAACGTATATTTATTTGTATTGCGCTCGTTTTCCACACGCAAGTCACGGACTTCTTGACGATTGATAATGCGGGAAGAAGATTTTATGGTTGTCGGCGTGGAAGGTGGTGTTTCGCATACTCTTGAAAGAGAATTGTGCTTTCAACGCGTCGTTTTAGATCCTGGTCGCAATTTAGGTGGATTGAAAAATTTCGGTGAAAATCGGACGAAATTTACGAAATTTCATAATTTAGAGGACAAATTTTCAAAGCAGGCCAACTTAGAGGACGAAAAATCTGAAATTTCATAACTTAGAGGACTAATTGTCAAACAGGCCAACTTAGAAGACCAAAAGTCTGAACATGCCAACTTGTAGGACCAATTTTTTAATTTTTCCAAAAAAATTCCTCAGATTTAGTCTAATTACAAAAACTTCACCTATTTTCAAAATTACAAAGATAATATCCCCCTAAAGTTTGTATTGCCTAACAAATGTTCCCCTCCTCAATTCTCATGGTGCAATTTGTACAACAACAAAAAATATCAATGGAGTATTTATAATTTTTAAAGATAATTGGGTCTTTTTGCAATTAGGTGTAATTTTTTATAATTATCCCTCAAAAACAAAATAAAATATGTTTGTCGGTTTACGAAAGTCAAGATTTAGATTTGAGAGGCCAATGATAGATTTAATCGGTAAATAAAAGTAAAACAGGATCTAAGTCATAGTCTATGTAAAACCTCGCGACTATATAACTATATTATGGTGGGTAATAATTATTCACGTGACAACAATTTAATGTAGATCCCGCTAGTTTTCTTGTGTTTGAAGCCTCTTCAATTATTTAACTTGTAACATTTCCACAACTATATATATGATTAATTTGAACCGATTAATTGCATCACAATATAATTAAAAATCCAAATCGCCATAAAAGATGCTAACATATTGTGCTCAACACGTGAGCCAAACCCTAAAAACACGTTGTCAAAATGTAAATTGGCTCTTGGGCTTCCATTTTTATTACTTGACTCTTTGCATTTCGTATTTATTTTTTCGTATTGAATTATTTTATCATTTTTTAATTTCAATCTGACTCAAATATTGTAGAATATTAATTCAAGGTCAACTACCGAGCCTAGTATACTCTTTGAAGAGAAACTATCAAGGTCTACGTAAGAAGCTTCCTTTATATGGCAATATTATTTCGTATTGCATTCTTTATATAGGCTAAACTGTAATTTTAGTTCAATAGTTATAGGGATCATGATGATAATAGTCCAGCAATTTGCAAAAAAGTCCCATAATTTTCGAAAACTCTCGATTTCAGTCATTTGGTCGAGAGAAGTTGGAAATTTTATTGGAACTGTTTGGAAACCAATTTTTTTAATTTGGACCTCCTCCTAGCTTTGAGTTTTTATTTGCTATATTTTCGTCCCTATAAATATGCCAATTCACTTAGAAAATATTCATAAAAACGAAATTGATTTTCGCATCAATGGATTTGACCAAAATTGTGGATGCGCGGGACCTTCTGTAAATTGTGATTTCTACATGACTATTATTGTCCACCATATATATCTTCATGTCTAAAATTGCAAGTTATCTATATATTTCTAAAGAAAATAAGTAGTGGGAAGATATTACGGATGTTGAGTTTTACAACAAGAAACAAATCTACAATAAAACAACAGTAAATCAAAATTGTTGGGCAATCGATTTAAATAAAAAGAAAGAATTGAGAAATATTCAGGGCCAAACTAAGTCAACGCAGACCCTAGGCATATCTTCTTGGAATTGAGCCTCGGCATTATTTTTGCAGGGACTCTGTAAACTTCTTGAAGGTTTTCCGGCGGCCCTTTTGGTGGCGGAGGACGGTGGAGCAGTGGCGGAGGAAGGAGAATTAGGCAATGACATAAGGTTGTCAATGTTTTCATGACGAACAGTCTCAGATAATAGAAGCACAAGAGAAGCCATTTGGAAAAATGAAAAAAAAAAATTCAGTTGGAGTTATTTTGAAGAGAGAATTTTTTGGTTGTTGATTTACGAAAGGAGAAAATGAATACTGAATTTATAAAGCATGGAGCTTTCTCGAGTGGTTTTGGTCTTGACAAAAACATGGTGCACCAAAAGCAGTTGGCTCCCACCATGGCTGATGGTTTTTGTTGCCTTTTTCAATGTTTTGGCAGATTGACAGCAATAGACATTAAACAGCCTTATTTATGAACATCCCACTGTCTTCTCCTCAAAACCATGAGCTGTAGACATTCTTGTACAGTTGCTAAATATAGCACAACTTTTAACGTCATCAACAGTTTATCATTGTAAGATAATGAAATTTGTAATGAGCCTTTGCCCTAGTAGTAAGGTAGAGGGGATCCTTGTGGTCCTGGATTCTAATCCCTATAGCACATCTCAATTAGTTGATCAATCAACGTAGTCTTACCGTGGTTTACATTGGTGGGAGTAATGGTCGGCCGAAGTTGTTGTCATCAGACATAAACAGACGTATGCCTGAATTACAAAAAAAAAAAAAGAAAGAAAATTGTAGTCTTTCTTCCAACAGCAAGGTGAGGGTCTGAATCCCACTAGAAGCTAGTGGCTTGAACCTCTTATGCGCAAAAATGTAGACACTTTATTAGGAATGAATTGCATTATGGGATTTTTTACGAATTTTGGCATGTTTCTCAATTCACCCCAATTACTAACCATAAATTACGATATCCAATACATTTTTATTTTTCTACTAATACCAACATTTTTCAATACATCAGTAATTAACCAAAACATACAAAGACACAAAAACACACGACCCAAATAGCACTTAAGAGAGAGGTGGTGGAGTGGAGTTTCATTCAACCGGAAACCTACCCACTGTGTGAACAGAGAAAATTTATCTGTGAATGAGAGAGAGTAGAGTGAGAAGAACATAAACGCCGACATTGAACAAAACACCTTAATCGCAAAATTAACATCATAAAGAAGGATGTTTAGTTCCACACGGTGAAGTCAAAATTCCTAGGACCAAAAATCCGGCATAAAAGATCAAGACCAGCAGCGGTCACAGGGTATTAATAGGTTTACAATCACAAAAAATTAGTAAATAAAAGTTGAAGAAAAACCTAGTCTCATTTCCTTCCCTGCAATCTTTTCTCGTCTCTTGTCCTCTTTCACATACATTATTCTGGGCAAAAATGCAGACTCAAAGTCAACAAGATTTTGTTCTAGATGGATTTGTTCTTGGTGCTCGGACAACCAGTAGCCTGAAAAAGAACATTTAAATGTCAAACATCCTATTCCTATCCAGTCCGAGGTAAAGGAAAGGTAAAAGGCCAAACGGTGAGCAAAGTGAATGAGCACGGCAATTATTGTGCAGATTCATTCCTGCTAAGGAAGTAACAAGGCACACGACATGAATATTGTTCAGAGATTTAAAACTAAAGCATACCAGCAAACAAGATGGAACAGCGACAATTAACTAAGATGCTTAAAAGAACAATTAATAAAGAAAAATTGAAAGAACTAACAGTGCGACAATTGTTCAGAAACGGTACTGATTTTTGGGCTTCAATCAAAAGACAATGGGTGCAAAAGTAATTTAATAATGTTCCTTTTGAAAAACGCCACTGGTTGACATTCTCGAACCAAGTGAATCAATACAAAAAAATGCATGCTGAAACCGTGTATAGGGACCATATATGCAAGCGCAACATCATATCAAATTAAGTGAAAAAAAGTTGGATCAGTAATACTACTAGGAAGCAAGTTAAGCAGACTAAAATAGAGTATGAGTGAAACAATACACGTGGAGAAAGCTGAATACGCTATCATACGTCCTCGATAGGATGTTCAAATTTCTAGTTTAGTGTACACTGCGAGTAGTGATTAATGTTGAACAGTTGACGGAGAGCCACCAGTATATAGTAATCACCAGGTTACACTATTGCATAACCAGTGATTATTACATGAGGATCCTTTAGTACATGTACGCTTTTTGACATATCTATCTATTTTTAGTCTCTACCTTTTTTGTTCTTGTTTTTTTGTTATGTTCTCTCTTTTTTTTTTTTGACATAATTCTAAATGAAGATATAATAATGCTCCCGGTTATGAAACTCTTCCAAATGTCGCAATGCTTTGCTGAAATTTAAATCCTGATCATATGTTAGGAGAAAAATCCAAGTTGGTATATCTAATAAAAAAATCCAGTATTAAAAAAAGAAGGAAAAAAAAGGAAAAAGGAAATGAAAAATGCCCAACACAAGACCAAATCTGATTGATGCTTATGTTAATCTAAGACAGTCCAAAGTATATTCAGAAATCAGAAGATCTTGACAATGTTCTTTCTTAACCAAAAATCTAGTGGGATTGAAAAGATCTTGACAATCTCGATGAAATGTTGATGTGAGTGTGCAGTAACACTCGACAAAAACTTACAACATTACACATCCATTGACTCTCCCAACAGTAATCCAATTATATTTATCACGGCTGCAGCAAATTTTGTGCCCCATCGTTATGTTTCCTCACATAGTCAAATGTTCCATTGAATTATAACTTGCCATTCATGAAAATAAGATTTCAACAAATGCATCCGCAAGTGATTGTAAATATGTAATTAACCCATTCACACAACCATCAAGGTATTATTGTAAATGACAAGTGTGTGTATATATATATACTCCTATACCTTAAAAGTAATGCCTGCTATTTCAACCTTAACAGAGCATGCGTCATACATCACCAATATAATGCATAGGGTCTACTACAAATAATTTTCAAACTCAGTTTGCCAATTCAACTTCAACACTTCATCGCACGGATATTGCAAATCCACTAAAACAACCGTTGCCAATAACCAATATTGTGACAAGGATAAGAAGAAGACAACAAAATGATTTAAAGCAGTCATCAGTAGCAAAAATATCTAGCACAAATTAAATATTTAATCACGATCGTGCGCACAACATGAAAGATTGGAACAATTACCCTTTAAGCAGCTACATTGCTTGTGTCCTTATCTTCCACGTCATTTGTTGCCGCATTTGCGTCCACGCCATCTGCATCCTCAGAAGGAGGCTGAACCTGTTCCTCCTCTGGCAATGGCTCCTCCACATAATCATTTTCAAAAGCATCCTGTGGGACATCATAAATTCTCACCTGTGGCTTAGATGGATCTTTAACGAGCACATACTTGCCCTCCTTCAACTTCATACACAAGTCCACAATACTTTTCACAATACCCCACATGTTTGAAGTATTCAGATTAATCTGTGTAGCAAAATCCCTAGGTTTGTACCCCACTACAGCCAATATCACATGGTTAAAATGATCCCTTGGGTGAACCCTTGATACATAGCCCAATTTCATCATATCAGCACCAGCCAGCAAGGCCTGTGCGGTCCATTTTGCCAACTTATTTGCATTGTTCTTCAATTCAGTTGCCAAGACTGCACCCCTCTGAGTCTCCAGTTTCTGCCTCCAGTCAACACCGGAATATTTAGGATCAAACTCATTCAACGCATTCAGTGTCAAAAACGACCTCTGATTGTTTATATCTAGCACACTCTGCACTTCACACCTAGATACCAAATACATATCATCATCCAATTTCCACCTTCTATACCTATAGGCAACTGAAGCCACTTCCTCTCCTTCATTTGCAAATGGGTTGGGCTCCTCAAAAGCCACCTTATTCCCATCCCTAATCAAAACCTGTTGCGAAAAGTTTTGATTGATATACGCAAGCCTCCACACTCAATGAATGTATAGAATTAATATCATCCTTCACATCAGGCAAGGGCTCCTGTGAGGTCTCATGTACAGAAAGCAAATCCAACTGAGACCCATCTCTCTTATCAAGGAACAGCTTATTGCCCACACGCTGAACCACAATATCCCATGAGTAAACAGACCTGGGAGCACACATTAGAGTAGACAAAATTGTATCAGTCGCAAAGACTGTAGCTTTATCCTCATTAGCCAAGCGCCTAATAACGGGATCATCAGTTGTTGTGACCTTAAAGAAATTTCGATTCTTGAAACGCTCCAATGGTTTAAAGTTCTTAGGAGTAATCCGATCATAAGACCTGTCGTAAAACTCAAGCCCACCGCAAATCAGCATATCCTCAGGCTCTGGAACCGAAAACGACAATTTTGAGAAAGTGGAGAACGGAATCTGATCTAGCATATTCCATTCAGGCTGAATATCAACCGAGGACTTGAAAACAGATGACTCGCGGCGCTGCGGCATCTGCGACCGGTTGTTATACATTCTATCGCGACGCGCACGTTCTTTCTCGGCTTCGCGCTTGCGTGCCTCCACTTCTTCATCACGGCGCTGGGGGAGCTGAGAACGGGCGTTGTGGGGGTTGAATCGCCACCTGGGGTTGAATTTGGGGCGGTTAGGGTTGTAATGGTGGGATTTGGCAGAGGTGTCGACAAGGCGGAAGGATGAATCTTCGTCGGCAGCGAGTGTAGCGAAGGAGTCGTCGCCGGAGAAATCAAAGGCGGAATCGGAGGCATGATAGCCTCCTGTTTGGATCCGGGCCGGGCTTGGTTGGAAAAATTCTTTGTCCAGTCGGCGATCCGACCCAGTTTCTCGGAGCGGGAGAAGGGGGCAAAAGGGACATTGGAGGGGTGATTGGGAACGGCGAGTCCGGTGGCGGCGGATTCCGGTGGACCCCATCCATCGGGATTGAACGGCACTGCGCCTACTTCGAAGCTAACCATTTTTGTTCGTGTTTGCTCAGACCTGAACTAGGGTTTTTTAGTATCCGAATTTGTGTTTGATGATGTGAAACAGGAAGAAGCAGAGGGGGAAAACTCAAAACCTAGAAAGATGGTGTTTGGGCTTTCCTAGTTAACTGGGCCTTTTCATATTCTTGGGCCGTTTGGAGTTCTTACTAGGTTCTGTTAAAAATTACAAATTAGACTTTGGGCTTTGGATATTAATAAATCTCTGGATACAAACACCGAGATCGAATTCGAGGACCATTCCATTTTTCATTTTCGAGATATATTTACTTGGGACATGTTGGCAAATGCTGATCATTCTGAAGAGCTTAGGAGTTAGGTCATACATGTTTCCATGGTCCTTTTCAACATACTAAGTAGTAAAATTATTTAAGCGATCACGGACATAAATTTTGCAGTGTAATGTGTAAGTTTCTTGCTACATATGCGTATGCATAGGTGTGCAAGTTAAAAAGATAGTGAGAAAGAGAAGCACATAATTGACACTATTTTATTCATTCTTATTTGATCGAACAATTAATTCCCTATAGTCTAAAGTGAAGATTACCAATATTCTCCCAAGGATTTAAGGCGTGAAAAATTGTGGGTCTTTCTAATAGTATTCACATCAATCAGAGTGAAGCACGATTTATATTGAAGCCTTGATTCGAAGTGGTTTATAGACGAGCTATCAGATCAAGGGCTAACGAAAGTGAATCAGTGAATTTCTTCTACTTCCTAACTGAAAGGTTTTATCGATTCCTAATTATGTGATATGTGCAAATATATGTATCTATTTACCAACAAATTTCAATAAGAAAACCTCGGACGACGACAATTCCTTTTTGTTTAGAAATCTAGGAAAAGGTGGAAAGTAATACTTGTGTAACAAAGAATTAGAAGTAACATCAATGCGTTCATACCTTCATTTCATCATTTATAATTTAACATGTATATATAATCATTGGCGGACATGGGCTATATATACTTAGTTCTGGCGCAGGCCAAAGGCCGAAGAGTTAAGAAATTAAGAAAAAAGTTAAAAACTTATATGATTTATTTTAGTTTTCCATCCGTCTCACTTCCTTTATTACACATAAGAACATAAAACGATTGACATACATATCCGTTGAATGCAAAATAATGCTTGAGTTTTTCATGTAACATTTAGACAAGATGTCTTGACTAATTAACACCATAAACAAACTTCCTTAGTCTCTCAGATATTCTGCCAGCTTCATATTCCAGTGCACACTCTCCAATCTGGAAATTAAAACCACATATTTATAGACTTGGTCATTATTTATAAAAAAATTGCTTAAAAAGAAATTAAGGCACAAAAATGGGCAAAATTGGTCCCTCAACTTAAAGAGGCGTCATGTTCGTTTTTAGCTTTATTTTATTTCATCTAATAAGTTTTAAAATTATTCAATTTTAATCCTATTGTCGACGTAATATTGCAAAACCACACGTGATCCCCTAAAATTGGGTTTTTTTTTAAATTTCCGGCTATTTTTAGGTGACATAGTAAACCTTAATCCATGCATATCACCCAAAAATTGATGATGTGATTAATGACTGTCATGTCACCCGTAAATATCTAAAAATAGAAAATTCTCCAATTTTAGGGGATCACGATTCACGACACACATGCGAATCACATGTCAACTGCCGATGGTTTTGCAACAATTCGGCAGCAATATAACTAGAAGATGAAACACCTTTTTAAAAAGAAGAAGATTCTCACCCGCTAATCGACCCGGATGGGATCTTTATTCCAAAACGTGTTTAAAACGAACATTTTGACGTGTGGATGATTGACATGTGTATTACATTTTACCATGTTAATTTTCAAGCATAAATCAAGCAAAAATTTGTGTAGGGTTCTAATATGGTATGTGTAATACACGTGTCAATCATCCACACGGTTGGAATAGGAGATGAAACACTTCTGGTTTTGGAATGCAAAGATCTCATCCGTAGTTTCGACCAGCTTTAAAAACATACAGTGCCAAATTTAAAAATTAAAAACGAACATTTTGACCTCCCCTCTAAGTAACCGGACCAATTTTGCAATTTTGCCTAGAAAAATGTTAGTTTCTACCTTGGAATGTATAGTGTGGATCATGGAACGATCTGTTACAGAATAACTTGCGTTGACCACTTCTGCGCCTTCTTGATGCAAAATTCGGATAATTTCGGTGAACATAAATTGGCAATCCGGTCCGGTTATCAGAACCACATCTAGAGCCGAACCGGTTACATGAATTTCAATGTTTGGTATTTTTATTGGCTCTTCAAGGTTTGAATTAATGCTGATTTTTGAGCTTGAATTCGAAGAGTATAATTCCATCAAGCAGTTTTTCTTCTGCTTCATTTCCTCCAAATTGAGTTGTAGTTTCTTTATGTAATTTTCGGCTCCTTCTAGTCTGTCTGCTAGAGAAATCATTTCCTACAACGCAATATACATGACTCAAAAATTAGCTCAAAATACACGCTAGATATTATACGTGTGTGGGCAGAATCAGGATTGGACACTTGGAGACCAACGGATAGAATATCGAATAGTTATTTTACATAATAATAAAATTCAGAATATATTTTATATTTGCATCAAATGCAATGTAATACTCATCATTAAACATCACAAAATGCATATATAACTACAATCCTAGCTAGTATATTACAATTTTGAATGTCTCTTGTATATTGTGAAAATCATTTATAAGTGAATCTATATTGATTTTTTGTGCAATTTGATTTTCAAAATATACTAGTAAACATTCTATTTTAAATATTATGATATATATCAAGACTATCACAATAATTTATTCAACTTCAAAGTAATAACCATGGCCTCATGGGTTTGTGTTGTGTGGTTAACGACAAATTTTATTGATCAACGGTTTGGGATTACTAAAATAGTACATATAAAAATTTAAGTAGTGAAAAAAAGGGGGGAGGCCCTCCTGACCTAACGTGTGGCTCCGGCACTGCCTTGGTGCATGCGATTAGTATGGGGTAAATTGCAAATTTAGTCCCCCAATTAGGGGTTGAGATCTCCTATTCCACTTTTCCAATTCTTTTGCATTTAAAAATACGTCTTGTTTAATTTCCAAGATGATGTTGGAAGTTTACATCGTCTTTCATCCAACATATGGAATTGAGGGTGAAACAGGGAAAGTGGAATAGATGATCTCACCCCCCCCAATTAGAAGGGGCTGACAATAATAGTTCCGCGAAAATCACAAATTGCCAAAAAAAAAAATGTCTTGTAACTTTAAAAAAAATCTCCATTCCAGTCATAACAATAATATATAAGAATAATAATAATAAATAATAATAATAATAATAAACAAGTATGTAAATGCAGAATTAATGCATAATTTATAAGAACCATAGGGGGTTGATGTGGCACGAGAGAATTGAGCTTTGAGCAGAGAGCTTTCATCTGATTTCTTCTGTTTTTCTCTGCAGATTTCCTGCCTGCCTTGGAGGAATTAGGGTTATGATCCATCTTTATGTATAGAAAAATATATAAATAATCCGTGTGCTAAACTAATTATTTTATAGTGGTGGTTTGAGAGTGATAGTGGTGTATTGGATTTTATATACATGTAAATTAAAGAATGAAGATCTCAATATGAACATTGAACACTATGTCCTATCACAATCAGCTTGGTAGTTGAAGACAAGAATTATAACCATAAAATGTGGACTAACACTAATATTTTTGAAAAAAAGGAAATCATTTGAGGTGGGATCTTCTAGTGACGTTTCATCTTAGAGGTGGCTAGGGTTGTTCTCTGGCCGACATGATAGGGCACGCTAAAAATCGGGTCGTTGTCAGGCTACCCCGATAAACCAATAAGACTCAATAATTTTTTAATTGGTAATTTGTTGGTAATTAACTATTTGTACGTACTTGATTAGTTGTATTATCAATTTATTATAATATGCATGTGTTTTAAGTGTCATATAAAAAAGGCAAAAACTTAAACAAACATTCTTTTTTTAGATCCGTGAGACTAATACACAAAGTTTTAAGGTTTTTTTAGATTTTATTTTTCTTAGGGTTTATATTTTTTTTTTTAGGGTTTATTTTGTTTCTTGGGTTTATTTTTAATTGACTTGGGTTTTTAGGATTTTTAGTTTGTTTAGGGTTTATTTTTTATTTTTTGGGTTTATTTTTGTTTTTCGGGTTTATTCTTCATGGTTCATGTTTTTAGGGTTTATTTTTGTTTGTTCATGATTCATTATTATTTTTAAATTTATTTTCATGGTTCATGTTCTCAAGATCAAATAGGAGGATAAAATCTCAAACAGAATTTTGATCAGTGAGAAAAATCTCATAAGAGACTTGCTCATAAAAAATTATAAACAAACATTCTTTTTATTAATTAATGGCCTAATGTGCCTAATAATGGGTCCAACTAAATAAATTTAACAGTTTTGATTATCGTGTTATGTCATGTTTTTCGTGTTTGTAGCGTGTCGTGTTCGTCCTTGAGATTATTGTATCGTGTTTTTATATGCATCGCCGATAACAATCGACACGAATGATGTGTCACCCTTATTTCATCTCTTATCCTAACACGATTGATTACATATTTTTTAACAATTATTATTTATCTTATAAAATCACATAATTTATGCTTGGAAATTAATATAATAATTTTAAACATGTTACAATCATCAAATATGAGATAAAATATCTAAACAGAAGATTTCAACCGAAAAAATTTAGCCATAGGTTAGACGGTTTAGTAACAGCAAAAATATTATTTTTATTTACATGTACAACGAATTGATAATAGTTACTAGCCTACTAGTCAAACAGAATTCATATTATATTATTGAATTAATGAGAAAACGTAATATTATATATATATTTACTATCTTACCGCTAATTTTTTTCCCAAATCTTATTGTAAATATGTATCGAAAAAGACAGCAAAATCGTTTATCACGATTTCCCAAATCAATCAGCTATTTGTTTGATTAAAATCTTGCACATTTTGATTTTCTTAATTACCAATTCTTTATCTCATGATAAAACAAAAAATGCCCCTAAATATTAAGAAATGAAATTAGAATGTAAAGAATATACTGCAAACTTCTTACATAGTTACATCAACTTTTCCAAAATTTCCAAGGGGATTGTCGATTGGTAATGTGAACACTGGAATTACCAATAATAAAAACATTTGACTGTTTGTTTGTCTTTTTTTTTCTTCTAAATGAACCTTCGTTAATTACAAATCTGACTAGTGATTGACTGAATAAAGCATGTGGACATAAACTGCGTTAGAAACCTACCAGAAATTTCTGAAACTATATATATAGATATTTAAAATTGCCAATTACTTAATTAATTGATTAATATTAGAAATGATTCTTTAAAAAAATTACTTGGGAATTATTTTCCGGAGCGTGTTCACATTGAACATACACAAGTTTGATTTTTTGCGAGAATGACACGCACAATCAACCACTCATTTTTATCGCGATGAAGGACACGTGTAGATATACGACTCTCACATTGTCATGAATTCAACTCCTTGAGCTCCTTACAATATTTCAAAATTTAAATTAAAAAAAAAATCTAACTAAAATATATAGAATAGCACTAACAATATTTCAATACTTACTCAAATATCGTCATCATTTACTAAAGAAAAAAAGACTCCTTTCCCGAAAAACAAAAAACGAAGACTTTGTTCATGTGAACTTGATAAATGCGATTCAAGGATAAAGTCGTTGAAATTAATTTGTAAAATTCACATTGTACAATTGTCGTGACTCGAGAGTAGAGACAATTGGAGGGTCAAACAATTGGGCCCACATAAAAAAACAATGGGCCGACATCGACTTGGGTCAGATCCAGGTTAAGTAGCGTAATAGGGAATTCATTTAGTGTCGGTTCGAGAAATTGGGCCCGAACAATTCTACAAGCCAGGAAGTTTCAGTTATATGAGCCCATTAGACATCAAAATAAAGTTATATTTCTTCATTTCCTTTTTATTTTGTGGTTTGAGATTAGTGTCAAGAAGTTTAAGCTCGAGATTTGAATTTAACAACTAATTATGATTCCTAGATTCACCTCCTTTTATTAGTACCTTACCTTATTCTTATTACAATAATAAAAGATTAACTGACCTATCTTATAAACTAAAATATATTTGAAATTATTAAGTTATCATATCTGCATTTGGATAATCCAAAATCATAGAACTTATGAAATAATAGTAATTAAAACTTCATATATAATCCATATAACTAATACTAATTAAGTTTTCTAAAAAATGAAATAAAATCTCCTTTTTAAAAAAAAAATAAAGAATATTCCTAAAATTCTTACCAAACATTCCTGAATATTTTATAAAGTTTCCAACATCTAATTTATTTGTTTTCCAAGCTTAGCCAGACACCTTTTAAATTCAAGAATTGCTCTTGCTTTTAGTATCACATGTATCTAACTCATTGTTGTTGTCTATTAAATTCAATCTCATTTTCAACATCTTTATGTGCTTCCAGCAATATCATGTGATTTATCAAAGTATAATTACCCAAACAGGAAAAACAACATAATCCCAAATGTGTGTGCATATATATCTGATTTTCACTATAAAACATGAGAAATCAAACCCCACAACAGTAGTAAAATTCATTTTTTATCCAACGTTCTAATAATACCCCTTGGATGAAAATTTGACTAATATATATATATATATATACATACAAATTGAGGTCACATGAGATATATTCACAGATATCATGCATCAAAATCAACCTACCCAAAATTAGTAACCTTGCAATGAACTTTCAAACAGACCAATAATATAACAACAGGTATCTTGTGAGACGGCGTGAGATCATGATACGGTGACACTTTTATTATCAAAAGTGATATTTCTCAAAATACACTGAAATTAGTGTATTTAGATAAGTATGAAAGTATCACTTTTTAGTTTTTACACTAAAAGTATCGATGTCTCACAGATTTTCTCACATAAATTTTTGCGTAATAAATGTGGAATAATGAAACAAAACGGAACTCTATTTAGAATAATAAACCAGCACCCAGAATTACAGGTTTTTTCCGTGTTCTATTTGAAATTAAATCTAACTGTATCGGTCTAGATTCATTTAACGAGCAGACAATTTGTCTTGTATACCACTTGAATTAGTAAAAATAATTAAGATAGAATAAATGAAAATTTAAGATACATGCATTGAATACTTCTTAGGTAGGGGCTTCCACTAAGCCTAGCATGGCTGGTCATGTAAATACAGTTCAAATATCTGATAAGGCAATAAAGGCAAAAGATATTTTAGCCATGCCTTTTCTGAAGAGTAACATGACCATGCTTTGCCAAAAGGGACAAAGTTATGCAACAACTATGCAAATTAAACACAAAGAGTCCTATATTTCAAATTATGTTTCTTCTCGTATTCCAAGTACGTGACGTCAGTTTACACTTGACGTGTACTAGGATTCAAATTTCTTGTTCCACTTCTTGTTCCATCATCCCGGATGAATGAAAAGTGTGGATACATTAAAACAATAAACGACTCATATTTATTTGAATGACATGTGTTCTTTATCCAGTTAAGTGGACTAGGAAATTTCGTCCCCGTGTACTGTGATGAATACAAGATGAAACATAATTTGTAGCAGATGATCTGAACTGGCTAATTAAGTTAAGGGTTACAAAAATACCCTGAGGTTTGGGGTAATTACGAAAAAGAAAAAACAGAGAAGTTTCAAAATTACAAAAATTACAAAAGACCCCAAGATTCTTGATTTTGTCTTACATGGAAGAGGTAAACTGTAATATTTTAGAAATGTAAAGAAGGTGTTCAAAAAGTTTTTGTTTATGAAGGGGGCAAAGTATATACATGATCAAACCTCAAGGGGATTTTTGTAATTTTCAAAAATCTCTAGGTTTTTCTATTATTAGCTCAAACCTCGGGGGTAGTTTGTAATTATCCATCAAGTTAATAAATGTGCAGTAATTGCGATGCCATGCTACCACCTTCAATTTCTACTAGCATAGAACCATACCTGAAACATACTCTATGGTTCGACTCATGCACAAAGCTGCAATAAATAAAAAGGCAGAGAAGAAGGGATGGACTTACAGGATAGGATCAGGAAACGACCTTTTTAGTGTACGTACCTGCAGTAAATCTGAAAATAACAGAAAAGAGAATCGAGTAATTTAGTCATTTTAAATACTCATGTAATAATCATGTTTAAAATGATGTTAGTCATAAAATAGTAAATCAGAAAAAGACTAATAGATGCGACCATATTCAAAACATAATGATTGCATCTGGTGTATACAAAGGCATATACTACGATCTAATAATTAACATCCGGATACAGCCTAAAAAAAATGAGAGAAAAGAAATAAAAGAAAGCAACCCTTGTATAGTTCTTTTAATTACAATAGGATCTAGTTAAACTACAAAAGCTAGATCACCCAAGTGAATATCAGGTAAATTTAGGTTTAGGCATGGATGAAGTATTCTGATGATTAGGACCGAGTTTGTGAATCCAATGAAGCAGTCCACCCTTTTTATGTTCTTGAAAAATTGCGTTTTGTACTGAATTCAGGGTTCCGTCAAGAGCCAATGAAGACTCAAACTCTTCTAGAACCTTCACAATCTGCCAGAACTCGGGCCTCTTGTCTGGTTGCAAAGACCAACATTGTTCGATTAAGGCTTTCATGGCCGGTGGGCAGTCCCCGGGTACAACAGGCCTCAAGTTCTGAAAAATCGCAGATAATATTACTTTAGTAAATGTTATGAAAAAAAACAAAAGATATCCCACAATTGAAGTTGGTGAGAAAAAATGAATCAAAAAGCAAAAACAGATCAAGATTTTGCATCATGAATCCTTTTACAATCCAATTAGAACTTTCATTACTATAGTGCTCTATGAATTAGTTCGTATCGTAAACTGCAAGTCCATAGGCATCTGTGCAATAATCTTTTAGATGCCAAAACATCAAACAGTTGAAAAATAATTAATTTATACTTGTCTTGGCATGTTGTTAGTGACTCCATAAATGTGAGGCACTATGACCAATTCACCACCGGCCCAATGGCGAATCTAGAAGGGGCCCACGTGGGGCTGCTGCCCAGCCCCCCACCGGCCCGAAATTTTCCAAATCTTTTTGTTTCCTTCCTTAATTTAGTTACTGTAAGTCTTTATCTATGTATAAGCTAAGGGAATAAATACAATCGCCCCAAAATTTTGAGGAAAGATTCTTGTGATTGTCTTCAAAAGTCGGTTTATTGTCCCCACCCCCACCCCGAAATACTAAGACGCCCGAATTAGGAAATTACAAAAATAAAAAAACAAAACAAAATAAATAAATAAATGAATAATTGTTAAAGTTGATTCATTTCCATCACTATTGCAAATCTCTAGGCAGTGCTATCCAATTTCATATATATAACAACGAAGCCGCACAAATGTTGCAAACAGTGTCATATAATGCTAAAATGCATTACAAGAAATCATGCAAACTATCAAATGACAATATTTACCTTGTTCACCACAGCAAAAGCAGCTTGTATTGGTGTCATATCTTCATAAGGGATAGTTCCAGCCACAAATTCCCATAAAATGAGCCCAAAACCATATACATCGACCTTACGCCCATAGTGCTTACGTTTTATCATCTCCGGGGCCATCCAACGGTAAGTACCAGGGTCATCTGCCAGAAGATCACAGTATGCCTCATCGCAAGCTATACCAAAATCAGCAACTTTCAGGTGGAAATCGTCAGTGATGAGAATATTTTCGGGTTTGAGGTCCCTATGAATAACCCCCTGCGAGTGAATGTATTCCATTCCTTTAGCAATGTCCAAAGCCATCGAGATTAACTTTGGCATAGGAAGAGATTCCTTCTTAAGCCTGTGCAAGTACGCTCTCAAAGATCCCGCTGCCAAATACTCCGTCATGATGCAAAAAACATCTGGTTTTCGGTATGCCGCCACAAGCTACATTTCAATATAATTTTTACGAATCAGGAATGCAGTAGTACCATTTTGAAACACAAGACATTAAACTTAAATGTAAGGAAACTATGCACAAGAAAATTCAAGTATCAGCTGTAAAAAAGGCGGGAAAAGACACGAAGTGGCTGACTAACTAGTCAAGAACAGAGGAGATATCAATAAGACAGCAATACCTTTATTACATTTTTTTAGGGTTAATTACACTAAACCCCCAAACTAGGCGAATTTTTGCACTTTCCCCTCTTAACTTTTTTGGTTAAGTTTTGCCCCTTGAACTTAACATTTTTGTACACTTTACCACCTCCACAGGGGGAATGGTGTAAGGAAAACACTAAGTTCATCGGGTAAAGTGTTTAAAAAAAAAGGTTTAGCGAACAAAGTGCAAAAAATCGCATACTTCTTACCCTTTTTTAAAGATATGGCAGGCCAATTTCAAAATATAAGATCTCTATTCTCTAAGTGTGAAGAAGTTTCACATAATATGCAGAATATTCACCAAAAAATTAAAAACATCAAAAGGAAAAACAAACAGGCTGACTACTTGTTCAAGAACAGAGGAAGAGATCACAAAAAGCACCATTACCTTTATTACGTTTTGATGATGGAGACGAGACAAAAGATTAACCTCTCTGATAAACTGCTGCTCCAAACGAGCACCGAGGGCTCCATTTTCGTCCCCATCAGGCACATTAATCATTTTCACCGCAACCGGTTCATCCTTATATATCCCAAGGTAAAGCTTACTGTGTGCCCCATACGCAAAATTCTTCCCTAAATACAACTTCGAAAGATCAACCATATGCTCATCGGCGAATTCCACAGAGGTGACCCTGCCCCCACCATGATCAAAATACTTACTCCAACTCGATTCCTTACGACTCTTAGACTTATCGTGAAATTTCATCGAGGTGAAGAACTTAAGGGGACTCGTACTCCTTGGGGATTTTGACCCGGACGATTTTCTTTGTGGATTCGGAGTTGAGAACCTCTTCTGGTTCGATCGGGCTTCTTTAAAAGTATCCGAAAGTTTTATTACCGGGTTTGGTGATACAGCCCTCTGCTTGTTGTTAGAAGGGTTTTTCTGAATTCGGACAACATTTGACTCTGTTCTAAGATTTGCAGAAGTTGGTTCTTGTCTAGAGTGGACACTTGAAGTTTTATTGGGGAGAACACTAAAAGGAACAGTGTTCAATCTTGAAGGATCAAAACGGTGACAAACAGTATGAGAGAATTTAGTTCTTCTTATCCAAGAAGTAGCCTCTTCCTCCATTATTGAAACTTTAAAAAGACCCTGTATTTCTTTGTGACTAATTTTCCAAGATTTTACTCCAAAATCGCTATATATAAATCAAAATGGCTCATCTCGAAAAGATTTCCAATCCCATGAAACTACGAGGAGACAAGAATAAAACCCCACCTCCATCAAACTTTTCAAGAACCCTTGAACAAATCAACGGCAGATTATGAAAAAGACCTAAAAGCGCCACAATCAAAATCAGGGGAAAAATTTCAGAAACAAGTTTGAAATCTCAATCTACAATCAGAATAATCGCAACAATAATCTTTGAATCCACATGCATGCCCTACCAAAACACGATTTCATACCTCATCAACAGAGACGAAACCCTTTCAGCTTCAAAGTCAAACTCCACCTTCCTTCAAAGCCTGAAAATCCCGTACACAGGCCCCAGAGAGAAGGAAAATCAACACGTTAACACCGCAAAAACCAATTAACTATTACAAATATTATTAAAAAACAAAAGTGTACTCAATTGGCTTGAAAATAAAGAAATACCCATCATTAATATACCCCATTTCCCACCAAACAACACTAATAATTGCTTCAACAGAAAATTTTATATTCCGCCCCTAAATAAACATAAATTAAAATACGATCTTGACTTACCAAAAGGGTATATATCTCTCGCGATAGCTGATATGCTTCCCCTTATTCTTCAAATTTCATAAAAAGGAAAAGATTCTTTGCAGAAAAAGAAACCCTATTTCCGAAACCACGAGTGATTTATTATAGATAGAAAACTCGGAATCCATGTAGAATAAAATGACTGCTAACACAAATCCAATATCAACATGAATCGGGACTCTTTTCTTTAATATGCTTTTGTCTGTATATGTACGTATACGTAGATTATACGGAGAGGGGGGTGGAGTGATTCCTTGGTGGACCCGGTTAAGGTGGAGCGTGATGTGGTATGGTGTGAGGTGGGGTCCCGTTTTCGGAAAGTCAATAGTGGACAGAGAGAGATAGAGATGAACAAGGAGGAAGGAGAGAATACAAAAGTCGCTATCGGAAAGAATTGTATTGTAGGTGCGGGACATAAAAGTAAAAAAGCAAAACGAAGGGTATCATGTGGATTTCCTTTCCTTTTTCTATTTATTCTAATTAACTTTTTCAAAAAGCCCAGAACAAATTTACCCTAAATTTGTTTACCTCTTGCTACAACTGGCAATGGGCCAGGCCGGGCCTAACCAAATGGGCTTTTGAAAAAATTCGATTTTCTCGGGCAACATAAATGCTTAGCTCAACCTATGTATGCATTTGTTTGCACACAAAAACTATCAGGTAGGGCTAAAAGTCAAGACAACCCTAGCCCATGTGCCAATTTGTTTGGGCCAAATAAGCCCGAATTTTTTTTGGCCAATAAAATCATGGTCCAGTCAGCCTAAATCTCGGGGTCGGGCCAACCCACGGACCAGGTTGCATTTTGCTAGCTTTACCTCTGGCAATGCAGCGGGTCAAGTCAAAATTAGGTCGGGTTGGGTCGAAATTTCATCAGGTTGTATTTCATGTGTTCTAACTCAGCCTAACACATGTAATTTCATCGGGTTGTTCGGGTATGCCGAGCTTCGAGCCAAAGTAAATTTGGTCCTTTACGAGACTCTAAAAACGAAGTCCAACTCAATCTTATATGTAAGTCTGCTAGACCAATTTTGCCATCTCTACATTTTTATTCCTTTAGTATAGGTGGTAAGTGGATCGTGTCAGGTCCAGCTGATATTGGGTCGTGTAAAGAGAAAAATTGGTCCGAGTTAGACCAAAATTCTGGATCGATCGGGCTTATTGGGTTAATGAAACCGCATCTCAGTCCGGTCCAATTTTGCGGGTAACTCTCCGCCGCCGGTGCAACGAAAGGGAGCGGGCCGCCCGGAGGAATAACGAGGTTGTGGTTGGACATTGGATGGGCAACAAGAAGGCCGGCCCAAGTATGGCTCTGGTTTAGGCTTTCATAGTTGTGGGCCTCTCGAAAATCGGAACCCATACTATTCTAAAAAAAATGGTAGTGGATTTATTGGCTACTTAAATTTTTTACTAACTGCGGTGAAGAGGGCAATGGGCTGAGCTAATTAAATCCATGAAAAACTCGGTCCAAGTGGTAATATAATAAAATCATCACTTTTAGTTTGATTGAGTAAAAATCCGATTATTGGTTCAACTTGATTAACCAAGTGCAAAAATTATATTTCACCCTGAAAATTCCAATTTAATTTCTGTGGAAATCTAAAGTTCGATTTTAATTCGATTGGTTAATCGAATTGTAAACACTCATAACGACTTGGATTGCTACATAGTGTGGAGTCTATTAATATCGTGCCTTGATCATGTGCTGTGTTTTTCAAATTATGTTCTTTCAATATCAGAGGGGTTGGTACTATATCACAAAAGCAAAGCTGATATTAAAAAAAAAACTAAATATTTAGATACTAATAACTTTTTAAACTATATTCAACAAAAGATTAAGGAGAAGATTAGATTGAATGTGATCTTTTTTGAAGCACAAATTTATTGCATTAAAAATTAAAATACTTTTTTGATAAATTGATCGGAATATCAATACCAGATTGACTTTTATAATTCCAATATAATAAATTTTAGTTTCCTAATAAAAAGACAAAGGAGAAGTGTTCCTTATGGACCGAAGACAAATTATTGATTTGTAATGGCCCAACATTTAATCCGGCTGAAAAACCCAACCATTAATAAAGGCTTTCCCATTTGAATGATTACAAATTTGAATTTTCTCCTACAACTCCTTCCACTTATGTGGATGTACACGTACCCCTCTTGGAATGGATTTGTTCAAAAATACTTTTCTAAATTGAAACTTCAAATTAGGCATGCAAAACATGATGTAATATTTCTTCAGTGGTTAAATATTTATTGCATCAATTTTTTTTCTTATACACGTACCACATATAAAAGATAGTTCTTGTTAAGTGGGCTTTGGGGCTGTCAAAGCAATATATGGGCTACAAATAGGCCTTGGAAGTTTGAAGCCCATGACTATTATGAATTATGAACTGAATAAAAAAGTTTTTTTCACGCAAGCAGAAAAAAATTGCACCAGCCGGGAATCGAACCCGGGTCTGTACCGTGGCAGGGTACTATTCTACCACTAGACCACTGGTGCTTGTTGAAACACACTCATTTGTTTACTATAACTACCCACTCTGACCGTGTACATAACCTTATAATCAAAAATGATATTTTGAAGTTTAAAGAAACAGAAACATACAAACATGCTTCATAATCAATAAATGATATAATACATTGTGATTCCTCATAATTGCAATGTGGATAAAGTTTGTACACTACTACATCCATAAACTAAAACAATCAATCACTACAATTTGTTTGCTTAATTCACCTACCCTCTACAACAGTATTACTCCAAGAGTGTGTCACAGAAGAAAACACTCCCTTTCTAATCTCAGAAAACGTCGGATGTGAACCAGAACCAGTGCTAAAACCCCGATGATTCATCGACAAAATCTCACTATTTCTCATCCTCTCTAGAAGATAAATATCCATCTCCTCTCCTGAAACATTTTCATTCTTCCCTTCAAACAATTTCACCACTTGTCTCATAGTCGGCCTAGCTTTCGGATCAGGATGCGCGCACAACATACATTTCATCCTCAAAAACCTGGGAAAGATTAAGCGCAACACTCAGCAAAGGCCGTGTAGGCCGTCTCATCCCAACAGGCGCCATAGTAACATTAACAATACCATCAGCAAAATCAATCCAAGCTTGGTAATTTCTCCCATTATTAAGCACCAAATTCTCAAACGACGACTCACCGTCGGGCCAATAGCCCGCTTCGTTAGCGCTAACAGAGATGAGCGAGTTTACATCAACACCCACGTGATTATCATTAATATCATTAAACTCTTGGTTCCTGAAAACATCAAACTCAACTCCGAGTATGTGATTATTGGGGTTTCCATTGTTCGTGTAATTTAATAGCCCCAAATTTTGAGCTGAGCTGGAACCTTGGATTCCGTCGTGCGGCACGAACAAAAACACCAGGCCGTGTCCGGGGAGGAAGCCCTCGTAAGGCGCCATGGCGAAAATGAAGGAAGTTGAAAAGGGGAGTACGATTGATGTGTTGGGCTGTTTTGTGGGGATTCTTGAGGGGAAAAGAGAACGGCCGATTGAGAAAGAGGAGTTTCTCGTGAGTGTGAGAATGCGGGATTCTATGGTGGCGTTGCCGTAGAGCGACACGTCGGAGGTGTCGAAGCCGTTGAAGAGAAAATCGACGGCGGAGGTGATTTGGATGGTGAAGATTGTGGCTAGGATGCATAGTAGAAGCTGGTTTTGATGTTTCTTCATTTGCAGTTTTGTGCTGAAGGAAAAGAAGTGGCAATAATGGAGATTACATATAAAAATACAGAGACAGAGAGAAAAAAAAATAGTGAATTCCGGATGGGGAAGAAAAGCCATACTATTAGCCTGATGGTTATATGAAAATGTGGTCAAAGTTAGACTAATGCGCTCAATTTACGTTTTTGCCTTTCGAACTTTTAGGTTATTTTATTTTTTTAATGGCAATGACCAAAAAAAATTAAATAAAAGCGAAAGAATATAAATTGGAAAATTGGCCTCTTGGACATGTACACTACAATTAAGTTTAATAATGAAAAAATAGCAAGATGTTCTATTAAATTTTGTCATTGTTCTAAAAATTTCTAAACCTAATTAGTAATTAGTCATCGTCTAGGCGCTAGGTTTCCTCTTTTCGCCTACAATATTTTTCTAACTAAGTCCCGTCTAATCCCGCCCAAACTCTACCTAGGTGCTAAGCTCTAGTCTGCCGCTCGATTAGCGTCTAGCGATTTTTAGAACACCGCATTTTGTATTCCACCCATATTAGGTGACATATAGTTGTAGACGGATGTCACCCGTATAAGATGTTGTCATAATTGTATGTATAATATTTATCCAATGCGTTAAATTATCCGATAAAATACATGATGGTATCGACCAATTATATATTATCTGAATGAGATAAATATGATTTTACGATTTAAATGTAGAATTTCATTAGTAGCACCTACTATTTATATAATACATTTATAATGAAACAAAAGATTTTTATTTTAAGAAAAAAAATTGAACGGGTATGTTAGATGATAAACAATTATTTGGATTTTGTAAGTTTTCCAACAAAGTCAAATTAGATAAAACCAGGCAAACACTGAAAACATGTCGTCGGCAAACTTGCATGTGGAATTCGACAATCTCTGAGATACTTATGAAAGGGCATTTTGGACTTTCCATATAGAAAAAAGACAAGTCCATTTTTTAATAATAAAAGGTCAAAGAAGAGAAACATTCCAGCTAGGCAGCAAAGAATTTAATAATAATAAATAATGTTTACTCCGTATGAATACAAGACAACCCGGATGAGATCTTTATTCAGCAAAATCGGAAGTTGGACCATCTTTTATATTGGCGGCACCTAGCTGGTCGTCCAATGGATGATTGATCTAGGCTGGCTTGTGAATTTGTTATCATTGTTAATTTTATTAAATTTATTAATTGTAGGGTTTTAATATGGTAAGTGTAAGAACGTGTCAATCATGTTTTTTGTTGAAATAGGAGATGAACGGGATGAGATCTCTATTTATTTTTACTATTTCACATATTTATTTGCATTGGATAAAATACACGTGTACAAGATGATGTCATGTGATGTGATGTCACGCGTGTCTTTCATCCAACAACGTGGAATAAGGAGTGGAATAGGAAGAAATCTACTAATAGGAGATCTCAACCCGAATAAACACTCGCGGATCTTTTTGGAATAGAAGATGACATCCGAGACAACCAGAGTCTTTCAGCAAACGCAAGCTGGACCAAGGTGGCGGCACCTAGCTGGTCCCTCCAATGAAATATCTAGACTGGGCTGCTGGCTTGTGATAATTCTTTTTCATTATTTTATTTCTTAATTTATTTTATTTGAAAGAACGTGCCCAATGCTATTAATATGTGTTATTTTTGTTTTTTGTCGATTACAAACTTATAAGTTATAATTTAGCAAGTCTTTGAGTAATTTTATTTCAATTTTAGCCGCTAGCTATACGATTCACAATTGTTTTCCTGTGATTACAAGTGTTTCTGAGTTTGATTAGCAACTTTATTGGGCTTGTGGATGTGTCCATATATATGTTGGAGTCCGAGGCAGATATGGGCCGGTGTTGGGCCGAGTTTAAGTGTGGAGTAAATGGGTTTAAGATGAGTTGGGGGCCTGGTACACCCAACCAAATCATCTTTTTTCTTTTTTAAGAATCAAAATGAATTTCATTTATTTAACAGAAGTTTACAAATAAGTTTTTCATAATTTAAAGTGAACAATTTGTATTATACTTTTTTAGATTTTTTAATTATTATTTTGAATTTCCTATAACTATCAAAAACAAATTTATGGCACCAAACAAATCTAAATAAATCCATAGAATTGTTGTTTAGTTACAATTGATTACAACATCAAATGAAAAATAATTGCAAGCCCTACAAATCATTGACCTATACAAATTTAAAACAAAAATTTTAAACCTAAACAAATCTAATTGATCCATAGATTCAGAACTTCGCATCGAAGAAGCTGGACAAAACACGTAGTAAAGAATTTGATCTCGCTTATGTCGCATCTCGTCAGGTAGTGACTCTTCTAAATCTTCTGAACAAAATCCCACAAATATGACAAATTTTTTTGATGAAAAGAAAAAAAATCACCTATTACAAACAACTTTATTGGAAGTAATTACTAAAAACATTGAAAAAAAATTCCCTCATCCTCCATAGAAAGATGGGGTAAGAAAAAAAAAAGAAAGAAGATGGAAGAGTAAAAACAAGTAAGGTTTGAGAGAAAAGGGGGAGGGGAACTTCCCCAACCAAATCATTTTGATTAAAAAATGCACGGAGAAATTGCAAAAACTTAACCTTTACAACGGCTAATTGATGATACCCATGTTGATAGTGTACACTTCCGTGAGATGTTAATATGTGTTCTATGTCATAAAATATGGTATATTTTTTATCCAAATAAAATGAAATGAATATCTAAAATGAGACATTTGTCAACAGTGACGAAGCCAAAAATTCTAGGTAGGGGGCCCAACTAACAATAATATAAAAATAAAATATAATATATCAACTCTAATAATAACAATATAAATAATTATCAATTTAGATAAAATCAATTTATATATTCAATCACATTTTAATATTCAAAAATAAATAATACAATACATGTAGATTCTTATATCATAACATTTCTCTTGTGCTCATCACATTTTGAAATCGTTACATAATAGCTTCATTGCTAATATTTCTAAATATATAATTTTCAATGTATGTTACTAAACAATCATTCAGTGGCCCATCTCCCATTGGATTGCTTAGTGAACTCTTGATGATATTCATTGCCCAAAAAGTTATTTCCATTGTGGCAGGTGCAACTCGTTAGATCAATGACAACTTAACCAACAAATAAACCAATGAAAAACAATATATTTTCTTGTAGCAACCATCTTTTGAGTAGTAAGACCATACAGTTTGATAATATATCTTAACCAAACAATTATACATGAACTACAATTTATAATAAATTACCAAAAATGGCAAAAATTATTCCTAATAATTCATATAATAATCGATGATACAACAAAAAAATTAAATATCAGAGAAGAAACAACAAACCCGACAAAATTAATTAATATATATACACTTTGATAACATATATACAAATTATAATTCATTCTCATTCAATTTAAATCTCAAGACAATAAGGTGAAGGAGTTAGCCTTAATTCAAACTTGATGTCTGAGTTAGATCCACCACTCCTCCTTCACCTTGTTCTATGTCACAAATCACTGGTGCAATTTTCTTCACCAAAAAATTGGATGTTTGTTTGTGCGTGAACAATTACTACCTCATCCCCATAGGAGTTTTGACTTTAATTGGTAATTGCTCACTTTTCCCTTTTTTTTTAATTTTTATTATAATTATAATATGAAATGACAAAAATACCCTTAATCTTTTTGAAAATCTCAGGGGGGCCCAGTGCCCCCCTTGGCCCTATAGTCCCTTCGTCCCTGTTTGTCAACGTCACAATTGAATTGGACACAACATACGTAAGCATATTAGAATGCAAGCTACTGCACATAGATTATTACAGGACAATTTAATTGATTTATTTTATCTTTCAAATAACTATATATACCTTTATATCCATCCATCTATTTAAAGTTACAGGTCTTATTTTTCATTCTATGTTTTTCGATTTTACACACTTTTTTTTTTTTATCTCTTGATATAGTTTTGGTTTGAGGATGAAGGGTTTTTACCAAGCTAATCTAATCGTGAACATATCAACATACTAAGCTCACTTTAGTTACAAGTAATATGAGTAATTTAAATAACAATCCAATTAAAAGTATGGCATTTTGGGTTCTTATTTATGAACAAATCATGGTAGTAAATGCTTTAAAATACGGGGAAAATAAGAAAGAACATAAAAAAATTGTAAAGGTCACACAACATAAGATCATACTCCCTCTCGTTCCACTAAAATAGGCCATCTTTCAATTTTATAGGATTATTTCCTTATTGAGAGTATTATTTATGCTACAATAGACAAAAATACCCCTATTTAGTTCAATTTGTTTTTCACAAATTTCATTTTTTTTCATTTAGTTGGGCTCATTTAAGGATAAAATTGTAAAATATGGAAAAAGATCACAATCTCAATTATATTTATTGTGTTTTCTTAATCGGTGTGAATTCCTTCTTATCTATTTAGTGGGACGAATGGAGTAACATAAAATCAATAAAATGCATATCTATTAACAGGGTGGCAAATCATGAATTGATTGTGGGATAGGTCTATCTTTAGGCATAATTACCGGATAGAATAACAAAATAAATAAATAAAATGCATATCTATTTGTACATTCTCATTACTATTTGATGCCAAACGCATATCCTCATTTTGAATCATAATTGCTATTTTTAAATATTTTTGCTACAATTTAATGCTGCCACCCCTATTTCATCTGTACCCCTTTTATTTCCGGAATTGCTATTGCCAGCCAACAATATGGCAGACAAGGCAAAAAGATTTTGGTTGGCCTTTCTTATTCTAAAAAAACATCTGCAATAGGTATTTGCTGTATTACCGTAGAAAAATGACCAAAAACCGCTTTCAATAAATGTCATTTATTGTGGGTATTATGAGGTTGTTGGTGGAAAATAACTAGGCACTAAGTACATCGTATTTAAAATGCTACATAGAATCGAATAATAGTTCAGTAGTTAAAAATTCTTATACTTAAATAAGATGTTTGGTTTCGAATCCCATCAACCCATCTCTTTCCAAAATTTGTACTCAATAAAAAAAATTGCTACATCGATATTACATTAGCTGTATGGATAATTTACTCATGATGTGTAAAATTTTAGCGTAAATATTACTGGAAAAAAGATGGAAAATAACTTTAGAAAATCATTCATATTTTTTTTTTTTGGTTAGGGACAAGTATGTGTGTGTATGAGGTTGGCAATAGAGCTGTCAATTCCGGCCCGGCCCGACGGGCCGGCCCGAACCAACCCGGTTTTCTAATGGGCTGGGCTCTATTTTTCTAGACCCGAAAAAAGTCGGGCCTCAAAAGCCCGGCCCAGCGGGCTAGCCCGGGAAGCCCGACTTTTTCAGTGTATTTTTCATTTTTGGGATGGGTTAGATTCCCCATTTTCGCAGCCCGGTGCACTGTTTGGCCCGGCCCGATTTTTCGAAAAGCCCGGTGGGCTCGGGCCGGACTGGCCCGGCCCGGTCTTTTGACAGCTCTAGTTGGCGAGCCCATCTAAAAGGTATTGTTTGTTTTGAGTGATATCACAATTTTATTATGGAAAGGAAATGAAAAGGTGCCGAATAATTGCTTATACGTCATAGATCATCCAACTTTATTTTATAAGAATTTTGAAGACAAAATAAATAATAAAAAATTGCTAGAATAAAAAAAGAATCTCAAACTAAATTTGCTAGAATAATTTTTAAAATAAAAAATGAGTTATCAAAATTAAAAATACCAAAATATTATTACTTTGTCAACTCGCTTCAAGACATGTTTAATGCACAATTTTTAAATACTAATATACTATCATGTTAAAAAAATTGTGATTTTTTTTTTTTTTTTTTATTGGCGAATTTTTGAGAAGTTGAAGAAGGATAGAATCGAGGAGGTAGTTGAAGCTGGTTTTTCACTTGAGGGTATATTGTCAAAACTCAAATGGAAGAAATGATTATGTAGTTAATCATTATTATTAGAAGTGATATCTTTTGAGAAGACGAGGACGAATCCGACCCGAGAAAGTTCTTGAGATAAATCTAAACCCGAACACGAAAATACGATGTTCGATTTATCTAAAACATAGTAATTTAAATTTCCATTAACTATCGATGTATTTTAAGTATAACCCTAAATCATCACAAAACCAAACACGAACCCAACCCGATTACCATAATTGCCACCCTTACTCTCATAACGATTGACATTGCTAGATAACCTACTTTTTAATATATCATATGGAACAATCTAACTAAATTTAAAGAAAAAAATATTTTAATAATGTTAAACTTCTCAATCAATGAACATTTTTCCTTATCTACAATGTAATGTATTATATTGGTTGTAAGAATTCAGAGTTTCACTTTATATGACTGCAAACATCAATATTAATTATAGATGTACTGAAAAAACATTAATTTATAGATAATAATAGTCTATTTTATTATTCTAATGAATTAAGTATATTAGTGAAGCTAATTCTCTAACGTAAACTTTTTAAATTAAAAATTAGTTAAAAAAGTCAATAAACAATGTTAAATAAATAATCCAAAATCTGATATTTTGATGAAAATGAACATTGTCCGGCAAGTAGAACTTTTAGTGTTTGACAATTTAATGTATTATATTGAATTTATGAACATATTGATGGCTCACGAACTTTATCGAACTTAATCGAGCCTATCAGCTTAGTAAATATTAATTATAAATCAAATTATTCTTCAATTTATTACAAAAATAAAATTATATATATCTAAAAGATAATATATTTATTAAAACTTATAATTTTATTATAAAAAATAAATTTATTGAAATATTTTTATATTATCATAAGTAAAAATATGAAAAATTAAAATTAAAGTCAAATTATTAGTTTAATTTATATACTTTTTCGAACCTAAAAATTAGTTAAAAAGTCAATAATATCAAGTTTGAGTTTGGGCTTCATTAAACGAACTTAATAAATAATCCAAAATTCTGATATTTTGATGAAATTGTAGCCAATGGGCTAAAGACATTCTGATTGGCCAGCCGTCTGGAAACCATATAGCACACATGGCGCATGTTAACCTCAATGATTTTCCCACTGATTTATTGCAGTATTTCGTTAATTGCTCTTGTAAATATTCAAAGAACTTCGTCATCTCTATATATATTTATATCCCACCAGAAAAAAATAAAGAATTTCTTTTTAAGTAAAGCAAATACATTTCTCCAATTAAAGGGACTCGTAAATCTTGATCTAGAAACAGACCCTAGAAATCAATCACCCCCAATTCAGCCCTCAATTTTAGGGCTGTTCTTTTATTTTTTCTATAGATTTGTACTCTTTTATTTCCTTATTTTTTTTTTCCTATTCAGTCCTTTATAATTACTTGACCCCGAGTTAAAATCATACTGTTTTTCTTTCGTGATTGGTGGGATTTGAAAAAAGTAGGGGATTTTGATTGGCTTCAAGTGTTCTTCTTGGACTCTGTTTTTCTCAATCATAGAATCCTGGTTCAATTCAGACTCAGAAATGCTGTTTCTGTGTTTTTATTGGCTGTAATTTGCAAAGATTGGAAATATCCATCTGGGTTTCCTCTAAAGAGTAGAGAACTACAGCTCAAGACTGTACTGCTGCTTTCTTTGTTTTTATTTATTTATTTATTTAGAAATCTGATTTGTTCGAGGAGAGTAATCATTGTTTTCATATTCTTTAGCACGATTGCGCTGTGGTTTAAGTTGATTCATAGAGGCAAAGTGATAAACATTAAGATTTGCATTTGGTTTTATTCATTATTGTGGTGGATTGAATATCCAATAGTTGGAAAAGTGTGAATGAGGTTAAGGGGAAGATGAGAGGTGAAGTTTGGGGATTGAGAGGACAACAATGACTACAGGGTCATTGGGTCTTCGATCTTCAGGAAGTTATGGGTCATTACAGCAAATTCAAAACGGTTCGTTATGGTTGCCAATCCAAACTACACCACCTGTTTCTAGAAAGCCTCCTAAGATGCTTAAGGATAAGGAGAAGCTGTATCATTGGATCTTCAAATTCGCCCCTCGAAAGAAGATCGGAATGCTGCTCTTGTGTCTTGTTTCCCTTGCAGTTTTCATGTGGGTTTTAATTGTTGGCAAAGGTTTGGCTTCCTATTTCTCCCCTTTTCTTGTTTTAGTTTAATTGATGAGCAGACATTGAGAATAGGGGATAAAGTTGATTTGAAAATGATTGAAAAAAGAGCATGTTATTGGGTATTGAAATATATGCAGAACATTCAAGTTTTTTATATTTCTGTGTGCTCTGGTAATTTATAGAGTTTAGTTTGGTGAATGATAAGGCTGATTGTTAAGAGCTTTTGAATCTGCTCTATGTGGAGTCGTGGAGAGTATTTAGGGAGTGTTCGCCAAAAACTTCTGCACTTGAAAGAAGTGATTTATTGTGGTAGAAGTGAAAAACAATTGACAATCAAAAGTTGGTAATGTTTGCAAGTAGAAGCTGAAGGTTGATTAAGTTAATAGAGTGTTAGGTGAATAAGTTGTACAAGTGCTTTTTCATATTTTGAAATGAAACGAGAAGCTGAATCAAATATCTAAAGTACCATTCCCACTGCTTTTAGATTCTGATTAAATTATACAGAACCAGAAGCAAAAGTTGACATTTGAAAACACTAAAAACTATATATATTTTCAGTCAAAAGCTGACAATAATTTTTTCAGGTGTTTGCAAACACTACCTTAGTTTTGGATCATATGTTGATCAGTTATCATTGGAAAGCCTTGTTTACTAAACGGTTCTGGATTGCAGGTGAAGATGCCAGAGAGGGCATTATTCCTAACATAAATATTGTGTCTGGGCCAATATCCGAGGAGAAGGTTAATATGAATGAAACCTCGTCTTCTCAAATTATGGACTTGAAGGCAAGTGCAAATGCTACCCTTCCACCTCCACCTCCCGTTTTTTTTACTGGATACAAACTTCCTCCTGGGAATCCATGTGAGCACTTTACATTACCGCCCCCACCAGCTGATAAAAAGAGGACAGGACCACGTCGTGAGTTTTTTTCACTATCTTTTTTGAAAAATTGGTATTGGATTTTCTAGGAATATATAATGTGAACTTGACATGTAATATTTATGACTCGTTTATGTGGATTTTCCTGCTGTTTGTTATTGCAGCGTGTCCGGTATGCTACTTGCCTTTGGAAGATGCTGTTGCTCTAATGCCAAATGCACCTTCCTTTTCCCCTGTGCTTAAAGATTTGACATACATTCATGAAGAAAATTTAACTAAATCTGAATTTGGAGGTTCAGAATTCGGTGGATATCCTTCACTGAGACAGAGGAGTGATTCCTATGATATAAGAGAGTCAATGAGTGTGCACTGCGGGTATGATAGTTTATACTTTAGACTATATTGATTTATTTTCTCAAAAGAGTTTTCTGTATGTGCTTTTTTAATTAGTTACTTATGAGTTATCAACTAAATTTGGTTGTTTCTCTTATGTTTGTTTTACTTGTAATAGGTTTGTCAGAGGAGTTAAACCAGGTCAACAGACAGGTTTTGACATTAATGACTCTGACCTGCTTGAGATGGAAACTTGTCAAGGAGTCGTCGTCGCATCAGCAATATTTGGTACTGCCACTTACATGATGTTTCGTTTTAATTGTAAGTAATTTTGTTGATTAATGTAGGAAATTCATTTTTGACCAGGGGCATTTGATTTGATACGGCAGCCGAAGAATATTAGTGAATATGCACAAAAAAATGTATGCTTCCATATGTTTGTCGATGAAGAAACAGAAGCTTTTCTGAGGAATTCTAGTGCCTTTGACGATGAGAAGAAAGTTGGTCTGTGGAGAATAATAGTTGTCCGCAACCTACCTTATTCTGATCCAAGACGCAACGGAAAGGTAAATGCCTAAAAAATTAGGCGTCTAATCCTGTTGCTGATGTCAGACTTCTGAGTTCTAACATAGAAGAATAACCTCTATAGAAGTGGTGGTGTTGGTAATGTTGATAGGGAATGGGGTTGGCGGGAAAGGGAAAACAGTCACGTAATGAAGATCATTATCTACTTGTCATCCTTGAAGATCATGCCGATAGGAAATTTAGTTTCCTCTCATCGTCTATTTGCAGTGATTCTTTGCTACTGAAATTGCAAAGTTCATGGTACTATGACTGAACTCGAACGAGCAAATTTAAGTTAGTAACTTAAATTACCGGCAGAGTGTGAGATTTGAAAATAGTGTGTGAGATTTGAAAATTAGTTTACTCCCTATCCTAGTAACTTTCTCAACCTCTTTACTGTTCCCTTCATTTACCAAAGAGACAATTACATAAAGGGTCAGGCTAATTACAAAAAGAATCCATAGGTTTTTGAAAATTGCAAAAAAAAAAAGAAAAACCTTAAGGTTTGATTCCATCTTACATTTTCCCCCTTCATTAGCAAAAAACATTTTAAAATCTCCCTGATATTTATAGAAATATTACAATTATCCCCTTACATTTAAGACATAATCAAACCTATTTTTTTTTTTTGGTAATTTTAAAACATATTTTTTTTTTGTGATTAGACCAAACCCCAGGGTTTTTTCTGTAATTATCCCTTTACCAAATTGTATAAAAATGAAATAGTGTAGTCCTCCATGTAAGTGATTGTGCCCCGTTTATTTCTCCGAGTGAATCAATATTGGCTGATTTCCTTGCCATTATCATTTGGCCATGTCAAGCTTTTATAGTAATCTCTGGTGCTTCACTAGGTTTCATTTGTCCATTCAGTTGCGAATGTGTGCTATTGGTGTCTAAAATTTGTTAAGTGAGGTTTGCTTCTGCAATTGTAGATTCCTAAACTATTACTTCATCGGCTTTTCCCTAATGCCCGGTACTCCATGTGGATTGATGCAAAACTTGAGCTGGTTGTGGATCCATTTCAAATTCTTGAAAGGTACATCTAACTCGTACCACTACATGATTTCTTGTCATTTTAATTACAGAATTTCCTTTCAGTGGTGGTCTAATGGTCGAATTTCATGGCTAAGTTAACATCTTAGGTTTTATTCTATTTAGTACCAGCCATCGATCTGTTTGTTGGCATTTCACTTGGATCATATAGATAATTGACACTGAGCTATTGTTAAACAAGTTTTAAGTAAATGGTAAGTGGGTCTTAATCGTAATCAATAGTGTGTACCTGTCAACACTAACTGTGTGGTGGCTTGCAATCCTAATAACACCCATCATTGTCTTCTTTGAACGATATGGAAGATACTTCATGTAGCCTTTTTTGTTCCCTATCTAATGGCCAAATATAACAGGCTAACAGCACCTTTTCTTACTTCAATGACAAACTAATACGATTGATATTTCATAGATGACTTTTTAGACTGAATTTTATCAAAGTTAAAGAAGCTTTATATGCCTTTTGATGCAAGGGCACTTCCTTGTTCATTTTTTGGGCAATAATAGCAAGGATGCTTCAAAATTCATTATGTTTTGGACTAGGGTCAATGTTGAGTCTTTCTTCTCCAGTATTTGGGACAAATTATTCGGACATTAAGAGGGTGTTTGGCTAAGCTCATTTAAAAGATCTTATAAGCTCCTACATCTTATAAGATGTTTTTACTGCTTTATAAGATGCTAATTCTTATTTTGAAAATAAGTTGTTATAGTGTTTGGATAAAACATGATGATGGAGCTTATAAAATGTTAGTAATGACAATTTTGTAATTAAAATAATCAAAATTAAAAGAGGTTGTTGAAATAAAATCTTATTTTGAAAATAAGTTGGGATTCCCCAACTTTTTTAAAAACAACTTGTAAGCTCCTAACATCTTATTTTGGGAGCTTATAAGATCTTTTTTTATAAACTTACCAAACAGAAAAGATCTTATAAGATGTTTTGAAACATTTGCTTTTCTGGTCTACTGTGAAAAATTGTCTTCTGAGTTCAAGTGTGTGAAACATTTTTTGTACGACTTCTTGCCTTCTTGGCATAAAACCTGGTATGGTAAGAGAAATTATTCCTTATATATTGTTGAACTCTTTCTATATGGTAGTTAGTTTTACAAGTTTAATATTTCATTGAAGTTTCCTTCCACTTGGGTAATTACGCATTTGTGGAACTTATTCCAAAAATAAGTGGACGGTTTTAGTATTGATTCTCTTGATAAATGGGTAAATTTAATAAATGGAATATCTGCTCTCATGCATGCTTGTGTGTTTACTACAATTTGAACTTTTTACCCAGACTGCAAGAAATTAGAAATATGTTGTAAATAAAATATCGTTTACTAATGTTATAGGTTTTTATGGAGAAAAAATGCAACCTTTGCGATATCAAGGCATTACAAGCGTTTCGACGTTTTCGTTGAAGCAGAAGCTAATAAAGCTGCTGGGAAATACGATAATTCATCCATTGACTTCCAGATTGAATTTTATAAAAAAGAGGGTTTAACACCATATTCTGTGGATAAGTTGCCCATTACTAGCGGTAGAGCAGTGCTTCATTCTTTTCCTTCCTTTATTTTTATTGTTTAATTTTTAGTCTTTGCCCGCTATTTGATTTTGATTAATGTCCGTTAATTTTTTTTCCCAGATGTTCCTGAAGGGTGTGTGATAGTTAAGGAGCACATTCCAATCACCAATCTCTTCACCTGTCTATGGTTCAATGAAGTGGATCGCTTTACTTCAAGAGACCAGATAAGTTTTTCCACTGTAAGGGACAAGATCTGGTCGAAGACTAATTACACTATCAATATGTTTTTGGACTGTGAAAGGCGCAACTTTGTGGTTCAGGTAATCCTTATTTTCTCATTTATATCTATTTATAGGAGTGGGAAAATTTCGCACGTGTTTTGTGTCTTTAAGAAATAAAATTGATGAATTTGCAAGACTCGATCCTGAGATTTTTGTTTATTTCTCTGCATCATCCAGTTGAAATATGTTAAAATCATATTTGCATTTCATTATTTTGTTATGCAGCAAATTTTGTAAATATCCGGAGCGTTTTCCGTTTCTGTAAAAAATGATCCTCTATATTTTCTCTGTCAAATACACTAGCCTTTTGGGTGACTACAGAAAGTTCATTATCTTAGATTAACTTGAAATTTATCTACGTATCGCCGTTTCAAGCTAGTATTGTGTTTTGTTTGTCTAACTAAAAACTGTATTGTATCCAGAAATTGTTTCTCCTATGATATCCTTATTGATGATCAAACCCTGTTTTCTAGCCGTTCACTTATACTCGGTATTTGAAAAAGTGCCGCCATATTCCACAACGCTTCGAAGATTGAACTCAGTAGCTATTTATGTTTGTTTCTCTTTGTATTTCATACTAGTTAGTTTTATAATCCACACCCATTTGTTAATATCTGCGAGTTTCTTTGGGTTAATTAGACAAACACCCATGTGGTTTAGCCTAATTACAAAAAGCTCCAGTTATCTTTCAAAACTACAAATACCCCCCTTATAGTGAACACTCCGTTAAAGTTTGTATTAACCTGGCAAATACTCGATTTGTAAAAGAGAAACAAATGTCAAGGAGATACTTGTAATTTTGAAAGATAACTAGGCTTTTTTTTAATAATTAGGCTAAACCTATGGGGTATTTTTATAATTATCCATTTTTTTAAATGTAGTCTGCCTGCATTTTAAGCTTTGTGGTTGTGCATATGCAAACTTTATAGCTTATTTACTGTTGTAGGGTTACCACAGAGACTTGCTTGAGCACTGGCCTCCCCCTTCCCCTCCCTCTCCCGATGTTCATCCTCCGCCACCGTTAATCCTACACAACGAGAATCTGAACAAAACCTCAGCTGGGATTCTAGCTGACAGCATCATCAATAGTCCAATCAAAAAATTTCCGACAAGGCGTGGCAAAGACAGGAAATCGAGGCGCCACCGGAAAATCGTCGGTGGTGGCAGTAAATTAGATGCCAGCACCAATCAAAATTTTGTCTAGACAAAGATTCTTATTTATTTCAACAACATTAAATGCGAGGCTGGGTACTGCTGTGCAAGCTGAGAGCTGTAGGTATATTTTCATATAGCATCTTTTTTATTTCCTTTTTTTCTCCTTGTTTGTATACTATTCAATTTTTACAGATGCCACATTTATCCATTTTTTCCTGTACATATACATAATGGTTCTCATTATTATTTATCACATGGGATTTGCCAGTTGCAGTCACAGGTGGTGCCCCAATTATTGATTTTAACTTACCTGTATTTTGCTGGGTGAATCTGTTGAGATGAGATATTTCTGATCCTATAAATTACATGACCCCCCATATTGTGGAGTGCTACTATTAATTGTGACAGATGGTGAATATTGGATGTGGTTTGTTTATTATATTGATTGTTTTGTTTCGAAAAAAAAAAAAAAAAAAAGTGATTCTCAATTTCCAGAAGCAAGAATCAACTATTTTTTCCGCTTAGAAGCCGAAAATCATTTTTTTAGAGTTTGCAAATACTCCCTAAATAGGATCTGTGATTAGAAGCAATTAGTTGGAAGAATGGGACAATTGACCTTGTCATCGACTAATCTGCCTCCATGTCAAAATATAATTTGAACATGGTGCTTGTTTATACTTTTTACAAATAATAATTGATAAGAGTTTTTTTCAATTTTTTCATTAGTATAGTAATTTAATTTTTGAATTCTCTTAATAAAATTGTATAAATGCTAAGTTGTTTTTCTATTTCTCAGTACATACATAGGGTTGTAAATGAACAGAGCTTTCGACAAACAACTCGTGAACGAGCTCGGTTAACGTTTGTTTATATTCATTTATTAAGTTTAATGAACATAAACGAACAAGAAAATTTGTTCGTTTATGTTCATGAACTGTTCACGAACATGTTCATTTAGTGTCCGTTTGATGTTTGTTTATTATTCATTTGTTAATTATTAATTATACATTTATTGCTTATTATTTATTACTTTATTATGAAAAATAAGCTTATTTTAGTTTAATATTACAAAATATATACATTTGCAATTATCATAATATTCTTTATTTTAAGTTGAGTGTTCGT
Organism: Rehmannia glutinosa; assembly: GCA_016081115.2. Taxonomy (NCBI): domain Eukaryota; kingdom Viridiplantae; phylum Streptophyta; class Magnoliopsida; order Lamiales; family Orobanchaceae; genus Rehmannia; species Rehmannia glutinosa. Next base: position 10,727,851 of record CM071929.1, on the reverse strand, counting down.
AAACGAGATGTATTTAACTTTTTTATGCACATGTTCGTATAGTTGTTCGCGAACAATTAATGAGCATGTTCCTCAAAAAAAAATATAAATTAATGAGCATGTTCGTGGACCGTTCGTGAACATGTTCGATTATTAAACGAACGAACACGAACAACCTTTTAAAATAAATGAACGAACACGAACAATCCTCGTTCGTTCGAGCTCAGTTCGTTTACAACCCCACATACATAAGACTTTTTAATACGTATATGTTTTTCACTTATAAGTAATTTTAAGTATATTGTTTTTTATAAAATAACTTTGGAACTTTGTGTCACACTGTCACTGTGTTTTTCGATACAATATCACCTACTTAACATGATAGGTTCCACCAAACCCATAGATGCAACATGATAATATACATGTATGTTTGCTTTATTTGGGAGAATAAAATGAGGGAAAAAAAATTGCACATGGTTTCCCTTTGTTACTGTGATGGCGTAATTATAGATGTTAAAATGGGCCCGGACCGGCAAAAATGTCGGATTGGGCTTTAATTTTGGAGGCTCGAGAGGAATTGAACCTGTGTTGGCCCTATCCATTTGGCCGAAAAAAGTTGGGACATGCCCGGTTGATCCAATTTTTCATGTTTATTTTCATGGGTTGACCCAGTCTCGAGCCTAATAAATAGCAGCCCGATGGAACTTTGGCCCAACTCGACCCTATCTTCTCTTTGACAACGAGTTAGTCCGGCTCGGCACATTTGACAGCTCTAGGTGTGACTGATGGATCGTATTCTTATCCCAAGCCTATGCACATTGTGTACTGCATTTGTAAGATTGTAACTTTATCATCTCGATTTGTGGGACAAGGTCTGTCCTTCCTTCTCCTCATTGTGCACAAGTTTATCCATAAAATTTTGCACATATATGGATAGAAACAATGAAACAGATCAATTGCATTTGGATATCTTCCATTTCATATGTAAAGTGACTTTGTTGGCTCCCAACTTGATTAACATGAAACTTTCACTTTAACCCACTAAATCGATCATCATGCTTTGCCTTTTCTTTTTTCCCCACGTTGTCCACAATGAAACAAGACAAAAAATATGATGTCTTAAATCTAATCCATTTCTGTTTTGTGCAACGTTCTTATTTAAAAGATGTTATAAGCCCCTACATCTTGTATATAAGATGTTTTAAGAGCTTTATAAGATGTTAGATATTATTTTCAAAATAAGTTGTCAAGTGCAATTGAGCAGAGTAACGGTAAAAATCGAAACGTCGAGGCAAAAGTTTGACTCTTTTCAAAGCTCCTCGCGACGATGCGTACGTGCAAAGTGGGCCTCGAAAGCACCCAATGCGACTATGTGCGACGTGCGCGGGCCCAACTCTTTTATATTCCATATATAAAAAACATTTTAAGTGACCAACTTTATGCATTTATTTCTCATTCACCCGATATTGGTTTTGAGAAATTCAAAATGGTAAACTCATCTACCCGCGGCGTAGATGACGTTTATCTCATTTATTTCATACTTTGAATAAATGACCCCACTTAAATAATTGGTCAAAAACGGGTCAAAACTCAATTTAATAAAACCAATTCCAACAGTGCATCTGTACTTGGATAAAATAAGATGACGAGGCTTAATAAGATGCTTTTAATGGCAGTTTTGTAATTAAAATTGTCAAATACAAATAAGGATGTTAAAATAAGATTTTAATTTGAAAATAAATTAGAATCCCCACCGTTTTGAAAAACAACTTATAAGTTCCTAATATCTTACCAAATACTTTAGAGAATTCATAAGTTTTCAAACTTCGGGTGAAAATATTTTGAAAAGCTCATAAGTTCAACCAAATACCTTGTAAACTATTACCATATGGTGAAGTTTTCATGCTAGATCATGACATATTAAGTAGTTTTAAAAAATGCATGTTTCCTTTTTTGTTTTCCCTAATTATCCAAACATGTCTATAAACATCAACCTCAAAATTCAAATCAGTGGCCTGCCAAAAACCATTGTGACTCTTAACTAAATTCAACCTCTTTATAAATTGTGGTTATCTCTCATTCAAATCTTATGATTCTCTCTTTGATTTTTGAATGCAATCAAGTCTTTATATGGTGTTTTTTTGAATTGTTTTAACACAATTTGGAGAATATATATAATATCCCACTTTTGAAGAGTTTACTTAAGTGCTTTTTATGGACCTCCCTTTCTTTGCCACCTGTTTCCTAACAATTAATGCTTATAATCAATCACTTTAATTTTCTAAAGCTTTTTTGGAGTGCTCCAACTTGTGTTTTAAAATATAGTTATGGTATTGGAATTCTTTGTCACAATAATAGTTCCCCCACTTGGGAAAATATTGTGTGCCTAGACCCACATAAATCTCCATTAACATATTTTTATGTAATTGCTCTAAATTATTGATACCCTTTTCCTTGATTACGCAAACCATACCAATAATTTTCGTTAAACAAATGAATTTCTTTTTTATTTTTAAGTTCAGCTCGAGTGGATATTCTTTCGTGTCTTCCAAGTTAGAGGTCACTCGAATTTAGAGCTTTCAATCGCTGCAAGAAAATTTCAGTTTACTAACATAATTTACCAACATAAATAATTTTGTAATTAAATTTACCAATTACCTAACTAATAAAAAGTATCATTTTCTCAAATTATACCGACAATTACCGATAGTTTTTCTGTAGGTATATTTACCAGCAATGTTATAATCTGTAGGTAAATATTTTACCTACAATTATTTTACCTATACTTTATAATTTTCTCAATACTTACCTACAAATTTTTCTGTATGTAGATTTTTTTTTCTTGTAGTGACTGAAGTATTGTTTCAAACTCTAAAAAAAAAAGTGATTTTCAACTTATAGTTGGAAAAATATATATTATTGATTGTTTGAATGAATTTATGCGTGTCATTTATCCGAATGATGGAAGAGGAAGTGCAATAAGAAAGTGAAATAATCACTTTTTCCATGCATATACTATCATTTATTGTCTTTCAATCAAGTTCAATAGAGTTAATGCAATGTGACATAGTAAAATAAAATTTGTAATAGAATATTCCGCTTAAAAATATTATTTGATTAGGAAAGATTGTTGGATTAGTAACGAAAGTTTTTTTATTTTATTTTTTCATTTTTAATAATTATGACAACAGAGATGGGGATCGAAGTGCAGTGGACAATGGTGGACTTTTTTCCTTGATTATTTCACATGGGAATTAAATTCATGCATCCCAGATGCATTTTCTCAGACATATATATGCTTTTCAAAAATTTGGTAATTTACAAATAATTGAACAACTTTTCAAAAGGGAAAATTAAAGCATCTCATATATAGTAATATACTTAATTTGAATTACAAATAATTTCAATTTTCTTTAATTCATATATAAAAGATCATACCTAAATATCCAACCTTGTAATTATTGTATGTGGAGATTCCGGTTGAAAATATTATTTGATTAAGAAAGATTTATTTTAGTTTATGTGTAGTTTGATTTCCAATATAATGATTAATTATTTAGATTGTTACATGTTGTTGGTTATTTATGCATGATTTGTAAATTGTAATATGCATTTTAAGAAAATACTACTCCCTAATAAATTAATAATTATGGCAATTGGATTATTGAATCAGCACTTTCAGTGAAAGAGATTTTATCCCACATACAATCTTCCCAAAATCCAATTCCCTGTGTGTGATGGTCCCCTAAGATCACTATGGATGGCAAGAACAAGAACTATCAATTTTCATAAAATAAAATTAAAAATAAATAACAATGTATAGTAATGAATAAATAAATAAAGAAATAAAGTGCTGGATCCCTTTGTAAATCCACCTAAAGAAAAGGACAAATTGACCATGCAAAAAGAAAAGAGGGGCAAAAAAATAATATTAAAAACATGGAGTCCTATGAAGCCGAAAGAGATAGTTAGGAGAAAGTCATTTTCATGAGTTAAAATAACTTGCATTAGTAATTTGTGTCTTTCCAACTAAGATTAGTGCTTAATTTGCTGTTTAAACTAATTACACTTTTTAAGATCACACCTAATTATAAAAGGAACAATGTCATTGACTCATTGTCTTTTGGTTTTTGGCTGTTCCATACATTCAATTGACAAAACAAATTAAAATATCCTTTTTTTGATCAATGATTATAATAACAAATTCTATGGCATATTCTTAGCAATTATGATGACCTATGTTTTCTGATTACATAGTAAAAGGTACTTTGTAGTTTTTACACATTTATATATTAAAAGAAATGATATGATTATACTCTGGTAATTTCATGTTTTTTTTTTCAATTACTAACTCGATTCCAATTTCATGATTGGTAATTCTAAATAAATAATGAGAAAGTAATGAAATATTTTTAATGAAAAGAATTGTTTTTTCAGATTTTTTTAAATAATGATTTCAACTATGTTCAAATTTTAAATAATCATTTTCTTCCAAAAAAATATATAGTAGAATTATTTATAGATGTTTTTAAATTCATGCAAACTATTCGTTTTGCATTGATGACACAATTTATTTTATTAGGTCTCAAATTATAAAAAACAGTCCAAGATTAAGTTTTTCTTGTGTCCATTTACACAAATATGTATATGCTTAAATTGAAAGAAAAAAAAATGGAGTAAGAAATATGTTAAAAATATTTTTAAAAATTTCAATTGTAAGAAAATTAAATAAATATTAAATTTCGGTATAGGTTTAGGTTTATATAGTGTTTATTTACTTTTTTATGAGTCTAGTAATGTTTTGTCCAAAAAACATATTATATCTGATAGATTGGGAATTGTTTAAACTATGGGGACGGAATGAATAACTAATCTCACATACAAATTGAGTGAATGAAAATGAACTTGGGAAAGCTAATTTCATTCCCACTTTATTCATACATGTCAAATATCAATCATGTTTTTAGTGTGGTTGGTAATCAAGTTTTGCAAAATTTTGGTTTGATTTTTTTAATCACCAATCGTATCCTAATATTGTTTTATTAAGAAACAATCATATTAACTATCATTCTTACACTTTCATAGTTTCTTCATACTTACAAAATTTATTCTTATTTTTCGAAACAATTTTTTCCACCCTATTATCTATAAAAATAGAAAAGAACAAAAGGAAAGGCGAAACAATCACATTTAATTTTTGTAATTCCTACTTTGACCAAATAAATAATATTTTGAAGAGCAAGTCTCTTGTGAGACGGTCTCACGGATCTAAATCCGTGAGACGGACCTCCTAAGGGCTCCGTCTTGAGAACATGAATCATGAAAATAAATTTAAAAATAATAATAAACCATGAAGAAATAAAAATAAACCCTAAAAACATGAATCATGAAGAATAAACCCGAAAAACAAAAATAAACCCAAAAAATAAAAAATAAACCCTAAAAATCCTAAAAACCCAAATCAATTAAAAATAAACTCAAGAAACGAAATAAACCCTAAAAAAAATATAAACCCTAAGAAAAATAAAATCTGAATTTTTTTTTTTAAAACTTTTGTGTAAGAGTTCGGTCTCACGAATCTAAATCCGTGACGGCCTCACGCAAATTTTGCCTATTTTGAAAAGGATGGAGCATGGACTATAGATACGCACATGTATATTTTATATATAAAAATAAATAGTAGATAGTAATTGTTTGTATATACAGATAGGGGAAAAATTAACCGATTTTATTTTTGTTTTTGAATCAATTCGGTTAATGATTTCAAATATGTTTATTTCGGTTCGGTGAATGGTTAAAGGTTTTGAAGCATTTTTATCGGTTAATATCGGTTAAATGAAATTTTTAATTAACCGATTTAAGAAATATTATATTAAACATATATTTTATATATAATTAAATTTATATATCATATATATTTATTTATATATATCATATATTAAATATAAAAATTATATTTTTATTTTAAAGAAATTTCTGTGAATTATATTTATTTATTTATATTATATATTATATATACAACATATATTTTTGTATTTTAAAGAAATTTCGGTTAATTGGTTAGAAATATCAAATTAAAAATAAATATAAAATTTTGTTAATTAAGAAAAGATATAATTTAAATTTGGTTAATGGTTTTAACATTTATAGTGTTTATTTAATCTTTTATGCATTTCGGTTAAAAATTGTTTTGTAACAAAAAAAAATATTATTTCTGATAGAGATAACTATTGGATACAGTAATTTTGCACATGAGACCCATCACCCATAATGGGCGGTGCACCTTTTGCATTGACTCAAAAGTGCTCCCACCATTTGAGATCCAGTGGGCCGACACCGTGACCAAACAGATTGGATTGCATGAATTTGGGCCCACGGTCACCCTGCCACGTGTTCGCTTGTCCATGCTGCTACACAATTTCCACCTTGTCACCATAGCAAAATTTAATTCACATTTTTATTTATTTCTCAACAATAACAAAGTTTGTACCAATTGTCAAAAAGACAAAGTACAAAAAAAAGGAATCCCACTCTTAGTGCTGTCATTATTGACCCTTACAATACAAATACCAAAATATACTCCTTACAGTCACAATTATATATAATTTTGCACCTATCTAATATATTATTTTATTAAATGTCATACATTTTCAATCTTTTTATTATAACAAATAAAGAAATTACAAGAATTTGAAAACACCCATTAACAAATGTTTTTTTTTATCCATCTGATAAGATATTTTGAAAAGCTTATAAGCAGGATCGGAGCTGTAAAACACATGGCCCTAAGCGAATTATCAAAAAATGACCCTTATTGCGGCCTTTTTTTGTCTTAAAATATTAATTTAAATCGAGGGCCGGAAATCAATGGTAATACTAATCCCCAATTTCTTTTTGACAACAACAAAGACAAAATTTCAGTTGCACAAATTACCACGTCACTCCCAAGTTAATCTAATACTAAGCAAAAGCTAAAAAAAAATAAGCAAAATGAAGAGTATTAACACAATAAAAAAAATAAAAATATTAACTCAGAATCTGTAAGAAGAATATTCCTAAAAATTGTCATTATTTATAAGGATTTTATGAAAGTATTTAGAAGGATTTTTTTGTAATTTCCAAAAATCTCTTAGTTTGTTTTGTAATTAGCCTGAACCTTAGGGGCTTTTCTATAATTATTCCTTAAAAAATGGGCCCCTAAATTTTTGGGGCCCTAGGCACCGACTTATTGGGCATGCCCTCAAGTCCGGGTCTGCTTATAAACTCAACTAAACATCCTCTTATTCTCCCTTTATAGGAGTTTTTTAATTATTTATTTATCAAATAATTTGACCTATTACAGCATAGGGAAAATTACAAAATTGGTCATGTATATCTATAAGGCGGTAGGAAAAAATTCTAGGAAAATTACGTGTTGCAAAAAAGTCTTTTAACTATAAAAAATTCTTGATTTTGATCCTGTAAGATGCACAATTTGCAAAATAGTCATATTGTATGAAAATCTCAATTTTGGTCCTCATTTCACCGGATTTTAATCAAAGCCATGCATTATAGTCCCTTGTTTTAAACAAGACCAAAATTGAGATTTTCAAGAATTTGAAAAAGGCTATTGGCAAACCTTACATTTTGCAAGACCACAGTTAAGATGTTTATATAGTTATAGAATTTTTTTGCAAAATGTAATTTTTACAGGTTTTTTACTACTATCCTATAGTAGGCGTTTGGTGCCAAAAATTTAGATAATCTATCACCGAACAAATAGTGGCATATGCAACATATTGCGAATTTTTGATTCTATTGAACCAATTAAATCTGTATAGGCTCAAAATATATTTATGTAATATTTGATGATTAATGAAATTAATTGGTTAACAATGAGAACAATTGATATTTGGTCAACGGCTCAAACTATCCCTATCAGCTAGGGGTGTAAAGGAATCGAATTGAACCAAACAAAGTATTATTCGAGTTTTTTTGAATTTTAATCGAATTTCAAAAATTGTGTTTGAACTTTATTTGATTATTAATCGAATCGAACTCTAGTATATTGATATTTTTACATATCTTTTATTTTTTCCTACTAATTAAGTCAAGCTCGAGCCGAGCTTTACATCTTATGAAACGAAAAAATATGTTCAAACTTGATTAGATATATTCACAAACCGAGCTCAAATCAAGTATCGAGTATCTTGGTTTTGAGCCCTACTCCCGGCACAAAAAAGATGATGTAACGGTCTGAGATGATGTTAAATCCAACCCGTTGTCACCAAACTGAAAAAGACAAGGCTAATATAGTCATTTCGTCTGGCTGTTGATTTTTAAACTATACAGAATACGAGGAAGAGATACTGTGGTATATTCTTCATGGGTACACTGATATAGAGACGATTATCTCCCATTGGCTTAAGCCTTAAAGCCTTTAAAGTTTAAACCATTTACACACACATACACACACTCACACAAAATTCAAGGTAAACTGGACTGACAGAAAGCAAAAAAGAAAAAAATTAAGAGGGTCTTGTGAGATTCTGTTTATTCTTGATATTTTTCATATTATTTCCCTTATGCCATGTTTGTAAGGTGTAAAAATGGTTTGATGGAGGGGATTTGGAGAGTGTCTTGTTGGCCTCTCTAAATTCCCTACTTCAAATCCTTGCTATTTTATTGGTTTATTCCTTTTTTTTTGTTTATTTGGAAACGGGTCAAAAATAACCGGAAAGTTTGGAGATAAAGGGCAATAAAGGGTCAAGAAAGTGGGAGAAGTTCTTTGCTTGGAGTTACTGTTGTGGGCTTGGTTTTTTTGATCAGTAGCTTATGGAGATGGGGATTTCTTGGTAGATGTTTGTGGGTTGCGTTTAGAAGAGTCTTGATTAATAGCTCACACCAGGTATGCTTTTTTATGTGTTATGGCTTTCTTGATCTTTCAGTTTTTGTGTTATTTCGTGTTCTTATGCTCTTTAATTATGTTTCTTTTGTATGTTTATTACGGGTTTACCAAATAGATGTTGTTTATGGTGTTTGTGTTTTTTGTTTGTATAAGGTTGGAAATTTAGTTGAGGTTTGAATTGAGTATTGAGCGTGATATTCTCGAGTTTGCATTTGGGTCGAAATTTCTAACTTCATAACTCATATTAAAAGTAATATATTGGTTATATGGAATTATTTATGCAACAATATGCATTTCAGATTCTCATATGTTAAGATCTCTCTTTTGCTTTACTTGCTTGACTTGGATAGATATCTGTTTTGACTAGGGGTGTCAATTAGGTTCATCAGGTCGGGTTCGTGTTTGATTTCGGGTTATTCTCAAAATGCATCAAAAATTAAGTAAAAAATAAAACAACTACGTTGTAGGCAAATTGGTAAATTCGTGTCGGGTTCGTGTTAGTCATGTTCGGGTTTCTCTCATTAACTTCGGGTCGGGTTCGAGTCGGGTCAGGGATTGACACCCCCTAGTTTTGACAATATGGTCCTGCTCAAAGATATTAGTATATCCATACAAAGAAGCTTTAAATGATGACACTTGAAATTCATTATGTGGGGTTTGTTATTCGGATCAAATGGTAGCAGAGATAAGCTCTATGACGTTACGAAAAATAAGCTTGGATAGTGGAAGCAGGGGTGGTTACAGATTACTAACCATGGAATTTAGAGGAGTTCTCTCATGCCATAAGTAGGTTAGGTTATCAACTTAGGTTTAGAAAGTTGCTCTTTGTTTCTTTAATTACCAGACGTTGTCGACATGATAAAAGTATGACAAAGAAGTTTCGATGCAGCACAGTTGCCCTTCAATTCTGTTAAGTTGTACTGTAAAACACTGGCTTAATCGTTTTGTTGAAAGGAAATTGTTATAATACCCAGAAATAAATTGATTTGCTTGTTATTTTTGGAATAACGTCACACTTTTCGGGTATGCAAGTTAAACTCCCTTTCTCCAATGTGATAGAGTGAATTAGGGGCAATTGATCTCATTAAGACATTTGTGTGATACTTGTTGCTTCGACACTAGAAAGAATATTTAAACTTACTTTCCATTATGTCTTCATATTTGCTCCTCATATCATATATGTGTCTGTTTAAATACATTTTACTGAAGTTGGGGTGGAATTGAGTGATAAATTTGGAAAAAACTAACTTTGAGAAGAATGTTTATTTGAAATTTGCATTTTCTGGTTCTTTGCATATAATCGTTCGTTTAATGGGTTGCCCAAAATGCTTGCAGGTTTCATGGTCATGTACTACTGGCCATATCAATTGGTCTGACTTTAAGAGTGCTGATTCCAAACCAAGATTCGTTGAGTCTATCTGCAACAGTAAATTCACATTCATAATCATCTGTGGGCGCAATTGATATACTTTGTACAGCAACAAGACTCGTCTATGACCATCAAGAACTTCAAGCAAGCATTATCTCCCTGTTTTGGTTGATATTCCCTTTCCGCACGGCAAATCGTATTCCTTTGGCACTGAGTGGAGCTAATTATAATTTGGCTGCACTGAGGGGCAACTCTCCTTTGGCAATTTACAATTGGCCCCCGAAGAACAAAAAAACTTTCTTCCTAGCCCTTTATCACTCTATATGCTCTTTCTATATTTCGGGGTAAATCTCCTTTGGCAAATTCTAGTTCCTCCAGTTGGGTTTTGCGCCTATCTGCATTCCAATTGTTGAGGACGGTTCTTCGGTTTTGACTATCAACTTTGTGAGTCCACTCTTGGGCAAATCTCCTTTGGCATTTTGGAGTCTCGAGACTCCTGTTATCGTCCCTGTATTTGGGCAAATCTCCTTTGGCAATTTGGAGTCTTTCGACTCCGTTTATCCCTGTATTGGGCAAATCTCCTTTGGCATATTATCTCCGGCTCTGGAGATACTTACATTTTAGAAAGAAAAAAAAAACTGTATTATCATCCTTTTATCACACGTGACTGCCGATCCTAGCTGCAGTTCCGTTTGAAGTAATCATTCAGTCTGGCAGAGAAAATTGGAACATTGTTCATTACAAGTAAATTGTATTAGTGGTAAGCCTCTCTTTACTTTTATCCGTTATGCTATTATTGTATAGTTTGTTTTCCTGGAAATAACTAGGTCTTGTCTTTCCTAAATCAACCACTTATTCCCCCTTTCATTTCTTCGTTGATGATTTTGTTGATATTTGAATTTACAGATTCATTTCTCGGACGGTCAGCCTTATGGATTCACTACTCAGTGATTTTGACAGTTTCAGTGAGAGCAGCAGTTCTGAGGATCAAGAGGATCTCGATTCTCTGTATGGTGGACAGGCCCATAACATTTTCTCAAGTCTCGAAGAAACCATTGAGAAAATCGATGATTTTCTCATGTTTGAACGGGGTTTCTTGCACGGGGACATAGTTTGCTTGGTGTCAGATCCATTAGGGAAAATGGGAAAGGTAGTCAACGTGGACATAACCGTTGACTTAGAAAACATAAACGGACTTAAAATACATAATGTCAATACCACAAATCTTCAGAAATTACACTCAGTTTCTGTTGGGGACTACGTCGTACCACACGGGCATGGCTTGGGAAAATCGAAAAAATAATTGACCGTTTGACCATCCTCTTTGACGATGGCACAAAGTGCCAATTATCTGCCGATGGTCCGGAGAAAATTATTGCATTATCCCCAGATTTAATTGAAGATCCACAATATCCTTTCTACCCCGGACAAAGAGTTCAGATTGAGTCGCGTCTGTCTCCATGTCAACTCGCTGGTTGTGCGGTAACAGAAATAATAAACAAGAGCAAGGCACTGTTTGCAACGTGGATGCTGGACTTGTATATGTCGAGTGGCTCAACTGTGCGGTTACAAATGGTGAAAAGGGTCCCACTCCGCCGTGTTTGCAGGATTCGAAATATTTATCCGTGCTGTCGTGTTTTCCCCAAGCAAATTGGCAACTTGGTGATTGGTGCGTTCTTCCGGTGGAGAGTAGGGACCTCACTCGTAATTTTCCACAGATTGCTGTTATTGTAAAGACGAAAACGAAAGTTGATGTCCAGTGGCAGGACGGAAGCAAATCACTGGGATTAGATTCACATTTGTTGTTCCCTGTAAATATTGTTGATGCGCATGATTTTTGGCCTGATGCATATGTGTTGGAAAAGGGAACAGTTGATGATTCTCAGGGTTCTGGAATTCAGAGATGGGGTATTGTCAGAAGTGTGGATCCGAAAGAACGAACAGTGAAGGTTAAATGGTATTCTGAGAATGAACAAATAGAGGAGATTGTGAGTGCTTATGAACTGGTCGAGCACCCGGACTACTCGTTCTGCCTGGGTGAGGCAGTTTTCAGGATGGACAAGGGTATCATTGATCTCACGGGTGGAAATTTCGAAACTGATTTGAAAGTTGTTGAAAACAGTGAAGGTCAGACTGAATATCTCAACGACAAAAAATTCTTATCCTATTTTGGGACTGTAGTTGGGTTCAAAAACGGGGATGTTGAAGTGAAATGGGGTACTGGTGCTACAAGTAAGGTATGCATCTTCCATATTGTGTTACAATTCCATATTGTTAGAAGGGTTCAATAAAAAAACTACTCGTGAAGTTTAGCCTAGTTATGAAAAAAATTGGTTTATCTTTTAAAATTACAGTCAGTTTGAGTTTTGAGGCCACAGAGGCAAACATTAGTTTGAGGATAGTTGATTAGACATAGACAGACTTTTCAACTTTTGAACCAGAGGCGTTTTGGGTGAACTTGTCTGTGTATCACTGATTAGTTTTAAAAAAGAACCTCCGAGGCCTTACGAATACAAATTTCCTCTTTAATTATATAAACGACATGCTTGTTTCAATTTTGTTTTGCTGAATATTCAACATCATTACAGGTCGCACCGTGTGAGATCTTTAGGGTCGATAAATGTGATGGCACAACTGCTTCTGTGCTCGATAATGAAAGTGTTCAACCACCAAATGAGGAAATGAAGGACCAATTCTTGGGCCAAAAGTTAAAGGTGCACTAAATCTCTTCTCTTCTCTGTGTATGCGGTGGGAGTGGGTAGGGGTAGCGGGGTTTTGGCATACTAATTTCGAAGCTTAAACTGGGTACTAAAAACTAAATTTATGCAGGATGTGTTCGGTCTTAACTATGATAATGCAAAGGACTCCAGCTCACATTCCATTTCTCAAGTTGCTATAGGGATATTCACAAGTATTACATCAAGTCTATTTGGATCCCTGATTAGTGGCTATAAGTGCACGTCAGAAGGTGGGCAAATTGACGGAAAACCCCCTTCAGAAGAAGCCTTAGAACTTTGCAATTTGAACCATGGTGGCCAACTTCTAGTGGTAGAGGATTTAGAGATGCATGAAAAAAATGTAACTTCGCTACAGATTAAAGAAGCGAATGAGGATATTTTGTTGCCATCTAGCAGCAAACATCCAGAATGTTTTAGGCAGTTTGATATGGTTAATGATTGCTCGGACCACCACTTTGTTAATGAAAATGGGATGGACTTGCAGTCTCCACAGGTCAGGAATAAGAATTTCGACTTTTGACGTTTTAGTTGGTTGTCTTTTTTCAGCTGTTGACTTAGTTTTTCTTTATGTACAGGTGAAAAGAGGGTGGCTGAAGAAGGTTCACCAAGAATGGAGCATTTTGGAGAAGGATCTTCCTGGTGAGAAAGTGATTACTTGTTGATTTTTTTTTTTTTTGAGAAAAGATTACTTGTTGATTTAGATATGTAGTTATGCCATTAAAATCATGTTGAGGTTGACAATATTGTATTTGATTAATCATTTTGCAATAAGGTGATTAAAATCTGGGCTGTTATCCTGTATGAATGTTTTTTTTAATCAATGTATGAATGTTATTTTATCATTTCTATACTTCATTTGAGGGATAATTACAAAAAACACCCTTGAGTTTTGGGCTAATTACAAAATAACTTTGAGATGTTTCAAAATTACAACAACAAAAAAAAAGAATCCAGTAAGTTTGATTCTGTCTTAAATTTAAGGGGGTAACCATAATATTTTTATAAATGTCAGAGGGGTTTTTGAAATGTTTTTTTGCTTATGAAAGGAAAATGTACAACATAAATAAACCTCAAACGGGTTTTTGTCATTAGACGAACCTTAGTTTTTTTGTAATTAGCCCTTCTTTTTATAATGGAAATTGTAATACATTTCATCTTATTGTTGAATCTCAGTAAATGATGTGGCAATCGTAGGCATTCGTAGCGCATAACTGTCCTATTTCAACAGCTATATTCTTTTGCTATTTAGTTAAATGAAATTTCTATGATCTGAACAGAAACTATCCACATACGTGCATATGAGGAAAAGATGGAATTGCTTCGAGCTGCAATTGTCGGCACTGCTGGAACTCCATATCATGATGGATTGTTTTTCTTTGATATTTATCTTCCCCACAATATCCCAATGAGCCACCTGTAAGAAATTTTTCCGTAATAATTTTTACAAAAACACCAATAGATAGTTTCAAAACTACAAAAAATCCCACAGAGTTGATCATGTCTTAAATTTTAGGGGGTAACTGTAATATTTTCATAAATGTCTGGGGGTCTTTGAATGATTTTTGCTTATGAAGGAGGAAAATGTAACACGTCAAACCTCAAGGGATTTTTTGCAATTTTCAAAAAATCTCTGGAGTTTTTTGTAATTAGCCCGTACCTCAAGTTTTTTTTTTTTTTGGGTTTTGTAATTATCCCTAATTATAATTATACTGTAAAATAGTGTCTTAGAATCCATAGCATACTCGTACTATGAGTTATTACAATATTCAAATTAACGTGCGGTTTTCTGCAGATGGTATACTACCACTCTGGTGGACTTCGAATCAATCCCAACTTGTACGAGTCGGGAAAAGTTTGCCTCAGTTTATTGAATACATGGACAGGATCTCAAAGTGAGGTTTGGAACCCAAATTCCTCCACGATCCTTCAAGTTCTTCTCTCCCTCCAGGCCCTTGTGCTCAACGAAAAACCTTATTTTAACGAGGCTGGGTATGATACCCAGGTGGGCAAAGCCGAGGGTGAAAAGAACTCTGTTAGCTACAATGAAAATGCTTTCCTTGTCAGCTGCAGGTCCATGTTATACTTGCTACGCAAGCCGCCCAAGGTAAATATCGATCAAGTTGACTTTATTTTAGGAGTTTAATGTTATTTAGTTATATGGTGAATTCAGAGGAATATGATTTTCTGAAATGGATTTCAGTATAAAATCTCACATTTGGGTTAATTGCAAAAATACCCTTGAGGTTTAGTCTAATTACGAGGAAAACTCAGCTATCTTTCAAAATTACGAATAACCGATCATAGTTGTTTCTATTTTACAACTTGCACCATCAATAGAGGGTATTTGTTAAGCAAATACAAACTATTTGGATCATGTATCTTCTTAGTAACCTTAAGAGGGGATATTTGTTAAGTAAATACACATCTCATGACGTGTTTGTAATACCTTACGGATATTTGTAATTTTGTGAGATAGCTTTATTTATTTATTTATTTTGTAATTAGGCTAAATCTCGAGGGTATTTTTTTTTGTAATTTACCCTAAAAAAATAATATAATAAATGAAAGTGTTCAACTATGAGGCATTGTATTGAAGAATCTTACAGTTGTGAGGACTATAATGCGACTGTCGATCATAATAACAATGAAAAAATATCTTTTCTTTTCTAGTTTTTTCGTCTGAAGAAGGCGATTATAAACCTCTGTATTTTTCTTATTATTTTCAAGAAACAAACCTTTTCTTTTTTTGTCTATAGTAGCACTGCAATTATTTTTTAAAGATCTAATTTTGTGTAAAATTGGAACAGCATTTTGAGGCACTTGTGGATGAGCACTTCAGTCGACGTAGCAGAAATATCTTATTGGCTTGTAAGGCATACATGCAAGGAGCTCCCATAGGATATCCATTCGACTATGAGAAAGCCGAACAAGATATTCCCAAAGGAAGCTCGACTGGTTTCAAAATCATGCTCACCAAGCTCTATTCTAGACTTGTCGAAGCGTTTTCTGACAAGGGTTTTGATTGCAGTGATATGTTAGACCAGGTTCCCTAAAATGAGCCTACATATGAAAAAAATGGCTGTGTTTGTGTATAATAATTTTAGTTTCAGGAAAACTGCTGGTTTGCTGCTGCATTATGTAGTTTGACGATGATGATGTGTGTTTGTGTGTGGGCTGCAAGAATAAGTTGATTGTACATAGAACAGATACTTAAGACATCATATGTAGTAGGTGTGGATTGTTGATTGTAATATATTTTGGCTTGAATAAATTTGTGTACCAATAAAAATAGGTACTTGGGATTGCTCTTATTCAGAAATTTGTGAACTTTAGTGCTTGTTTGGAGTATTTATGTAAGAGTACATTTAGTAAGACTTTTTAATGAGTGACTTTTCGAAAAGTCTTCAGATTCTGGCTTTTTTATAATGGACTTTTCAAAAGTTCATTCTAAATTAACCACCAAATGACTATTATTATGAAAAATAGATTTCTAGATCCAAAATCACGGATGGTTTTTCTACGGATCCAATCAACATATTTTCATGTATAATAAAATCTCATATAATATAATAACAAATGCGCAAAATCTTTTAAAATGACAAAAAAATAAAATAAAAAAAATTGCAAACAATATATTCTTGAACACCTCGATATTCTAGCTTGAATGCAACTGTTACGCTACATTACACCACCTCTAGAAGAAGCAAACCCAATAAAACACCATATCAGATCTTCTATTCCAAATTATGTTTTATATCGTATTCTAAGTATCATCAGTATACACCAAATGTGTGTCATGTCGTCAACGTACACTTGACATGTATTGATGATAGTTGAAATAAAAAAACAAATTTGAAATAAAAGATCCGGGCCGACAAAAAATATACTAATAGTTGATATTCATATCTTTTTTTGTAAGAATTGTCTTTGTCTAAGTCTTGAGAGTGAAAAGATTGATGATATTGTGAAGGGAGTATAGAAGTATTAGGAAATAAACAATTGCAGCCACAAAACCAGCAATCAGAGATCCTTTAACATGATCACAAAACTTAGGAACTTGCCCACAAATAGGCAGCCAACCTGCATGACTGTTGCCATTTTTCCCCACTTGCCCAATTGCTAAACATGCTGATATGCTTGAATCCAGCAACAATGCTATGATCTACAAATTCAGACAAATTAAAAAAAACAACCTAAGCAACACAGTAATATTTTGGGATAATTATAAAAACTACCCCTGATATTTTGTGTAATTACAGAAAAATCCATAGAAGTTTCAAAATTATAAAAAAAAAGAGGTTTGATTATGTATTAAATGTAAGAGCGTAACTATGATATTTTTACAAATGTAAAGAGGGTATTTGGAATGTCTTTGCTTATGAAAGGGACAAAGTGTAATCAATGGCGTAGCCAGGACAGCATAACGAGGTGGGCCTATACACAAAAATGCGGTGAGCCGAATAAAAAAACCAAGAAAAACCATATAAATCCTAACTAAATTTATTTTTTGAAAAATAATTGCGTAGTAAAATTTTTTTTACGCAAGCTACGCCACTTAGTGTAATATAGAATCAAACTTAAGGGGATTTTTGTAATTTTCAAAAACTTCTGTTTTTTTTTATTATTAGCTCAAATCTCTGGGGTAGTTTTTGTAATTACCCCTTTTATTTTTACTACATTTGATCTAATAATTCATAAAAAAAAAAAAAGATTATATGATGCTGATTTACCAAATCCAAAACCAAGATGAAGTGCCCATATGAACTCTTTGAAGGGAAAAAGAGTATTATAAAAGTATAACCACTTGCAATTGCATTTATCAACACAAAGTACCTGCAATATCATAATTTTTGCAAAAAATCAATCCAAAAACTATAAATAATAATTAGAAAAAAACGCGACGAATTTTAAGAACTTACTTGAACGTCGGAGAATTCGTATATTTGGCTTCAAATTTCATGTTAAAGACTTGAGCAGAGTCTTGGCTAGTGACCATAATCAATGTTGCAGAAAGAGTGGCACCCAAGGCCAAAATCCTCAAAACAAGCATTGGAATCCTCTTAGACAAATTCATGATGGGTTACGATGAATTATAAACTTTTGTTGTCTGAAAAATGAAATTTAAGGTTTAAGTCCAAGTTGGTATAAATGTACATAGAGTTCAAAATATGGTTGTGTTAGGAAAGGCAGATAAGTGGGAGGTGACCTTTGTCTTGTTTCCAATGTTCTTGGTAACCTAATGGGAGTTCAAAATATGTTGTGCCATTTGTTATAACCTTTAGGTAAACTCTCCTAGAAATCAAATTTTATTGTTTTTAATTTAAATCCTTTTTTTTGGGCGAAATCGTTTTATGATGTTCGACATTTACTACATTTTTATGTTTCTTAATAGTTAATATTTATCTGAATTTTTTTTTTTTGATGTTGTTTTGTTTAGTTAGTTTTAATTTGTTTATTGGGATCAATATGATTTCACCTTGGGGCATTTATAATGTGGTATCATTATTTACTGCACCCACGTAGACTTATGGGTTCAATCTTTAAAATGGTCAGTCAACTACCAGCCGGTTCGGTCCGTACGGCTCCAACCAGCATTAAGTACGTGCAAAATGTAATTGTAAATTATTGTTTACTTCCACCTATCTTGAATTCTTGATTTTTACTCAAAAAAAAAAAAAAAAATTCTTGATTAGAGAGCATATTTTGAATTATTGGTGATTGTTAGAACCGATAATTTCCAGCCCGGTCCATGGGCCAGTCCGACCAGTCCGGTAATCGAGTTGGGTCGGTTTGTGCTACAGTTCCGAAATATGGGTCTACTTTGGACCGGCCCAAGAGGCCCAAAACCCGGGCGATTCTGACTAAATTTACTCATAAACATGAGATTTGGGTTGGGTTGGGCCAAGAAAAACGTTGGCCTGACTATTTTTTGGTCGGTCCGATCTGACCCATTTCCATTGGTCCGCCCAGATCCATTGGCAATTCTATTGAGAATTCTGACACGCATAATTAAAAAGTTTGATTCGGGTTGAGAAATTCGATACAAATAACATAAAATTTATATCTCGACACGACTCGCGAAGGGACACGACATGAATATCCACCTCTAATTATGGTTGGCAAGTGGCAACTAGGGGTGGCAAATCGTGTTATCTTGTCGTGTTTTATGTCGACATAATACGATAAGGACACACACGAACACGACACGATAAAGATATGTTCCGATATGAACAAGAACACGAAAGTTTTCGTGTCGACACGACATGACACGATAAATCAAAAACAAAAAGAAAATAATTTGTATGTTAAATCAGGGGCGGAACCAGGATTCGACATTAGGGGGCCAAAAGCTGAAAGATCAAATATTTATTTTATATAATAGTAAAATTTAAAATATATTATATAACTGCATCAATACAACGTCAATATTCATCATTAAGCATCCCTAAATACATAATTACAATCCTAATATATTAAAATTTAGAACGTCTCTCTTGCATATCACGAAAATCATCTATAAGTGAATCTATATTAAATTTTTGTGCAATTTTCTTTTCAATATATACTAGCAAACAATTTGTAAGAAATTCGTCTTCCATCTTGTTTCGAAGTGTTGTCTTGACTATATTCATAGCAGAAAAAGATCGTTCTGTAGTAGCTGTAGACACCGGAAGAGTGAGAATAAGAATTACCACTCTAAATACAAGAGGATATATTTCTGATTTCCTAGTTGTCACCAACCACCGAGATAAATCAGAAATAGTTGTAAATGTTCTAAAATCAGGAAGTTGCCACACATGATCAAAATGCTCAAATTGCATTCTTAAATGTAGCATCTCATGTTCTGCAAAGTCTTTCGGGTAAAACTTTTTTACCAATTTGCAAATATCATCAATTCCGAATGATATGAGCATCTCTCTTGGATCTAGTGTCGAGCTAAGTATAATCAACTCCACTGTGTTTTCATTGAATCTACTATTCAATTCTTGCAATTAAGAGTCTATCGCTGCATTGAAAATATCAACTCTATAATGATGCTCAACCGTAATTTCATCCTGTTGATGGCGCGCCCTTCCTCTTCTTGCAATATATTGAGCATCAAAATCTGGCACATGTATATTAACTGCTTCACAAAATGATTTCACATTTACAACTAATTCATCCCATCCATCATCTCTAAAATTCTGAATGAGCAACTTCGTAGATGATACAAGATGCATTGCATTCAAAATATCTTGAGATTGAAGTTGCAAAGCTTGACAAAGCATATTAGAAATCTCCAAGATTTTTTTCATAAGATGCAAAATGAAAATAAATTCAAATGAAGTTAGCATCTCATAAGCTGCATCGGCATCCCCACGTTGAGCAGATGTAGTTCCATCCTCAATAATATTCAACAACACTTCACATGTTGCACTAAACATCTTTATCAAGCTGGATATAGATTTCAAATGAGAACTCCAACGAGTATCACCTGCCCGTTGTAAGGAACCAATTTGATTAAATCCTTTTCCACTTTCAAGCTCATTAATGCTAAGTAAATGAGCAATATTCGATTCATGAACAGCTTTTAATTGGTCATTATGCTTACATGAGGCACCAACGATATTGATAATGGAATTCAACTTGGTGCAAAACTGATGGACATGGATAACTTCTTTTGATGCAGCAACTAGTGCCAATTGCAAGCGATGTGCAAAACAATGAACATAATAAGCATAAGGACATTCACCTAAAATTAAAGCCTGCAATCCATTCCATTCCCCACGCATATTACTTGCACCATCATAACATTGTCCCCGAATATTTTGAACATCAAGGGCATGATGTGATAGGACAGAAAAAATACCTTCTTTTAATGTTGATGCAACAGTGTCTTTAACATGAACAAGCCCAAAAAAACGCTCTTGTACATAGCCATCCTTGTCAATAAATCTCAATACAATTGACATTTGCTCCTTTTTAGATTCATCTCGAGCTTCATCCACAATGATACAAAATTTTTTGCTTCGCCAATTTTTTCTCGAATAAAGATTCTTGACTTTAGTTGCCAAGACATGCAAAATTTGTTTTTGTATTTTTGGTGATGTGTATGACGCATTTCTTGGAGCTTTACCCAAAACCTCTACTAGTTTGTCATTATAAGAGGATGTGAAACTCAATAATTCCAAAAAATTCCCACGATTGGTGGATGTTACAGACTCATCATGACCTCTAAAAGAGCATCATTGAAATGCAAGCCATCTAGTTGCCTTGATTGAAGCTTTTAAGCGAAGTCTATTTTCAGCAACTTCTTGAGATGTGAACCTCTCAATACTTTGTACAATATGTGATTTTTGGTTCATGAGATCGACACATGCGTTCTCGGCTTTTCGATGAGGTGAAATAAGATCTTTTCCAATATGTGCCAAAAATGAACAATTCTTCCCATCCCTTACTTTCTTCCATGATCGAAATCCAGTAATAGTAAATGCATCCAATCCCGAAGGTCCATCTTGAGTGTGGAATACATAGCATGGTAGACAAAATACTGCATCTGCACTAGGAGAATATTCCAACCAATATGGAAAAAGCTTGAACCATGATGCTTGAAAACTACGAGGATGCTTTTCTCCAGATTTTGGATACTTTGAAAGTATACATTGATATGGACCGGCTGTAATATATGATCTTCGAACTTCATCACGTTTTTCAATTGGATACTTCCATATTGGTCTTCGCAATCCCGGATCACGTTCTAATAATTGAATATCAAAACTTTGGTTGACTTCAACTCTCAAACACTTTGCAGGATGATTCTCAGAGTCTACAGGATCAATATTTGTAGATGGGTGTGATTGGGATGTTGGAATTTCAGCGTTTTTTCTTTTGAAAAATGTGTCAATTTTTTGTGTCTTCATCTAAAAATAAAACAAAAGATTAAATAAAGTCTAGGCCAATCAAAAGTTTTACCTAAAATCACTTCAATCTCGTACTAATCTACAGGAAATAAGAAGAGATTTCGCCACTAATTCATTCGACAAAGAAAAGTCTTCTAAATATTGCTATCATCATTTAATTTGTATTTGATTTAGTTAAACTCAAATAAAGATAGGGCTAAGAATTTACACACATCAAATAACACATTCATGAGATTATTGAGAAAGATATAAATCAATAATATAAAAAGGACAAACCACTAACCATAAATTAATTGAGAAATTATTTGATCAAATTCCAAAGCTTCAGACGAGTCAGACCATGTTAAGATGATTCGAAATTTTCTGTGTGTAACTAGTAATCCTCCCGTGCGATGCACGGACTGTATATTAAAAAAAATAATTTATTTTTTTAGTAATTATTGTATTTTTTTATTTCAATAAAAAAATAAAAAGATAAATATATATAAACAATCATTTGTATTGGTTATTGTTAAACAAAAACCAACCCATCTTTCTTTTTGTGGTATAAGGCTAATAAATACAAATAATTTCTAAATATACTAAAACCAATAATTAGAAAGAAGCCTGATAGCCCATTAGGCCATTACTCTAGCTGGGCCGCCTGGGCAGGACTCGGAAATTTACATAAAAGAAAAAAAAAAAGAAAAACTAAAAAAGAATGAACTTAGTGTAGGCTTGTAGCCCTAAAGAGTAAAGAAGACATGTATTCTTTCTTAGGGTATCCGCCGCCTTCAACATTTTACATTTTCTCAAATATTTGATTGACACCATGACAATAGCTCTTTCATGTTGCGCAAAGAGGATGATTTGAATGAGATTGTGCAGGTATATGGTATTTTTGAATTTAGGTTTTTTCCGCTTAAAAAAATTCACATTTATGTGTATATTTGTGTGTGTCTGTGCGTGTAGGGCTGTGTTATTTTCTAACACATAACACATTTTGGGGTTTTAGGTTTGTTTTTCAGGCAAAATACCCCAGATTCATGTTTTTTATTAACGTTTCTACAAATATTTTGATTTTTAGTGTTATCGGATCTTTTTTTATCCCACCCAAAACTGCATATTTTGATTTTTAGGATTCATTGAGAGTCAACTACAGATATGTGTTATTTTTAATTAAGATATTCTAAAGGCTGTGAACTTTAAATTTCATTTGTTATTCTTTGATTTTGCCTTTATTTTTTATTTTTAGGATCTTTTACCCAGAAAATAATTGACATCTCAGAGATCTAGTTATATTCAGACCATTAGGGATTTTCCTTATAAAAAATTTCAAATGTATTATTTTTCTACCAAAGGTTCATTTTAAACCATGTTTGCAAGATGAAATGAATTAGTTTCAGAGATGTATTTTAAGAGGTGTTTTTTTTTTTTTTTTTAATCGAAAGAAGTGTTTTTTTCCTATTAGTTTATTTTTTATTCTTTTCTCATATGAAATCAATCATTTATACAGACTTTAGAATTGTGCTCCTTGATTGTTTTTTGCATAATATGTATGTTAAAATCATAAAAAATTATTATATATCTAATAAATTATAATTCCATTGTTTTTTATTTAAAATACTTTGTGATTTTAATTTTTGGAAATAAAATTTGTAGTTCTGCCAAAGCATCAACACCTGGTCGGACACAGACATTTTTTCATCCGTTAAAAGTTTACTTTGTGTGATTTGAATGCTTTATATAACATATATTAGTATATTCAATATGATTTCTTCTTCAAGAAAACATAACGAATGATATCATAAGAAGCATATAACTATTTGTTTTGACTGATTATTCAGCATATAATAAACATATTTGTTCAATAATTTTATTCTTTTATCTGCAGTTAGAGGCGCGGGTGGAGATAATTTCCTGGACACTAAATACTCTTCCTAATTGGCAAGAATGTACTAATTTCTAACATACTCTTGTAATATTAATTTTATCTATATTTATGTTTTCTTCACATTTTCGGTGAACTATTTATATTTTTTAGATTAATGATTCGATATAAGCGGAGTCTTTTAACAATTAAATACAATCATCAACAATGTTTTTAAAATAAGAATTATAAGAAATATGTCCCCGAATAGCTAGAATAACATTCCAAGAATCAGATTCCACTGTTATCACCAAATGCTGGAATGATTTCTTTATCCAACTTAATGCTTCTCGAACACCCCATCACTCGATAAAATGGAATGGTAGGTCGCTTTGAGCTTCCTTTTATTCTTTGTAACAAAACTTCCATGAGAATCTCTAATAATACACTCCACCAAAATCCAATCGAATCATCTTGTGTAAAAAATGTGTCATTGATATTATATTTAAACTCACCGGATCTGGGCTTGCTCCAAACCACTGCTTCATCTCCATTTTTCAATTTCCAATCCTTCATTTCAACCTGTTGAGCACTTTCTCTTCATAAGCGAACTTAATTAAAAGTTTTTGCCGTAGGATGAACAATTGTTCTTCTTATGTTTCTTTGGAGATTATTGTAGATTAATCTTCATATCATCTCTTATCGCATTTGCGACCGATAACGATTTGTGAGCTAAACATTAGAGCTAAAAAATCAAAATTCAGAAAACAACAATTACAGAACTGAAAAACATATATAAACAAAAAGCGAATGAAGAAAAACCAAAATCAAAAAAGGAAAAAAAAAACAATGAAACATTACTTTTAAAAAACAGACATAAACAAATGAGCATACATTTGTGTCATGAAATTGCATTTCAGGCTAAAAACACTCTTATCTCCACTTACAGGTAAATTGTGTACACGGAGCAGTCGAACTCAGTGATAAGGGTCTTTTTATGCACGTTTTATGTGTATATTTGAGTAGAATTCGAGTTATTTTATTGTTAGTTTTGTAAATTTTTGATTGTACATAGTTCATATTACTCAGGAGTCTTTTATTGATGCAGATTGACCATTCGGGGCTAATTTTGGTGAATTTCGGACCATGGATTCATGTCAAAACATACAGGGAGTTTAAGGATGCAAAACGCTCGAAATTCCAAGCCAAACGCGTCATTTCGGGGCCTTTTTGGTCCAACACGGGCGGGAGGTGTCGGGCAACACGGCCGTGTTCCAGGAGCTAAAAACTCGATTTTTCGCACAAAACAGCCTCCGACACGGCCAGGCCGTGTTCCCCAACTGGCCGTGTCCGTCGAGACACGGCCTGGCCGTGTTGGGAAGCACAACCATGTCTCCCGATTCCTGTGTGATAAAACAGCACGGCCCGACCAGTTCAGGCGACACGGGCGTGTCAGGGACCTCTTTTGCAACTTTTCTTTGCGGAATTTGGGGAAAACTCACCAACCAACCCATTTTGGCCACTTTTGTACACTTTTAACACCCTATTTTCTTTGAAACATGTCTCCATGTCCCCTCCTCATCACTTGAATACAAGAATTCACCAACCAACAAGGAAAATGGGGGTGATTGTTTAATAAAAAAATCTTATCAATGTATTGGTTGCTATAAAAGCAAGGTTGAAATTGGGAGATTCATTCATTAGATACTCGGGAAATATTCATTGTATTCATTTCATTAAGTAGAATTGGGATCAAGGGGTCTTGGAGGAGAAAGCAGAGGGGCGATATTGGAGAAGAAGGCTTGGAGCAACATCATCAATCAAGAAAGAAGTCAATTGAGATTTTGAGAAAGATAAGTACACCATGTCTACAATACTTAAATCTTCTTGTGTAATTTATTCTTTGGTCAAAATCATGTGTAGCTAAACTCCTAGTGTTTGAATGTAATGAACTACAGAATGGATTTGTGATTAAGGTGTGTATGTTTTTAATAAAATCTTCATATTTTGTGTGATTCACTTATATTATGCTTCGTTCATTCGAATTGATATATGCGCAATATTGATTTGAAGTTTATTTTTCATCCGGGAAATCGAGAGATTCATGGTGAAATAGAACTATATAAGTGAAAAGAGTTGCATGCAATCCTAGATATAGGGCGACATAAATCTTCTGGATTAGGGTCAAACCTAATATGGGAATTCACAAATCGTTATAATGTTGTCTTGAGGGTTTTAACTAGAAAGAGATTTCAGTTAATCAACTTGAGATTAGAAGTTTTTCGCCTTGAGAAAGGGTTTAACTTAAATTGGGAATTTCTACGGTCCACAAGACATGAGATTTTATTAAAAGAGGTTGGTTTTTTGCTTAAGGGCTTACGGTTGAATTTTTAACTTGTCAAATCACAAAAACATTCTAGAGGATTTACATTCAAACACATTTTTTATCTCTTGATTTCTTATTTTACAAATCTTCCTTCATTTTTACAATTTATAATTTGTTTTCTTTTTCATCAAACAAAAACTCACGAAAATTGTTAGATTAAATAACAAAAAGACGGTAATTATTAGTACTTACAATCCTCGTGGGAATGACACTCGGTACTCAATAATCTATACTATAAAACGATAGGTGCACTTGCCTGCCTACGGTTTTAAAGGTAGCTTTTGAGCCATCAAGTTTTTTGCGCCGTTGCGGGGATTGTAATATTAAGAACGCCTTATTTTTGTTAATTTAATCATTTTTTTTATTTTTACATTATCTTTCTTTTTATCTATATTTGTAAGTCTTGTATTACACTTATCCTCTTTATTTACGCATGATGCATGCCCTACTCGTCGCCGAATTTGGAAGCGCGACACCGCCGTAGCAACACGAGAGAAGTATTATCTGACCACGACGAGGAGGATATTAACGAAGGCAAAGATCCCGATATGGCGGATGAACAACAAAGAACCATGTACGACTATGCAAAGCCGTCTATGGACGGCACATCATCTAGCATCGTGAGGCCCGCTGTTGTAGCCAATACATTCAAAATCAATGGGGTCTCTGATGATGCCATCCGTTTACGCCTATTCCCATTTACTCTTCGGGGACGGGCTAAACAATGGCTAAATACTTTGCCAAAGGGAACGATTACAACATGGAATATTATGGCAGAAAAATTCCTTTTGAAGTATTTCCCACCGGCAAAGACCGCAAGATTAAGGAACGAAATCTCTTCATTTACTCAAGCAGACGATGAAACTTTATACGATACTTGGGAGAGATTTAAGGAATTATTGCGAAAGTGCCCACACCATGGCCTACCTATTTGGACTTCCATAAGAATCTCTAATAATACACCACACCAAAATCCAATCGAATCCTCTTGTGTAAAAAATGTGTCATTGATATTATATTTAAACTCACCGGATCTGGGCTTGCTCCAAACCACTGCTTCATCTCCATTTTTCAATTTCCAATCCTTCATTTCAACCTGTTGAGCACTTTCTCTTCATAAGTAAACTTAATTAAAAAGTTTTGCCGTAGGATGAACAATTGTTCTTCTTATGTTTGCTGGAGATTATTGTAGATTAATCTTCATATCATCTCTTATCCGCATTTGCTCACTGATAACGATTTGTGAGCTAAACATTAGAGCTAAAAAATCAAAATTCAGAAAACAACAATTACAGAACTGAAAAACATATATAAACAAAAAACGAATGAAGAAAAACCAAAATCAAAAAAGGAAAAAAAAACAATGAAACATTACTTTAAAAAACAGAGATAAACAAATGAGCATACATTTGTGTCATGAAATTGCATTTCAGGCTAAAAACACTCTTATCTCCATTTGCAGGTAAATTGTGTACACGGAGCAGTCGAACTTAGTAAATAATGGAATCCTAATGGAGAATTTTTTGTTGCTTAATTAACATCAAGGTTACTGTGTTTCTCGGAATGGTGATGATGCCTATTTATAGCACACTTTCAAGTCAAATTTACAAAAAGAGAGAATTTTTGGTATAGCTGCCCAAAATCTCTATATTCATTTTTTTTTGTATATTTAAATTCAAATTTGATTCATACGCAACTCAAATTAAAAAAAAAGAATGGTATAAAGCAATAAATAATGAACTGAAGGCATTTAAGTTGTTACCATATGAAGAATGATCATTGTAGACACACTCCAATCCCTTGATGCAGTTTTTGTGCTTTTTGGTATGTTGTGTAGTAGGATTTTGGAATAGGACAGAATGTTATTGCTATTTATAATTGATCTTGCAGCACATTAAAAATTGCATTTTTTAGTATTTAATGTGCATATTAAATCATGGATTCCAGCTGTTTATATTTTAATGCGAGTAAATCTTGTTTTTTTGCATATTCAACTCTTTTTTATGGGCATATTGAACTTTTTTTCTACATATTTAATATTTAGAATACTGATAGTACTCCATAATTATAAAATGAATTATGTTAATTAACTTTTTGTATCAAAATATTAAAAACAGAATGTGTGAAGTCTTTTTGTCTTCCCTAGACAGATTACCCATGCCAATTTCAAATTTTGAATGGCATTTTCTCGGTGCTCAATAAAGTAGTGGCTGAAAGTAATAAACTAAATTTTGTTAGTAGTTGCAATCACTTTTTGGAAAGCGAACATTATTTAATGTATCAGTCACGAAATACGAAGATTTTGTCTTCGGGAATCTATTACAGGAATTTTTTTTTACAGAACATGTTACTTTAAAAGCCAAACCTGAAAATATAGTTAGGAACACGACTTACCATATATGGCATAATGTGTTTTGGCGGGATTTTTCCTTTTTTGGCAACTATCTTGCTTTTATATATATATATAGATATAGATGTGTTGGCGAGCCGTCCGTGAGGGTTTGGAGAAATAATAGAATAATCTATTTTTTGGAAATTTTTAATGCTAGTGTTGCTGGGGTTGAAGTGGTGGGGTAGGCCCATAAACTTTACACACAAATATAATAGAACAGTTAAAAGAGTTATCATCAAGGCCCACAAAAAAAGGTAAGTGAGCTTAAAATTAAAATATATTTATAATATATATATATATATATATTATATAAGTGAAATTTTCAAAAATCCTGGGGGGGGGGCAGGGCCCCCCTTACCCAATATGTAAGACCGCCCCTGTGTTAAATTACACGATATTACACAATAATACACGATACAAATATACAAAAATATCAGGTTATCGTGTCACTAATAGGTAAACATGTCATTATCGTGTTACTAACAAGTAAACATGTTATTATCGTGTTCGTGCCTTATCATTATCTTGTCATTTTTATCGTGTTCGTGTCCTTATCGTGTAAACACATAAAAATACGAACACGACACGGAATTATCGTTAGAGGTGTCAAAACGGGCGGCGGGCGGGCCGCCCGTGGCCCGCCAAAACCCGCCACTTGGCGGGGGGGGGCGGGCCCCGCCCGCCAGGTGTGGCGGGCGAGAAAGCCTCAACCCAACCCAACCCGCCTTGGGTTGCGGGTTGGGCGGGCAACTCCCGCCAAAAATTAAAAAAAAATAAAAAATTAAAAAAAATATTTTTTTATTTATATTATTAATTTTAATGAATTAAATATACTAATGGATAACAAGTAAATATTTTATAAAAATATTATATATACTTTTATAAGAGATAAAAATATAAAAAATTAATTATCCTATTTTTTTTTGTCTATTTTATCTAATTTATCATTTTTTTTTTTTTTTTTTTATTTTCTGGCGGGCTAGCCCGCCGGCCCGCCGACCCAACCCGCCAAGCCCACGGCCCGCGGCGGGCTAGCCCGTTTAGGCCCGCCCTTTGGCGGGCTACTAAATACTTAACCCACCCCCTACCTTAGGCGGGGCGGGGCGGGCCGACCCGACGAGCCTGGCCCGTTTTGACAGCTCTAATTATCGTGTTCTTATTGTGTTGACACGATAAAAACACGAACATTTCGTACCGTGCTATTGTGTCGTGTCAAAAATTCACAACCCTAGTGGAACTTGAATTTGGTGTATGGTTTCAACCCAACCCACTCCAACACAATTAGTTGGACTGGGTTTTAAATAAATTCGAATCAAAGTTATGGCGTGTCCTTTAGCAGTGCCTGGCCCAATTGGAAGCTAGGGCCCATTTCCCATAAACTACAGTGCATAAATTAAATGGCGGCCCAATGAAATTTTTGTCCGACTCGAGGGCATGTCACATGTGGGCTAGCATCGGCCCTACGGCCCTACTCATTTGACAGGCTGTGATTGCCGATCGGGTAATATTTGGAGTTTTGGACACCTGATTTAAAAATAATAATAATAATAATACACAATAAATGAATAAATAAATAATCAAAATACTAAATTAGGGTCGAAATGGACGACCGCCTCACTGTATCACCGAGTCTCCAACAAGTATAAAAGGGCATTTCCTCTCTTAATTTGTTCCATTTGCTTCCTCTTCTTTCGCTCAGATCCTCAGACTGGGAGACAGAAACCCGTGGGAGGGGCATGGACCCTTGATGACTAGAATTGGACTTCAGTAAAGAAAGAAAGAAAGCAAGCAGAAATCGATAACTAAGCAAGAATTTCGGAAAAATGGATTTGGAGGAAGAATATTACGAACAGGGGTACAACGAGGAGGAGTACGATGAAGAGGACGAGGAAGAGATAACGCAGGAAGACGCGTGGGCAGTCATCAGCGCTTACTTTGAGGAGAAAGGTTTGGTGCGTCAGCAGCTCGACTCCTTCGACGAGTTCATTCAGAACACGATGCAGGAAATCGTCGATGAATCCGCCGACATCGAGATCCGACCCGAGTCTCAGCATAACCCGGGCCACCAACCGGACTTCGCCGAGGTTGTCTAGTTCGTGGTCGTTTCCTACTGTTATTTAAAATTCATCGGGGAAATGAGGAATTGCTAAAAAATTCTAGGGTTTTGAACTAAGGGATTTTTTTTGGGGTTTAATGGATTAAAGTAACTCGCTCAGTTAGGGGTTGGGATCCTTTTTGGTGGTTTTCAGAGGGACACTAATTTTTGAAAGAAATGATACAATTGGAAGGAAAGGGTTTTGGAGGAGAACTAATTTTTAGAGAAAAAAATATCCTTGGTAGGAAAGGGTTCTAGACGGGTTTTGCTCTTGGTAATTCATATTTCTGTTAGGTTTATTTGAGCGAATTATTTGTTTATGAGAATTATATGGTGATTGATTTTGAAAAAGTACCTTTAACCTTGAAATTACAAGACATTGATTAAGATGAAAAAGGAAAAAAAAATGAAAAATAGAAGGATTGGGAATCCTCCAAGGTGACATCTGACTTGTTTTGAATTTTTAGTGTTATAAGTGGGTTTTCTATATATGAATCGAGATTTGTGATTGATTTTAGACATTTTGTGGAAGACCTTCAGATCTGGATGGTTGGATGGAATATTATTGCTTTGTGAGGGCATTTGTTGCTGCTCGGGTTTTAGACATTTTTGTGGAAGACCTTTAGATTCTGGATGGTTGGATGGAATATTATTGCTTTGTGACGCCATGTGTTGTTGCCCAGATTTTAGACATTTTTGTGGAAGACCTTTAGATTCTGGATGGTTGGATGGAATATTATTGCTTTGTGAGGGCATGCGTTGTTGCTCGGATAGACGTGGAATGGTTTTCGTATGATAAGTTCTCTGAATTTATGTTGACTAGAAAAAGATTTTGGAAATTGACGGAGAATGACACGTGGATGTATTTAACATTGTCAATCCCTGGATAAATTGATGACGAATATTTAGAATGATTCTTGGTGATTCTCAGAGGAGCTGGAGAATCTGTTTAGTTTGAGGCATTTGTGCATCTTATTTGCATACAAAACAATTTTTTGTGCTTCCCAATGTATTTTTGTACTCAAACTATCTAATGAATAGGATGGAAATAGTAAATATTATTTGTCAGACGGTTTTTCTATGAAGGATCTTATGTATCTTGTTTCTTGATTCTTGCAGACTATCTATAAGATTAGTTTCGGTCAGATATATCTCAGTAAACCAATGATGACAGAGTCTGATGGAGAAACTGCTACATTGTTTCCTAAGGCTGCAAGGTTAAGAAATTTGACATATTCAGCTCCATTGTATGTGGATGTCACCAAGAGAGTCATAAGGAAAGGTCATGATGGTGAGGAAGTTACTGAGACTCAGGATTTCACGAAAGTCTTTATTGGGAAGGTAAATTATGCGACCTTGAAGAATGTCTTTTAACAAATAAATGTTTCTGATCTGTTAAAAAGTGCCACATCTCTTTTGTTTAAACAGGTTCCTATAATGCTACGGTCGAGTTATTGTACATTATATCAAAATTCCGAGAAAGATTTAACAGAGCTGGGAGAGTGTCCATATGACCAGGGTGGTTATTTCATCATTAATGGCAGTGAAAAGGTGTTAATTGCTCAGGAGAAGATGAGCACCAATCATGTCTATGTATTTAAAAAGAGGCAACCTAACAAGTATGCTTATGTGGCTGAAGTTCGGTCCATGGCCGAGACCCAAAACAGGCCACCTAGTACAATGTTTGTCCGAATGCTTTCTCGGACTAGTGCCAAAGGGGTAATGACATGTGGATGTGACAATGCTTTTCATATTATTGAGGCATGTCCTCCTTTTTATGAATCATATGTGCTCCTACATGCAGGGTTCATCTGGCCAATATATACGCGCCACCCTCCCATACATTCGCACTGAGATCCCTATTATTATTGTGTTTCGAGCATTAGGATTTGTTGCTGACAAAGATATTTTAGAACATATCTGCTACAATTTCCAAGATACTCAAATGATGGAGCTGCTGCGGCCCTCCTTGGAAGAAGCATTTGTAATCCAGAATCAACAGGTACTTGTTGTCCATTGTTATGTTAAGTGTTAGATGTTACTGCCGCTAGCTGCTGTTCTTTATTCTTCGCGGCTTCTTCTAATTTACGTGGTGGTCGTATGCAACAGAATCTATGAAGAATTCTGCTGGATTCTTTTCTGTCTGATTTTTATAGTCTGGGAAATGGTTTAGGAAGCATGTTGTGTGTTTAAATCTTTGGCATCTAATTGAAGCCTTAATGAGTAAAGCAAGAAAATTCATATGCATTTCGAAATGTGGAATGTAGTACCATTATTGGTTGGATGTATAACCTTCACACTTGAACCAGTTGTGTAAAATCATGTTGTAAATGCTTTAATCTTGTTACCAAATTAAAATGAAAATTCTCCATTTCATGTTGCTTCTGAAAGCTGTGTGTCATCTTAGTTACATACTAGTTCAATGGTATAACACTAATATGCAAATGCAGGTTGCTCTGGACTACATTGGAAAAAGAGGAGCCACCGTTGGTGTCACTCGAGAGAAAAGAATCAAGTCCGTGTTACTGAAATTGCTGGACATTATATCATGGTTTTTCATTTGCTTCTAAATCTTATTTAGAACCCTTATGCAGGTATGCGAAAGAGATCCTCCAAAAAGAAATGCTTCCTCATGTTGGCGTTGGGGAATATTGTGAGACTAAAAAAGCTTATTATTTTGGGTAAGTCATTTCCCTTTTGGGGGTTTTATTGACATCCGTGTTGATGCTGATGTTAATGTGATGTGTACCCCGCTTCCTCCAGGTATATCATCCACCGGCTTCTGCTGTGTGCACTTGGCCGAAGGGCAGAAGATGACAGAGACCACTATGGAAATAAAAGACTGGATCTTGCCGGTCCTTTGCTTGGTGGCCTATTTCGAATGGTTTGTTGTTCATAGACATGTTGTGGTGGTCATTTGACCTTAGAATGACTTGTTATTGTCTGAAATCTCGGCTTCTGTTTATGGTGCAGTTGTTCAGAAAGTTGACCAGGGATGTGAGGTCATATGTTCAGAAGGTTTTGCACTTCCTAGTCTTCCTATAATATGTGAAGATGCTATGCTTTACAATTTTGTGTTTACTTCTTGTGTGCACTGTCAGTGTGTAGATAATGGCAAGGATGTGAATTTGCAATTTGCTATAAAAGCCAAAACCATTACCAGTGGCCTAAAATACTCACTTGCTACTGGCAACTGGGGCCAAGCAAATGCAGCGGGTACAAGAGCTGGAGTTTCCCAGGTTGAATAGCGCACTTGTTATCTGTTTAAATCATTTCTTAATTTTTTTTCTTGATTCTGCTGTGCTTTAAATCTTTTCTAAGTGAGGGCATTTGTTTGGGATGAAATGTCGCAGGTGTTAAATCGGTTGACTTATGCCTCTACATTGTCCCATTTGCGAAGACTCAACTCCCCCATAGGCCGTGAAGGTATTTGCCCGCTTTCATCTTTCTTTAGTCTTTTCTGTTAAAGTAAGATTGTTGTCGGCCCCTGATTAGTACTTCTTGGATGTTCCATTTGCTCGCTCTTTTTAACTCTGTTGCCACACAAAAAAATAAGTCGACATCATTTATAATTTGAAGAATGTACTAATGTGGCTCACATGCATGCAAATCTTAAGAAAAACCATGCTAGCTAATGGTTATCATCATTCATTTTATTTTCTCCATTAAACTCTATTGTTGTTTACATAGGGAAACTGGCTAAACCAAGACAGCTACACAATTCGCAGTGGGGAATGATGTGTCCTGCAGAAACACCTGAAGGACAAGTAGGTGCACTTTGTAGAAGGCGTTTACTATTCAGTTCATGAATTATGATCCCTGTTTATAAACCTACTTTTTCTTTGGGCTGTTTCGTCAGGCATGTGGGCTGGTGAAGAACCTTGCATTGATGGTCTATATAACAGTTGGCTCAGCAGCATATCCAATTCTTGAATTCTTGGAGGAATGGGGTACTGAGAACTTTGAGGTGCATGAACTGTCTGTTAACCATTGTGATTCTGAATCTTTTGATTCCTTGTTCAGCTGGTTCTACTAGTATATATTCACGCGATATTTTTCTTTGATTTAAGGAAATATCTCCTGCTGTGATTCCTCAAGCAACAAAGATCTTTGTCAATGGTTGTTGGGTTGGTATTCATCGCAACCCTGATATGCTTGTGTCAACTCTGAGGCGTTTGAGGAGACGTGTAAGTGTTACCTTTTCTATTTCTTTTTGCTACAAAGGTTTTCTGTTGCCGACCCCACGTAGTGGGATTAAGGCTTAGTTTGTTGTTGTTGTACAAAGGTTTTCTGTTCCCTGTCCCATTCACCTGTGTATTAGTCAATTCCAGCTTCCTGGTCTTTAGTTGTATGTTGTCTTTTCCGATATATGCCATGATTCCTGAATTGTTCTGTTGACAGGTTGACGTCAATACTGAGGTTGGGGTGGTTCGAGATATTCGTTTGAAAGAACTTCGGATATATACTGATTATGGTCGCTGCAGTCGTCCATTATTTATTGTGGAGAAGCAAAGACTTCTTATCAAAAAGAAAGATATTCAAGCCTTGCAACAAAGAGTATGTCACATGCATATTCTTTTGGGCACTTGTGTTAACCCCCTTTATATTTTCGCTTAATTGCAAAGGTCCAGTGTCATCTTTTGGGCTGTTGCTTATTCATCATGCATTTGTTTCCAGGAATCTCCTGATGATGGTGGCTGGCATGACCTAGTTGCGAAAGGATATATAGAATACATCGATACAGAAGAAGAAGAAACCACTATGATTTCCATGACAATAAATGTGAGTATTTAACAAGCCTGCTAGATTTTGTACATGACATTTTAAGTCTATGAGATGCTGAAATACTTCTTTTCTTCGCTTAGGATCTTGTAAGTGCAAGGCTAAATCCAAGTGAGGCTTATTCAGATACCTATACACACTGTGAGATTCACCCATCATTGATACTCGGTGTATGTGCTTCAATCATTCCCTTTCCGGATCACAACCAGGTGATTTTATTATGTCAATCTTATCCGTCTTGGTAAAAATTTGTTCTTTCTTCTGTTTTCTGATATCTGTTTTCCTCTCACAGTCTCCACGTAACACATACCAGTCAGCTATGGGTAAACAAGCCATGGGTATTTATGTCACGAACTATCAATTTCGAATGGTACGATCTGATTCTCACTGCATGCCTTTGGCTAGTCCGGCAAAGACTTGTCAATTTTACTACTATTGGTGTTTATCTTTCAGGATACCTTGGCCTATGTACTTTACTATCCTCAAAAGCCTCTTGTCACCACTCGGGCAATGGAGCATTTGCACTTTAGGCAGCTACCCGCTGGCATTAATGCCATTGTTGCCATCGCCTGTTACTCCGGATACAATCAAGAAGATTCTGTAATTATGAACCAGTCATCAATCGACCGTGGGTTCTTCCGATCTTTGTTTTTCCGTTCGTATAGAGACGAGGAGAAGAAAATGGGGACACTCGTCAAAGAGGATTTTGGACGCCCTGATAGAGCTAACACCATGGGCATGCGTCATGGTTCGTACGATAAATTGGATGACGATGGGCTTGCTCCACCAGGAACCAGAGTTTCCGGGGAAGATGTGATTATCGGAAAAACCACACCCATAGCTCCTGATGAAGCCCAAGGGCAAGCCGCTCGTTACACAAAACGTGATCACAGTACAAGCTTACGTCACAGTGAAACTGGGATGGTGGATCAAGTCCTACTGACAACTAATGCCGATGGGTTAAGATTTGTCAAAGTGAGAGTGAGATCAGTGCGAATACCTCAAATTGGAGATAAATTCAGTAGTCGGCATGGTCAAAAGGGAACAGTGGGTATGACTTACACTCAAGAAGACATGCCGTGGACCCTCGAAGGCATTTGTCCCGATATTATTGTGAACCCCCATGCTATTCCTTCTCGTATGACGATTGGTCAGCTTATTGAGTGTGTTATGGGCAAAGTTGCAGCACATATGGGGAAAGAAGGAGACGCTACTCCTTTTACTGATGTGACCGTGGATAATATCAGCAAAGCTCTTCACAAGTGTGGCTATCAGATGCGTGGTTTTGAGACCATGTATAATGGTCATACCGGTAGGAAGCTTACGTCTATGATATTCCTGGGCCCCACTTATTACCAGAGGCTGAAGCACATGGTTGATGACAAAATTCACTCTCGTGGTAGAGGTCCTGTTCAGATTCTGACGAGGCAACCTGCCGAAGGTCGGTCTCGTGATGGTGGTCTCCGTTTTGGTGAGATGGAACGAGATTGCATGATTGCGCATGGTGCCGCTCATTTTCTGAAGGAAAGATTGTTTGATCAGAGTGATGCTTACAGGATCCATGTTTGCGAGCGATGTGGATTGATAGCTATTGCCAACTTAAAAAAGAATTCGTTTGAGTGCAGAGGATGCAAAAACAAGACCGATATTGTCCAGGTAATTATTTGCATTTCAATGAGGGATAACTACAAAAAAAAACCTAGGTTTTGGGCTATTTAAAAGAAAACCAGGAGGTTTTTGAAAATTACAAATAACCCCTTGAGGTTTGATTGTGTGGGGTAATTGTAATATTTTGATAAACGTAAGGGGAGCTTTTGTCTTTTGAAATGTTTTTTGCATATGAAGGGGTAAATGTA
Organism: Rehmannia glutinosa; assembly: GCA_016081115.2. NCBI lineage: Eukaryota > Viridiplantae > Streptophyta > Magnoliopsida > Lamiales > Orobanchaceae > Rehmannia > Rehmannia glutinosa. Next base: position 10,690,618 of record CM071929.1, on the reverse strand, counting down.
AGACGGATCAAACCTAAAGGAGTTTTTTTTTTTTTTTTCTAATTTCCGAAAATCTGTGCTTTTTTGTAACTAGCCCGAACCTCGGGGTGTTATCTGTTATTTAACTATCCCTTTCAATAATTCTCTACAGTTGCATATCTGTGTTCCCTTGTGCATGTGAGATTCATCTATTTCTGGATTTTTATGTCTGATATGATTTTTTTTTTTTTTTTCCAAATTTTGGACCTAAACATTTTTCTCTGTTTGCAGGTCCACATTCCATATGCATGTAAGCTGCTTTTCCAAGAGCTAATGTCCATGGCTATAGCTCCAAGAATGCTAACAAAGGATATTAAACAAGCGAAAGATCAAAAGAAAAAAGGAGCCTGATCTTTCATGGCTTGGAGAAGTTATGCTTCCAGAGATCCAACGGAACGTGCTAGTTTCAATGCATCTGGCATCTTCATATTTTGAAAACCCGAGCGTTACTGAAAGCTTATGACTCTAGATGAATAAGTTTTTATTAAAATCCAGTGAGGAAGGAGAGCGGAGGGGTGTGTGTGTTCATATGGAGAACGCACTAAGTTGGATGTTGGTGAGTTTGTTCTCAAGTTAAGAGGAGATGTACTTTCGGTGCGAAAAAAATGTATTAATTTACAGGGACCCATAACTTCAAGTACTTGTGCTACAGTTGTGTACAATGATATGCTTGAACCTATACTTGTCTACAAAAACCATGACTGCTCAGAAATGGTTATCATGACTTCCTATATTATTTGTAATAACTGCATTATGTTGTTGCTTGCTGAATGGTATCAGCTATAGTTAACCTGTGGACAATGTCAGATTTTGATATTGGGGAGCAAACCAATTTATGTGAAAACATCAGTGGCAATTTGATGTTTTTTTTTTTTTTTTTTTTAAAGGTAGACTCAGTATGTTGTGGTGGAGTTAATTTTTTAATTAAGTGGAAATAATTGTCCATAAAGTCATGATTTTCGTAGAAACGGCTATCAAGAATTTCTATATTGTTTCAGCGGTGTACTTTGATGTCTGAAATAGAAGATTCTGAAGTTTTTATCTGGACTTTGCCATGCAACACATGATGAAGTTTGAGAGGACAAAGCATTTACACTATGTGATGTTTATAGATATGATGTGTGTGTTTGCAAACACTTCTATTTTTGAAGGAAGTGATTTATTGTCGGAGCGGCAAATAGTTGAGAATGAAGCCTTTAATTGACGAATTAAGAGTGTTTAGTTGAGAATTGTGCTTCGTGTGGAATTATCAAATTAAAGATAGAATCAGAAGCCGTGCTTTTCAATCCCGATTAAAAGAAGCAGAAGCTAGGGATGATAATTTTTGCCCGATCCACCCTTCGACTGTCGTGTTTAGGTTGTCCAGCCCATGGCCCGCAACGGGGTGGGTTCTTCCGCTCGGGTACCAGCCTCCCCTAATTTTTTTATATTTTTAAAATATATTTAATATATATTTTACATATTTAATTAAATATAGTATATATGATGTTGTAATTCTTATGTGTTAATATTATATCTCTTATATATAGAATGATGTTGACAATTTTATAATTAATAAGCATTAATAAAACAAAAACAAGATTAAAAAAACTTATAGATTAGGTTATAAATATATTACAAGTTTAAATTAATTTATTTTTCTTCTTTCTTGTTAATATTTATTGAATTATTGTTATTTTATGATATAATAATTTTTTATTCTACACGGATCTATCCATCTTGCCCCGAAGGTGATACTCGCATTTCATCAACATCTATTGCTTCAGTTCTTTGGTGCAGATCACGATATCACTCTTCCACTGAGAAAATTACAATGGAAAAAAAGGACTGTTTCATGAAATCCCCATTATTGCGTTTTCTTCAATCAACCAAAAAGGACAGGAATTTCGTTTCAAACCTTAAAAAAGCCCTAATGTGAATTTGAATTGGTTTGTATGATGATTTGTCGTCTTAACTGTTGTACGAAATAAGCATTAATTGCCGTTATATTTCTTCTCTATAAAAGTTAAAAAACCCCTAAACCCTTAAACCTCACTCACCCAAGAACACACACAGAGAGAAGCAAAAAAAAAAAAATGAACATGCAAGAAGAAAAGAAGCAAGAAATAGCAGCTGAAGAAGAAGAAGAAGACGACGATGGCCCACCGCCTGGGTTTCAATGCATCATCACTCCACAGCCACCACAGTCCGAAAAAGCAGAAGCGGCTGACGACGACGAAGAAGAAGATGAAGATGATGACGGCCCACCGCCTGGGTTTGATTCCATAGCTCCAAAACCTCCTCTCTCGCTTTCTTCTTCTGGTTAATGTTTTCTTCTTTCATATAAACATCATTTGATTTTCAGTCTCCTTTTTGTTTTCTTTTTGTAGAATTTACTTCTTTTGCGGTTTATATCTGCTCTCACGTTAAATTCTACAAATACTTCCATTTTCAAATCAATCATGAAAAGAATTTGGGGTTTTCAAGATTGTGAATCTTTTGCGTCATGTGCGGTTTTGCTCTTTTTTGTAGAATTTTACTTAATGTGCGTTTTTTTTTATCTGTTTATGTTAATTCTACAACTTTTTCTTGATCTTGAAAGTTGGGTCTTTAAATACTTTCAGTTTTGGGTCAATCTTGAAAAGAATTTGGGTTTTACTGTGATGTCTTCTTAATAAATTTTCAAGATTGTGAATCTTTTGATTACGTTTCTGTCTTTCATGAATGTAACCTTGCTAGATTTTGTTGATGCTTGTAGGATTGTTTTGTGATAGCTTATGCAAGTTTGATTTTTGTGTTGTGAAGATTTAACCTTGTTAGATTAATGTATGCTTTTATGTGACCGAGGTTTCAATTTTGTCCATTGCCACTTTCGCAGTTCTATCAAGTGACTGATTTTAGTTGAGCTTGCAGCAACAATTTTCTTTAGCTCTTTTCGAACAGGGGCTTCCAACTCTGTTTAATCACTTTTTGCATGGTCTTTTTAGTTAAGTATTCTATCGTGTATGCAAGAACTAAAAACGAATTAGATGGATTCATGGTAATGGAGGTTCCACAAAATTGTGCCATGCTGGATTTGTCGAAGTTCGCATGTTGGGTCATGGAAAGATAACATGCTTAATGCATCTCCATTAAGCTTCACACTTGGTTCCAAATTGAGCATGCAAATAGTTGGTTCTCCTAATGGGCTATTAATATCAGTTATCTGTATTTCATCAATGAGACGAAAGAAAAAGAACATCTTCTGGCGCGCATTTAGTTTCTGTTGTTACAGCTTTATTGCGGTGACTGTTCGGCATAACAGGTGTCAATAGCCAGCTAATAATTCACGAGTCTCCGAGATTTCTTTTTATGTTTCATGTCATGTAATTTATCTTATTATGTCACATATCATATAGTTCATATCATAATTCCACGCTCGTGTCCATTACTACATTTGAGCACAAAACAGTGCAGTCTCTCCTGCTTACATCTTAAACCATTAGTTCCGTTTGTACAGTTGAAAATAACTTAATGTAGAGATTAGTTAACTCATTGTCGTCATTCAGATACGGCAAGGAGCAACAAACAAGACGAGATCGATGATGATGACGATGAGGGGCCACCACCAGGGTGGGAGTTTGGTGCTCTTGCAAATGCATTGCCAAAACCCACTTCAAACACATCAGGTTGTAAATTTACTCGATATTAAAAAGTAGCCAAGTTAACGAGTATTTATTGATGGAGTTTAGATCGTGGTGATTTAGTATTAACTGGGAAAATGAGGGTTGCATGTCGTATGTTTTGCATGTGACCTCTTATCTGAGTGTAAACCTAACTCCATTACCTTGATAGATTCTTTTATGTTCTGTAAATTGACATTTCATAAATTACCACTAAAGACCCTTTGTTGTGGGGTCTAATTTTACATGATCATCAGATATAAAGACTGAGAGCGATGAAGAGTTAGATGAAGGGCCTCCACCTGGATGGGAAACAGTGTTGTCACAACAGATGCCACCACCACATACACCACCATTGCAATCATCTTCATCTGTGGCTTCTAGTGAGTTTTTCTTTTTTACTCTTCTTGGTCTTTACAATCATTTTAAAATCACATACAATGCATGTTGTGTGCCAGTACGTGCCCAGACATGTAATTTATGTGCAATTATATCCCTACATACTTATTATTTTGAAAAATGGCGCTTGTGGATTGTTTGTTGCAAATGGATTTAATTTGATTTCCTTGGTTTACATTGGAGAATTCAGAACAATGTCTTAACTCTTAAGGTAGTATGCTATAGAAGCCTCAATTCTTACTCTTCGACAGCTGTTATCTTTGCTTATTGGTTTACGGGCTATGATATGGCGACGTGTTATTCTGAAATTCTAATCCAAATCGACACCATAAAAAGAGTGCTTTTATTAGTCTGTATTAATAATCCAGAACCGAATCAGTTTACCAGATTGCCTGTATTTATGTTTGTTAATGGTTTGAACACACTAGCGGAAAAGCAGAGTACGTAGCAAGATTAGGATAGCGACCCACATAAAATTAATCAATATAATGCCACAACAAATTCCTAAAAATCTTTGAAAATAATATTAATTGTAGCTGTATTAAATGCAGACACATATGTATTCCTGTGCATGTGTATTCTCACCCCCCTAATTCCCCAAATTTGCCCTCCACCCCTCAACATTCTATTTGTTTTGTCTTCATAAAACCAGACCGAACCTAAATTTTGTAAATTTATATGGAACAAAACAGTAATGGAATCACAAGGTTTAAGCATAAACGAATTGGTTTCTGACTTTGAAGGTGAAGTTTCACCAGCCTTCCTTTTTCTTTCTTTTTAACTTTACTGCATTTCCTTCTGATTTTATCTAAAATTCTGGAGTATTCATTCAAAATTGTAGATGCTGCCAATTGAGAAACTAAGATTGGTTTGACCGAATTTGAAATTAAATTCTCAATTGAAATTGACTTGCTTTTTCATCAAAATTTGATGTTCAGTAATTTTTTCATACCAAGCCAAAGATATCACTCACCGTAATCATTGTTAAACAAAATCAGTAATCTTTTTCATTTGTATAATTGATGGAGATAAACTTGCAATTAGTTATATATTTGTCATCTTGAATGGCTAGTCACTAACTAGTCCGTTTTTAATTAGACTTTCTTCAATGACGGGCTTGCGTCTTTTGTATATCATGATCATAATATATATATATATATATATGTATATATATATATATAGAGAGAGAGAGAGAGAGAGATTCCTTGAAAGATTCTCATCTTGAATGTGACTGCTATAGATATTCACCCTTCGCATTGTCATTACAGTGAAATCATGTAAATACTAGTTAATTGTGAATGGGATTGGAGATGTTCCAATTATGTAATAACTGCATTAACCATAGCTAACTTGTAGACAATGTAGATATTGAAATAGGGAGCGAACCAAAAATTACGAGAAATGATGATGAAGTGCCTCCATCAGAGTCACCATGCAAGCCCACGCCAGGGCATTCGTCGCCAGCTACACCACCACCACAGAAGCCGTCATCATCAGAAGGGCCTAGTGGTGAGTCTGTTGAACATTTTTCCATGTGATAAACAGAAGTGTTAAAGGGAGTGTTTGTAATCACTAAAAAAAGTGTTTATCATCTTTTGGCTGAAAAAAGCACTTTTTAGTGTTTGCATTGTCAACTTTTCCTTCTGATTCAGATAGGTGTTGTAGATTTCTTTAGATTTATGATTCTACTTCTACTTCTGGTTTGATTTTTACAAACAAATAAGTAATTTTACAAATTTTCCACCAAACACTCTCAACTTCTAATTTTCAACTTATGATTCTATTTGCAAACAATACCAACTTCTGATTCTCAAATACGTTTACTTCTGCTACAATAAATCGCTTTTCCTAAAAGCCAGAAGTTTTACGCTCCCAAAATACGGTAGACTTCATCAATTGATTCTTAATCCTTTGTTTGTGTTTCCTGGATCACTTCAAGCTTCCCCCAACGGTTTTTACAGATTCTTCTTTTGTAAATTTAATTCCTCTGCAAGATATTTTATTGACTAATTTCATGGCATTTATCTTTCTGATGATCTCTTTGTAGATGCGAAAATTGTGACATTTTCTTGGCTGTGTAGATGTAAGATTTGCAAAGTTCTGCTTTGTAATACTTTACGGATTGCTAATGAGAAAGCACTTTTTTGTGTCATTTAGAATCTGACAAAATTTTAATGAGAAAGCGCTTTGTATCTTCCAGGAGATAATGATCTGCCAAATGGAGCTGTAGCCTGTATGGCATTGATAATCTTCAACAAATTTAGCTGACTATTTCGGTTGTTGCTTATTTAGATACAGGAAAAAAAGAAAAAGACAAAAAAGTTCGGATCAAAAGGCCAACATCTGGGAATCAACCTGCATCTCGACTGCAGCAGCTTCCACCAAATTCACGCCCATCGGCACCAGCTCCTGCACCATCATCATCATCTTCTGGTGTGTCTATAATAATTTCTTACTGTGGGGATTCATAGAGGATCCCGGATTATAGTTTTTTTCTTTTCTTTTTGGGAAGTGACGGGTTTGTAAGCAGCTAAGCTTGTCAACCTTATTAATTTACAAATTATTGTATTTAGTTCCACTTGAATTTGGTGCATACTGAGGTGGTCATGCTCATGCCATCCGTAAACTTACATGCACCTCGAATACTCCACTGAATTTTTTAATTGCAATTGCACCAACTATGCGATGAGCTAGGTCTTGCCAGAGCATGTTCTGTTATATAATGTTCTTAGGTTCCTTGTTAAGAGGCGCAGCTTGGTTTTCAGTATTTGTACTTACAATCTATATTATGTTTATGCAGAGAAGGCCCAGCTGGTTTGTGGTACTTGTCGGAAATTGTGTTTGTACCCTCGAGGAGCAAAATGGGTCCAGTGTCCAGGATGCCAGGAAGTCAATTTTGTTCTAGAAGGTTACCTTCACCTTTACACAAGATAATCACTTTCAGTCAAATATTATTTACGGATAATTACCAAAAAAAAGAGTTTTTTGAAAATTGCAAAAATTCCATCGAGGTTTGATTCGTCTTACATTTTCCCCCTTCATAAGCAAAAAACATTTCAAAAGTCCCCCCTGACAGTTGCCCCCTTAAATCTAAAACATAATCAAACCTGTGAGGACTTTTTGTGATTTTAAAACATCTATGTTTTTTTTTTGTAGTTAGCCCAACCCTCAGGGGGTCTTTTGTAATTACCCCTATTATTTATTGTGTCAATTCCTTGAATATACTTCAACAAATATTTATTTTTATATGTATTATAAGGTCTTCTTTATCCTATTCCATAGTTAATCAGGCATATCAACTTTTAAACTAGCAACATGCTGAAATAATTGCTTGTGTGGTCGAAAGCAGAAATTTCCACGTTGACGCTTTGGAATTGCTTGCTAAGTTTTGCAATGGCTGTCTGATGTTATCTTGAATGTCGCCCTTGCTTTTGCAGCTCATGAAGTTGGGCAAGTTAAGTGTGGAAGGTGTGCGGTTTTGCTTATGTATCCACATGGAGCACCAAGAGTTCAATGTTCTTCTTGCCGTTTTGTGACTGAAATTGGAGTATGTATCTCTTCCTTTCTATCAGAAATAATGGAATGAATAATTAGATGAAATTTGTTAATTATTTGATCTGTTTAATTTAACCAAGTGGCCAAATCAGTTAAGAAAGGTTGCACTTGTAAGTAAAAAAATGAGTAAAGGTTCACACCTTTAATTTGAGTAAAGGTTGCAATTGGGAAATTCTTGTTAGATGACTTATTTTTATAGATTCCCCTTAAAACATGATTCTAAAAGAGAGTGAATATAACATTTTAGGGTTAATTACAATAAATACCCTTGAGATTCAGTCTAATTACCAAAAAAAGCCAACCATCTTTCAAAATTACAAACACCACCTACTGAGGGGGTGTTTGTAATACCTTACGGGGTGAATTAGTAATTTTGAATGAAAACAGGAATTTTTTTTTAGTTAGGCTAAGTATCAGGGGTAGTTTTTGAAATTTACGCTAATTTTGAACTCGAAACCAAGTGCACAAAGTTGTACATGAAAATAGGCCATGTGCTGATTACTGAAATCTGACTTACAATGTGTAGGCACACAATAGGCGTCCTCCTCTTTCCGTTCAGCAGGCTCAGAGACGGGGTCGCCGTTCCAACCGAGCTCGTTAGGCTGCTTGAAATCTTTTCTAATCTCCAGCTAAGAGATGTTAGTTTAATACAGTCGAAAATAAACTGCTTGTCCGAAATTTGGAACCATTTGAGTTTTGAACATATTGTGATTTCTTAAACTTAATTGACTCTTGATATGGATTGACCTTGATGCTTTATATGTTGTACCTTATTCATTACTTTCCATCAATTTCTGCTAACATTTGTATCAATGTGGAGGTTGATGCATGTCAGTTTTCCTGACTTGAGGTTGATGCTTATAATACATTGCTCTTGTTCTGTTGAGATATGTACATATATATGGGATAATTCCAAAAACTACCCCTGATGTTTTGGTTAATTATAGAACCACCCACATGTTTTTGAAAATTACAAAAAAAAACCGCGAGGTTTGATTATTTGTTACATTTCATACGGAAAAACATTTTGAACATCCCATTATATTTGTAAAAACATTGCAATTATTTCCTTACATTTAATACATAATCAAACTTCAAGTTTTTTTTTTTTTTGGTATTTTCAATCATCTCTGGGTTTTTTGGTAATTAACTTAAACTTCAGGGGTAGTTTTTATAATTATCGGTATTTATATTATGGTTAAGGGCCCGGATAGATATATGCTACTATTTGCTTAGGATCTCAGAAATCTGGGGACTTCCATTCTTGTCTGTTGTTCCTGTAGTCATATCATTGCTGCCTTGATTTTCAAATTAGAGATATTTAAATATATACATTTTATTTAAAAATATCACCTTTTTAGGCCAAGACAAAAATTGAAGAAAGTCAAAAAGCCCATTCCAGTAAGAAAAAAAAACATCTTATAAGTAGAATAGAATATCAAACTTGTTGGCTAATTAAGAATAATCAAGAATGGCTACTTCTCCACATGCACCTGAAATGACCCGGAAAATGAAGTGCCCCCCCCATTTCTTTCCAAGACTTATGATCTCTTGGAGGCGGAGGAGGATGATCCGAGATGTTCTGGTGGGGGCGGTGGAGGAGGAAGTGGCGGCGCCACCACCGGAGCCGAAAGGGTAGTTTCGTGGAATTCGGAGGGGAATGGATTTGTTGTATGGTCTCCGGCGGAGTTTTCTGAGATGATGCTGCCTAAATACTTCAAGCACAACAATTTCTCAAGCTTCATTCGACAGCTTAATACCTATGTAAGTAATGATTTATCTTTCTTTCCTGTTTTTCTCATTCCTTCATGTCTTACACGCATTATTATGATTTATTTTTCAGATTTCATAAGAAAATAGATGATGACTGATTCAACATTATGGATTTATGATCTTGTCTTGAGAGTCAAAATAGTCAGGCTACTTTACTGCCTTGGAATTTAGTTTTGGTAGAAAAGCTTGTGATGGTCAAATGTTATCACCCCATTTTAGTAAACATATCAGATAATAGACTTTTTTCTTCGGATGAAATCTTCTTTTAATCCATACCGGGTTCATCTTCTTATTCCACGACACGGATAATTGTTTAAGTATATACAAATTTCCATATTAATTTTCAGGTATAAGTAAAAAAAAAACATGGCAATCATCTGATTTGTGGAATAGGAGATGAAATAACTATTTTGGAGTATAAGATTCTATTCGATCCACTTTTCTACCCAAATGGGATCTTTTATTCCTTGTTGGGTGTTTCATCCAGTGTTCCAAATACGTCAGGTGAATTGCCACGTGTAAGAGATGCCATCATTATTTTATAGGGATAATTACAAAAAGCCCCCTAAATTTAGGGCTAATTACATAAAAACCAAGAATTTTTTGGAAATTACAAATGCCCCTTTGAGGTTTGATGTGTCTTAAATTTAAGAGGCTAACTGTAATATTTTGATAAACATAAGGGGAGCTTTTAAATTATTTTATTGCATATGAATAATGAATAAGACTAATCAAACCTAAATGAGATTTTTGTAATTTCCGAAAATCTCTAGTTTTTTTATTTTTTTGTAACTATTCTTTATTATATGTGCATTAATATGGTGTACTGAAACATAACATGAAACACATCATATGGAATAAGAAATCGAATTGTTTTTTCACAACAAAACTATTGAAATTAAATTGAAGTTGCATGCATGGCAAACAGGGTTTCAGGAAAACAGCTTCGACACGATGGGAATTTCAGCACGAAAAATTCCAGAGAGGGTACAGGCATCTCCTGGTGGAGATCAGCCGCAAGAAGTGTGAGCCCAGTGTTTTTCCCCCATTTCTAGAAGCTTCCAACGATCATCATCGCCAAGAGAAGAATAAATCTATGAAAAATTCAAGAATGGTAGTGCTGATGGAGGAGAATAAGAACCTGAGAAGGGAAAGAATGGAATTGAAATTGCAAATTGCACATTTCAAGAACCTGGAAATGAAGTTGCTGGAATGTATTTCTCAGTACAAGTGCCTGCCCCTGAACAATTTCATTGGGAGGCTAAGTTAATTTGACTTTCTGTATGTAATAAACTGTTCCATGATTTCATAAATCTATGTGATGATCATGGAGAACAATTTGATACGTATCGGTCGTTGGATCGAAAATTGGTTCTGTTTGTTTTAAGGTGCTGACAGAAATCCAGGCTGCTGTTTGTCGCTTTATTTTCAGTTCTTGACTTTGGATTTGGGTATACAAAATAGAAAAGGACCAAAGTTCAGTCCATAAGCTAGATCTGTGCGTTTGGTCTATTACGACTAGGGGTGAGCAAACAACCGGTTCGGTGCAAAACCGAACCCAACCGCAAGAAACTGAATACCGAATTTACATTTTTCTTAGACCGAAACCGATCCGCATTGAAGCAAAACCGAACCAAACCAAACCGAAATAATTCGGTTTGGTTTTGGTTCGATTTTTCGGTTTAGGCTTTATTTTGGGCCTTTATTTTTTTGCTAAAAATATATATATATTTTAGATTTATTCAATAATTTATCAATTAAATAAATTTAAAAAATGAAATAATAATATAAAAAATAGAATTTAATATATTTTTTGTCGTTTATATCCAAACCTATATTTTCTAGACTAAAATCGAATCGAACCGAAAATTAATCAGGGTTATTAGAATGTAAACCGAACCAAACCGTTTGACCAAAAAAAAATGAACCAAACCGCACCGGATTCATCGGTTCGGTTCGGTTCGGTTTTGCTCACCCATAATTACGACGACAATGCATCACAAATACTATATATATATATATAGAGAGAGAGAGAGATGTTATCTGCCCATAGAGCTGTCAATTCCGGCCCGATCAACTCGATATTTTAATTGAACTAGGTTGTAATATCTTAGGTCCGAAAACAATCGGGCTTCAAAATCCCGGGCCAGCCTAGTTGGCCCGATGTTTTAAATGTGTTTTCCATGGGTTGGGATGAGTTGGACTATGAAATTAGCGGCCCAATCATTGTTGGGAGGGGGGATTTTCTTTGGGGAGGGCCCAGGGGATCGACCCGTTTTACACCTCTATCTAAACATCAACGTTAATGTTGTTTGCAATGAAGTCAATGTTAGAGCTAACAATAAGTTGGAGAGAGTGGAAAGGGGGAAAAATCGGGTTGGTTATGATTATTGGAAATTTGTGCATTTCTTGTTGCTCATCCTGGCTCATCATTCTAAATGCAATGGGCTAGGCCAACGTTAATCCAAAATAGCCCACTAAAATGGATTATAAACCAACCTTATATCTAAATGGTAATGCGATGGTTGTTGAGCTTATACATAGAAAATTTTGGCATTTACTAATTATAGATTTCAATGTTGTAAAAAGTTTTATGGTGTGATTGGGGGAAAATGGGTTTGAAATGATTATAGAAAAATGTGTGCATTAGTAGAGCGGGACTTGCGTTGGGAAAAATAAATGTAGTGTTTGGTTACAAGATGAGCGGTAAATTGATTTGGTGAAGGCAAAAATACATACCATTTTGTTTGATCTCTCAAGTATATCCAATTGGTAATTTGGTATGAGCTTATACAAACATGGATATGGCCTTACCTGGGTTGTTTTAAAAGAAAAAAGAACAATTGAATTTCACAATTGAACATGAAACAAAAGATAAACAAACCTTCATTTTTTTTGGGTCACACAAACTTCATGTTCCTTAAAATTATGAATATGAGCCAATTAACAAAGCCAATATGAAATACAGGTAAGTATCCTTTTCTTGCACCTCTCTGTCACCCATCCTTATATAAACCCTCTCTTTAATGGTGCAATGCAATTAGCTCTTTAATTAAGCCATTTAATTTTTTTTCTCTCTCAAGAAATGGCTGTACTACTAAAATGTTCTTGCATTGCATTCATGGCACTGCTAAGCTTATCACTGGGCTCTGCCCACAGAATTCAAAGCCCAACCTTTTTTAAGCCCAAGGCGGCCCAAATTGCCAGCGAGCCCGATCCAAGTGTTAGAGATGACATTAGTGACCCTAAATGGAGCGCCAAGCCCAAGGCGGCCCAAATTGCCAGCGAGCCCGATCCGAGTATTAGACATGACTTTAGTGACCCTAAATGGAGCGTTAAGGCGGCCCAAATTGCCAGTGAGCCCTATCCAAATATTAGAGGTGACATTAGTGACCCTAAATGGAGCGGTGGCTCTAAATGGAGCGGCGGAGGTGGTGGTGGAGGCGGTTGGACTAGTGGAGGCTCGCCAGGCTACGGTGACGAAACTCCTGGTTCTGGTGGTTATGGTCGTGGTGGTGGCGGCGGAGGTGGATCTAACGGTGGTGGAGGCGGAGGCGGTGGTGGTTCAGGCAGTGGTTACGGCTACGGCGGCGGTTCCGGAGGATCCTCGGATATGCCGCCGGACGGCGAACCTTTCCATTGCCGACCGATTACTTGCGGTGATCCGTACGGTTGCTCTGGATTTACTTTATACTTGAATCACCATGAACGAGCTTTTGATACGTCAAAGAATGTTGTGCGTGAAAATTATCAGTCTGACAGGGTTTCTGACGCCATGGCCCCTGAATCGGGCTAATTAAAGAGCTAAGAAAGCATATGAATTAGGCCTGAATAGCAGAAAATGCTAATGAATTTATGGGTATAAATAAGACATCTAGTTCTGTTTCTGATGTTATGGAATTCAAATTAGTCAATTGTGATAATTTCCACTTTCTTTTGAGAAATGATAATTTCCACTTTCAGTACTTCACTAGTGTTTAATCAGTGACAAGTATAACTAGGCAATGGCCCGCCCGGCCCGAGCCTAACAGGCTTTCAGAATTTATGGGGTCGAATCAACCCGAAAATGGACAGGTCACGAAAAGGCTTGGCCCAATCCAACCTGATTATGAATATTATATACAAATATTTCCCATCTGGGTCAAAAGTCGAGCTAAGCTCGGCCCATGGGTCAATCAAGTCGGGTCTATTAGGTCCGACTTTTTTGGATATGAAAAACTATAGTCCGATCTAAACATCTGAGAATCGAGAATTTAGATTTTGCCACCTCTAGTGACAACGGAGTTAAATTACGAATAATTCCTTGAGATTGACATATTTTCAGCAAACACTCCTATTGAGGACGTAGTTTATAAATAGAATCAAATATCACATTTATAACTGAAAAAAGATAGATTGGACTTTTTTTTTTGAAATAAGATAGATTGGACTTAAAACTAAATAATTACCTAATATAATTTGTTGGTAAAAGCTTAGACATTTGCTCCTATTTTTTTGGAAAGAATTTTCATGATTTCTAAATATTTATTTTTAATTTTTTTTGAAACTATTTTCTAAATATTTATTCAATTTTAGAAAATTTCTATTGTCTTTTTGTAACGCTTTACGCTTCCAAAGAGTGAAGCCAGGCCCAATCTAGACTTCTAGTTCCATACTTATAATGTAGGTATTATCCCAATCCAGTTTCCAAATGGATCAGGCCCAGATAGAAGACTAGTCAAATGACCGAAACACCCTCCCGCCATGAAACCAGCCTCCTCTTCTCCAGACCGGGGCCCCTCTCATTTTCTCTCTTCCTCATTAACTGCAGTTTTTTCATATTTTTTTCTTTGTTTTATAGGGACTACTGGTAAAAAAATCATACGGAAACCAAAATCAAGAAGGTAAACAAAATAATTTTGGATGCTCACAGAAAATGATTCCCCAGCAATGGACGCCTCCCTGCAACAGCCAATGCACCCACAAATACGCAGCTCTCATGCAAATCCCTTGTAAACTTTTTTCTCTCTTCTCCATTTTTTCAGTGTCCTGAATTCGATTCGTACACATATTAATGGCGGTGGGTTTTTTAGGCGTTACGTTTAGGTGTTTCCCTTTTTATATGCTGTGTTTGTTATGGGATAATCATAGTCAATTTGGTTGAGGTTTTTTTTTTTTTAAATTAGTTTTTCTCGGGAACTTTTGTAAATGAACAGAGGGATTCACAAATCTGGGCACTTTTGAGGGGACAATTCTAAAAAGCGCTACCACGTTTTCATGAAATCAATTAAAGGATTAAGGATTTGTTGCTCAAATTGATTTTTACGTCCTTCTGGGGTGCAATTTTTTTTTTTTTTTTGATTGCTGATATTTAGTAAGCTGTAGTTTTCTGGGGTTGTATGCAAGCAAAGAAGAAACATTATTTCTAATGTTACCAATTTGATGTTCAGCTTTGATATGAACCTTTAAGCAAAGAGCAGTGAAAGCTCCCAACTTTATGTGCAAGTCTGTGAGGTTTGATTGTAACAATGTTTTAATCGATGTGGACAAATTCGCATCGAGGATAAGACTATTAACTCCAACGAGTAAGAAGTTCGAAAATTTTATGGGCAAGACCATTTTTGGGTGCTATTCAGTTGAATTCTCCTTGAAAAATACAAATGTGTACAATTAGAACATTGTAAATGAAGAGAGTAGAAAAAGGAAGTTAGTTTTGGTTAATAATTTAGGGTAAAGACTGTATGTGATTTAGTAGTTAAGGTGTTATAATTAATGCAACAACAGATGAATTTGGAAGACTAATTAATTATTTTCTAATCTTCATCTTCATGATTACATATAATGTCGGTATCCTGTGGACTTTAATTGTTGCAATTTTGTTTTCATGATTGACAACCTTTCCTTTCTGAGTTTACATATACAAGTGGTAGATCTAAGTTCTAACTAATCCGTATTCCGGGTTCTTATAGGGAGAGTATTTTGCAAAAAGGGCTGTGATGCTGATGGTGAGACATGGGACGAATGTAAGTTTGAATTTCCATTTCGATCACTTTGCTTATGAACAAACTATAACTGATGATGAGCATGTGATTTGAAAATTTGAGCAATACTGTGCCTTTTGTTGAATAGTAACGGAAAACTTTATCTAAAAGAAAATGTTGAACATTATGGTATGCTTGCCTTTATAGTAGTACACAAGCTTCTTCGTAATATTTGACATTAATAATTTGATTTATCTACCGAGTTCTGAATCTTGCTTTGACGGATAAGAACTAATCAATGGCCATTAAAAGTTCAGGTTTGGGCGAGTGTGATGAGATATGCTACAAAGACCCTGTCCTGAAGGACAAGCAATGGAGCGCTTATATTGACCGTTCTCCGGGTTCTGCCAGCTACTCTGAGGTTAATTTCTTTTATTTATGTTGTATTTCATATTTTCTGCTTTTAACAGTAGGAAATGGTGGTGGTTAGTAATCTTTCAAAATTAAAGGGTGCTTCTATAGTATTATCATTATTCTTGAAACAAAAATTTAATTTGCCCCTTTTTTCGTGCACAACAGGAATGCTTTCGTGCTTGTGTAGCTGGCTGCGGTTACAAGGTTGGTTAAGGTCTATTAGTTGCATTTGGTACTTTATGAATTTATCAATTATGTGCTAATACGCATCTTGAAAGGTAAATTGGTGAAGAAAATTCAAAATATATGATCACAGAAATCTTTTAGTTTTAAAATATCCAGATATTAGAGCCTTGGGTTTCATGGATGACATATAGTCAAATTTTGTGTTGGTCTACATTTATCAAAGGGATAGTTACAAAAACACCACCCCAGAGGTTCGGTCTAATTACAAGGAACCCCAAAGATTTTTGTAAATTACAAAAAAAGCCCTTTAGGTTTGCATCTTACATTTTTCCCCTCAATATACAAAAAACATTTCAAAAGTTCCCCGTACGTTTATCAATATATTCCAGTTACCGACTTAATTTAAGACACAATCTGGCATTTTTTGCAATTTTCAAAAACCTATGGGTTATTTTGTAATTGGCCCGAACCTCAGGGAGGTTTTTGCAATTATCCCTTCATTTAATGCATATTTGGTTTGAGATAGTTCATCTTTGCATGGGTTGCAGTTTGATATTCCACCGGAGAAAATCAATCAAGTTCATTCGAGACCACCGAAGCCTCCACCCGAAGAGAAACCAGCGCCATCCGATGTCAAATCTAGACCAGACTCTATACCCACTCCAACTCAAGACGAGATGCCTAACATTTCTGCCTAGTCGGAGCAAAACATAATTCGACTGCAATTTCATTTCTGACTTTGACAGAAATTTCTTACTAGCGCGCCTAAAATATACCTTGATCGAGTTCCTTTCAGGCAAAAGCAATGGAAGAATTCTAGTGTTTAGTTTCAATAGTTTCATTTTCAGGTTTGTTGGAATTAGCTGCCCCAGGCATTACAATGTTTTGGGGATTTTGATATTGATGACAAATTATAGGATATAACCAGGATATTCGGCATTATTTATGTCTCTTGAATTTACAGACTGAGTGTAATGTGCGCCAAAAACTGTGTATCGTATGAATTTTTTAATGATACTTTACAGGTGCTAACAGAACTTTGCTTGCTCTTATTTTTTTCTTTTTTTGACCCTGGGGTAGCCGAGACCCTGACTAACCTGACAGCACCATAAGCCCCTTGACCCAACATAATGAAAATAGCGGGATATGCCCGACTGGTCTGGATTAAATCGGGTTCTAACTTAACACCCTACCAGATTGACTCCGACTGAAGCAGCTCCAACAGAATGAGAATAGCGGGATATGCCCGACTGGTCAGGATTAAATCGGGTTCTAACTGAACACCCTGCCAGATTAGCTCTGGATTGAAGTGGTGGAGCTGCTTCAGCTGCCAGATTAACTCCGGACTGAAGTGGTGGAGCTGCTTCAGCCTGGAATCGAACCCATGTGGCAGTAGAATCAGGGATTACCAGCCCCTTTTTACCACTCGGCCATGCCGGGGTCCATTTGCTTTGCTTGCTCTTATTGTTTTCATGCAAGATGAGAATATTGAAATTTGAAACAACACTTATTTTGTGACTTTTGCATATATTCAAGTAAATTATTGATGGATATCCGTATGTCTCACTGGCAAACTATTATGTTGCATTAATAACTTCTTGAGCTGCATCATTAATAAAAATAAGGGATAATTACAAAAACTACCCCCTAGGTTTGGGTTATGACAAAAAAAAACCCATGGATTTCTAAAAATTACAAAATATCCCCGTGAAGTTTGATTCGGTATTACAGACTCGAAAACTCAAAAGCTTCACTATTTACTGTACAAATAACTAACTTCACATAGGCAATCATCATCCACCAAAAAGGCTCAAATTCTAAAATAAATTGCCAAATGTTGAGTCAGTGGTCTCTGATGCTTCTGATTCGAAGCACAAAACTCAAGTTTGAGATCGAGAACCGATCGAAAATATAGAAGACAGAGAGTGCGCTAATCCCAAAACAATCATCGCCTTCACTTGCCCTCTCTTCGGAATCGGACGGCCGTACTCCGTCCTCCTCCACGAATTCCCACCGTTGATCATCCTCTCTCTGCGTCTTCCTTCCATTTTCCGCAGATTTCGAACTTTTTAGAAATGGAGATGAAATTCTGAAACTGGAGCTTGTTGATTTTTGTTGTGTTGATGAATGATTAGTGACGCGGGCAAGGTTATATATAGGGATGCATTTTTCATAAATGCCCCTGGGTTTTAGAATTATTTAGATCAAATAAAGATCACGTGGGATAATTCACAAGTAAATTGGTTTGTGAAAGTGGTCAGGGGCCATCAGCCATGGTGGTGGCTTTTATATCAACATCTTATCTTATGTTTTGAATTTATTCTAAATTATTAAAAGTTGGATCTATGCTTTTTAAGGTATAGTAACAATAAGTGTTTAAAACACTGAATTCAGACATTTGGTCCAATGTATGGAAAGATGGCTTCTGCTCAATTAGGTTAGGCGGGATCTTGGCGGAGTTAGGCAAATTTAATCAAAAGAATAAAGGTGGTGAAATATTGTGTTAGGTGTTTGCATATTTCATTTTTAATTTTTAGAATAGTGGTATTTTTAACTAAGTACAGTGAATTCAGACATTTGGTTCAATGTATGGAAAGACGGCTTTGATCAATTATTGCAAATGCTACCAATTCATGGCTGCAAATTTGTATTTTAGTAAGTGAAATATTGTTTACGGAGAGAATTGTGCTATGTTTGCATATTTCATTTTTAATTTTTCGGATTACATTTCTATTTTCTTTTTGCTAATGTTGTACTTTGTGCTTCATAAGTTCTCATTTGTGTCCTTTCAACTTCCACTTCTTTTTTCGTATTTTGGCAAAGAGTACTAGATACATGGTAGTAAAACCGTCAAAATCATTTCGGCACAATGAAAAGGTCAGACTAGGTTGCATTTTCAAAACACGGGCCGTGTTGGGTTTCAGAAATGATGCCTTGTACCACCCGGTTTTTCTATTTGACCCCACGACCAGTTTTGGCCCTGGTCCAAACAGCTTTACAGTACATTATATAGATAGAAAGGGGTAATGAGATGCATGGTTCAACTTATTTATAGTTAATAACAATTAAAATAGTTGGTTGCATAATTTTTTTTTGGGTTCAATAAAGCAACGTTATGATATATGAATGTGATTTTTTTAAAAAAACAAAAAAAAATGGGACACATGGCTAATAATGTCACATTTATGAAGAATTAAGTTTTACCCATTTGGCATCATCTACTTACCCGATAGAAAGGATCCATATGGTTCAACTTATTTATTGTAATAATTTATTGGCACTAAGTAGAAAATATTAGTTGCATAATTTGGATTCAATAAAATACTTATGTCAAGCCCAATTACTCCATGGGCCGAAAGCCCAATCTCCCACGTGGCTAATAATGACTGGATTTATGAAGATTATATTTTATAGTGCTTTATGGTTTCAATAATTCAATGTTTCCTGCATCAGCATTTAGAAATTTTTTTTCTGAATCATAGATTTTATAGTTATATATAGAAAATTACACAAGACTGAGAGAGAAAGTTCTTTATTGTGTTCTTAATAAAACTTATAATAGAAAGTTAATGTAAAAACCATAAGGATTCATTTGAATTGACGAGCTTGAAGCACTTTCTCCAAATCCCCTCAAATCGAAATTCTTACATCCAAGTGCAACCTAAAAAGAAAATGGATTTGTCCACTTAAATTGAAAGTTGAAAATGTCTTTCTATAAATTATATGATCGAGTATTAGGTGAAAATTGAAGTAATAGCTCTGTGTCCTTCTCTCCTCTTATTTAAAATCAAAACAATGATTAAGGTTTATATGTGAACATTATATTAAATAAAAGATACTTAATTTTAGAAAATACAGCATTAAGAACAGTCCAAAAATAATAATGATAGTAATAATAAAATTGAACCAAATTGACTAATAATTTAGTGCATGAGTTAAGTATGTATCATGGATTTAAATTTTAATGAGGCTTACGTTATAAGTTGCACAATTTGATCTCGAGTATTATTTTTATTAATTAATTTTAAATCACAGAAAAATGTGTCTGAATTTGTTTGTTATATGTAATAAACTGAGCTCAAATGAATTTTAGAACTTACATTTTTGTCAAATAAAAATATTGGTTGATGCCTTGATGGTCGCTATTTATTAAACGACGACGTCAATTAGATAATATTTTAAGAAAATATATTTACTATAAAATAATGATCTATTTGTAATAGCTTTTCTATAAAAAAAAATAGAACAGGAATGACCAAAAAAAAAATACTACAAAAATTATTGTTTTTGGTGTAATTTGGACGACGTCATGTTGACCTATGCACTGCATCATGCAAACTTAAATATCATATTCTTGTTGTCTTATTGAAGTTAAGACCAAACGATCACATCTGAAAGCATCGTCACTTAATAAACATTGAAACAGTGAAAATGTATATATTCTTATGATTTAACTAAAGCCAAAAAAAAAAAAAAAATTAAAGCCAAATAAAGATTAAGTGGGATTTAGCAAGGCATTCCATTTTTATCTGCACTAGTGGCCTGGTTTTTTTGAAATGATCAATTATCAATTATGTCAAGTTGGTACAATTAATGAATTTGTTTCTTATGATTTGTTAATTTGTAAGAACGTTTAGGGCGCGATTGGATATACTTTCTTGTTTTAATTTTGTTAAAGAATAGTAGTAAAAAAAATTGAAAAAAAAAATAACTTTTGAGAGTGTGATTAGATGTGAGATGAAAAAGTAATGATGAAAGTTGATTTGATTTAAAAATAGTAAAATAATGATTAAATATGATTGATAGTTAGATTTATGTGAGTGAGTGAATAGTTTATTTTATGAGGAAATGTATAATAATGATTAATTTTTGGGGAGGTCTCTTGTGAGACCGTCTCACGGATCTAGATCCGTGAGACGGGGCTCCAAATATCAAACCCGCTCCACAAACCCGCCACTTCACCCAAATAGCTGAAAGCCCACTGCCCAACCCAACCCGTTGGAGAAAAAGGCCCAGAAGCCAAATATGAATTGAAGCCCAAGAGAGATAAAACCCTCAGCTGATTGTTTCTCTCCATCCCTCTCGCTCAGTATCGACGCTCCAACCCCTTCATCTCTCTCGCTCAACATCGTTGCTCCAACCCAAAAAATAAACCCGCTGCAGTAGCTAATTCTCAAACGCGCAGGTCGCAATCGGAAAAAACATATTCGGAGCTGACTTTTGGGAACTCACGCTTGTTTACAATATCAAAGCTTGATCTGACACCAAAAAATGGATAATCGTAAAGAGCTTGACAATGGCCAACCCTAATCCTCAATTATTTTAGTAATTGTTTGAATACTTTTGTATTACATTGATATTATTGTTTTGTATTTTTTTAAATTGATACTTCTGTAATTAGTGAATGAAGTTTTGAGCCAAATTCGTGTGATACTCTGTTAGTAAAAAATGATACTTTAAGCATAAAAATTGATACTGTTAAGTAAAAAAGTGATACTTTTCACCTGCAGTTGTCCCCATTACAGAAAAAATCAAGTAATAGTTACAAAATTTGCCACAAGATTCGTGTGATACTTTGTTTGTAAAAAGTTATACTTTAACCGCAAAAAGTGATACTTTTAAGTTAAAAAAAAGATACTTTTCACATGCATTTGTTTCACATAATAAAAATTATACACTTTTCACATGCATTTGTTTCACATAATAAAAATTATACACAAGTATCATTTTCCATATAAACTTGTACTCATCTACACAAAATACACTAAATATCTTTTTTGAGAGACATTTGTCCCCATTATAGAAAAAATCAAGTAATATTACTAAAAACTACCACAAGATTTGTGTGATACTTTGTTAGTAAAAAGTGATACTTTAAGCACAAAACGTGTTACTTTTAAGTAAAAAAATGATACTTTTTACCTGCAGTTGTTCACATAACAAAAAATATACAAAAAGTATCATTTCCCATATAAACTTATACTCATCCACACAAACCACACTATGTATCTTTTTTGAGAGACATTTGTCCCCATTACAGAAAAATCAAATAATATTACCAAAAACTGCCACAAGATTCGTGCGATACTTTGTTAGTGAAAAGTGATACTTTAAGCACAAAAAGGTATACTCTTAAGTAAAAAAAAATGATACTTTTCACATGTAGTTGTTCAGGTTAACAAAAAGTATACATGTTTTCCCATATGCACTTGTACCATCCACACAACCTACAAAAACTATACAATGCATTTTTTTTCATACACTCATTCTCATTACAAAAACTATCAAAGTATCATTACAAAAACCTCCACAAATATCTTTACAAGAAGGATGCACCACATGAATACCCAAAAATAAACACGCACATTAATCTCTCATCTTCTATAGACTTTCGCTTTCACTTTATAATACCATCATTTCCGTTTCCCAATAACATGGACGATTGTTGATTCTTGAGCCATTATACTTCACTGCAAAAACATATGGAAGAGTGATACAATTAAAATTGGGAAAAAAAACTTATAATACCTTTTATACAAAAAGTGATACTTTGTATGTAAAAGGTGATACTTTTGAATTATTTGAACTCAAGAACCAAACAGAACATAATAAAACATATGCAATACTTTGCTTACAACAACTGATACTTTTACGACCAAAAATAATACTTTTAAGGGCAAAAGTGATACTAGTCATGTAAAAATACAGAAACATCAAAACATCAAAACACAATATTACTTCACACATAACGACTACGTAAAACCACGAAAATAAATGCTCAATTTTAAACCCTAACATATATTTTCAAGCAAAATTTGAAGAAAAAAATCGAAAATACCTAAATTCAAGAGAACCAAAGAAACGAAAAGAAAAAAAGCTGAGAAAAATTTAAGAAGTACGATTCTTGGTCGAAGGGAGGCCAAACTTGGAACCACTATGAAAAAGAGGAAGAGAAACGCCCAAAAATCGCAAAGAAAAACGAGAAAAAGAAAGGAGAAAATCACCATGAAACGTCTGAAGAGAGAGAAGAAAGAACAGAGAGAAATAACGATGGTTTGGGTAATGGGGGTAATTTCCGCGGGTTGTGGGTAGAGGACGCGGGTAGCGGGTTTGGGGCTCCGTCTCACGGATGTAGATCCGTGAGACGGTCTCATATAAGTTTTTGTGTTAATTTTTTTGTGAAAAATGTGTAGATGTGATTGATAAGAGAAAATAAAAAAAACAATAAGTAAGAGAATAATATATTTTCTGAAAATTTTCATAAACAATCTCATATTTAGTCAAAAAAAATTTTCTAGCGAAAAAAAAATGGAATCTCTTTTGCATTCAGTCACGCCCTTAGTAGTGGATGAAATCTTATCCAATTAGTTGAAAATTAGTCCAATTGCCTTAATTACAATTTACAACATTATTTGTACGTACCCCAATGTGTCATGCTATGTAAATATATGTGTGAGACACATTAGGCCTTGTCTAGAAGTATAAATGAATTGAATGAACTCAAACATATCATATCTTATTTAAATAATTAAAATTAAAAGTGAAATTAATATGGGTGCAAGACCCAATATGCCATTCTATATTAGTGTGGAGTAATTTTATTAAGTTTGATTTTTTTAATCGGTAACTGAAATTTGAATTTATTTGTATTGATCGATCGAGTATGCATGAGTTTCTATTATGAATCGAATTTGAGTACTTATTTTTTTTATTATTTTTATTCAGGTTCAGTTCAAACTGAGTATCATATCTTATCAAATTAAAAAAAAAGAAAGTTCCATTTTAGTTTATTATGTACTACAAATTACACTCGTAATCGAATCAAGTGCAATTTTTTTTTTCAACTCATAATGTCTCATATAAAGAAAAATAATCAATTTATCACATACATTTTCTTTAATTTGTGCACTTAAATAATGGCACATGTCCAAGATTAAGACCTATGACATATGTATAAATAATGATGAGTGATACAATCCATAATTGACTAATTATATGGTTATCATTAACCAATACTATTGAGCCCTTCAAATTATTATTTTTCGTTGAATTTTGCGTTTACTGCGCCGTCAATTTTGATTTTGGTGGCTCAATTGCTTCCACAAGTGGGGCAAAAGTTTAATCTCATAAAATTTCGCACTGAAGTGATTAACACTTTCTTTGATACCGTGAAGGCAATGCATAAAAGCACAAATAGTCCTAGTTTGGTTTACTTTGGTTATATATTAATACTTTCATTTAATTTATATGGGATTGATGATTTTTTTTTATCTCTCCATTTATTTGATATAGTATGGAAAAAGATAAAATAATTTCGGATTTCCTCCTAATTTGTTGGGGGTCATGGCCAAAACGAAAAAGAAAAAAGAAACCCTATAAAAAGAAAAAAGTGAAAATAAATAATTTATATACACAGACTTTAGATAAAATTTAATAAGAACTTGAATATAAACATATTTTATTTAAATAATATAATAAGTGGACATACATATATATATTCAAATCGGTTAGGAAATAATATAAACATATTCTATTTAAATAGTTTTTTCCTCTATTTTCTTTCACATATAATGTTCAATTACACAATATACAACATGTTCTACAAGTGCAACACCTACAAACATAGACAAAAAAGCGGATGGGATCTTCTATTCCAAAATCGTGTTTCATCTCCTATTTCAACCGTGTGGATGATTGACACGTGTATTACACTTACCATATTAGAACCCTACAATTTTTGCTTGATTTATGCTAGGGTTCTAATATGATAAGTGTAATACACGTGTCAATTATCCACACGGTTGGAAAAGGAGATGAAACACGATTTTAGAATAGAAGATCCCATCCGACAAAAAAGTACTACCTCCTATTCACAATAAGTATCTTTTTATGGAAAAACACACATATTAAGGAATGCATTAAAATACCCTTGATTAATCATAAATGTTGCTTTGAAAGAAAACAAAATTTAGACTTTTTGTTAATAAATATAATGGTAATTTGGAAATATCTTTTTTCATTAGTCTTGAAAATTTCAAAAGGACATTCTTTTTGAATAACTTTTTATGTGTCAAAAAGACACTTATTGTGAATAGGAGGGAGTATCAAATTGTCATTGAAAAGTTCTAGATCTTCTAGCATTTTAAATAAGGCCATCGAAAGTAAGATTTTCCAACACTTCATTTTCAATACATAAAAAATTGTCGACCCATATATTCTCTCTTGAGATATAGTTGAAGTGTTTGAATGCAAGTGTGATTTTATCAATTTTAGTTTTGAAAAACTAACTTGTACAATTAACAAAATCCTATAAGACATATGAAAGTTTCGAAATTAAAACATTTCTTATTTTGATTTTACAGTTTAAATTAAATTTTTAGTGCAATTTTAAAAGCAAAATGCCATTTGATTTTTCTATTTTATTTTTTGGTGCCCTATAAAAAACAACTTAATAAAATTTGTGTACTCTATATAAAAAGATTTATAAAAATTGGGGGTTCTAACTTCTAAGTCGCGCTCGATGACTACCTTCGAGCTAGCTCTATAATCCCCCCCTATATAGTGATGGATTTACTTAGACATAGGTCGAAAAATCTAACTCCCTAATCTTAATTGTTTTGTGATTACTAATCGATTCAAGTACCTTGTAATTAAAGACACTATTCTGGTTCCGATTTACTAGGGTATAGGGATATTAGTGGAATTAAATTTCGAATTCTTCAACTTCTTCAAATCAAATTAACTGAATGGACATTTAAAAATCAATTCAAAATTCGATCCTAATCCGATTAATTTCGAATCGAAATTGATTGAATTGCAACAACATGGGCTTGTGTTGTGTGTACCCAAATTCGAGACTCGTTAAAAAAATTAAGAACTCAATCCCAATCCTAAATTTTAGAAAAATATGATTAATTTTTTGAGATAATTGCATTCTGCTAACTAAACTACCGGGAGTTTTACACTTTGTGTACTATATTTTGGAAATTTCTCTTTTGTATGCATAACTTTAAACATTTTGCATTTAACCCCATACGAGCTGACTTGGACATATCATGAGTTGATACACGTAAACTTTTAGTTGGTTATGAGGGTAAACTGCAACAAATCATATAATTCATAGACATAATGTGTAGTTTCAGTGTTTAGTTGGTAAAGTGCAAAATACACTATAGTTTGGAGGGCAAAATGCAATTAATCCTAAATTTTTTAATAGTATATTTATTCTAAATGAAACATCATTAAAAATATATAATACTTTTATTTGTCTGGTCCATATTACCCTTGTCCCTTTACCTCTTTCAACCTCACAAGTCACAACATAAAACTCAATTATCTTTTAAAATCACAACAATCTCTCAATATTTGTTTTTAGTCCAAATTGCACCCTGAATAGCCTAAGCACCAGACGAGATGGTATTTATTTGGTAAAAATAAACATCGAATTAAAATTTTATGTTTAAAATATAATTATAGTTAGATGTAATTAGGCTATAACTTCAAGGATAGTTTCTATGATTATCCTCAGTGGTATCCTAGCCCCCAAAATTTTTAAAAAACATTTTTTTATGTATATTTTATATTTAAATATTAAATTTTAGTATTAAATATTAATTTTTTATTGATGTAGCACCAAAGTTATACGTCTAGCTCGCCCGAATTATCCTATAATGCAACAAATAATTACAATAATAATTTCATGTGTTTTGGCCTCAAGTAGGCCCCCAAAAAGAAGACATTTTTGTCCCCCACCCTTTACCCCACCATCAATGTCCAATGATAAATATCAGCTAAAATTTTCTCCCAGTGTGGCGCCGTCTGCTCGAGCCCTCTTTAAAAATGCCCTTATCTTGCTCCAATTTCGCCACCCAAATTCTCCTTCCTCATGCCTTGTCGCGAGCAACGAGAACAAACAATTACATTCCCCATTTATTGGGAATTTTTCCTTCAATTTTCCACAAAAACCTCCGTCCAATCGTAGCTAACCACCCATATTCTCGTTGCGATTGTAAACACGCAATATTTTCTGCGACAGCCCAAGATTACAGCGATACGTTGGAATTTGAGTCCATGGACTTGGAAAAATACTCCAGAGAATTGGAAATCGCTGTTAAGGCAGTTCACATGGCGTGCTTGCTCTGCCAGAGAGTTCAACAAAGCTTGCTTGCTAAAAACAATGGCCACGTGCAGTCCAAGGATGACGATTCTCCTGTCACGGTTGCCGGTAATTTCGCCTCCATAATTTTTTTTTGTTCCATTTCTCGAAATGGGTTGTTCTTGAATTTTATTTTATTTTTCTGCTGGTTTGTTAATTTTCTAAAACTGGGTATTTTTGATTTTTTTTTTATTGTTAACGTGTATTCTTGAAATGGAGTTGCTGTTGCAATTGGGTATTATTTTTCGTGAATTGTTTGGCGTTGTTCGTTTTAGACCACCATTTTTCTTATCGTGGACGTATAATTTATTTCATACGTATCAATTATTATTCAGTTTAGGTCAAGAATCTCTATTTTTTTTTCGGTGGGGGGTCAACTTTTAATATTTTATGGATTAGGGCCGTTTGGGGAAAGTGTTTGTTTGATTAGCAAAAAAAAACAAGAGATTTTTAAAAATTACAAAAAAAAAAACCTTGAGTTTTGATTGTGTCTTAATTTGAGGGGTAATTGTAATACTTTATAAACGTAAAGGGATCTTTTGAAATATTCTTTTGCATTTGAAGGGGGAAAATGTAAAACGGATCAATCCTAAAGGGGTAATTTCAAAAAATCGCTGATTTTTTTGTAATTAGCCCAAATTTCAAGGGTTTTTTTGTAATTATCCCTATAGATGTGTATATAGTTGAGTATTATGATAACAAAGGAAATACATGTCTGTCATACATATATTTGTACAAGCATTTCCTTCTTGTTTATCTTTTAAATCAAATGAAAAGCAAATGTTGTCCTTGTTTTTTTCAATAAAATCCAAGGCCCCAAAATGAATTTTCTTTTTGAAGGTTTGCACTGAAATTTATTTCCCCCTGGAGTACCTCAAAGCTTTGGTACGATGCTACTTTCATAAATTATAGGGATAGTTACAAAAACCTCCCTGGGGTTTTGTCTAATTACAAAAAGAGCATGTTTCAAAATTACAGACCCCCTCAAATTTACTTCTAACTTAAATCTAAGGGGTTAACTGTAATATTTTTGTAAGTGTTTTTGAAATATTTTTGTTAATGAAAAGAAAAATGTAAGACCGAGTCAACCTCAAGGTTTTTTTTTGCAATTTTCAAAAAAATCTGGTTCTTTCTGCAATTAGCCCGAACCTCAGGGAGTTTTTTGTAATTATCCCTAAATTATAACAAAGTGATATATCATCACCCAGAGGTTTCACTTGTGCTGAATGCATATGAATGATGTAAAATATAATATCTCACTATCATGCTTTCAAAACCCCTGGTTCTTTCAATTTTTCTCTTTTTACCAAAACATAAAAGAACCTTGAGTATTAAATTTACTTCTGAAAGGCCTAGCCCTAAAAGGTGCATGTGACATAGGTTGTGCTACTTGTAAGCAGATTGGAGTGTCCAAGCAATAGTGAGCTGGGTACTATCCGAGGCTTTCGGGAGTAAAAACGTATCTATCGTTGCCGAAGAAGATGTTCAAGTACTGTCCAAGTCCGATTCTATTCACTTGCTTGACGCCGTTACGAAAACAGTTAATACGTGTCTAGCCGAAGCGCCTTGTTTTGGACTTAGAGCACCAACTGTGCCTCTAAGTACTTCAGAAGTTCTAGAAGCTATCAGTAGATGCAACTCGACCGGTGGGTCCCACGGAAGATTTTGGGTGCTCGATCCCGTCGATGGTACATTGGGGTTTGTACGTGGGGACCAATACGCGATCGCTCTTGCTCTGATAGAGGGCGGAGAACCCGTGCTCGGAGTTCTTGGATGCCCTAATTATCCGATGAATAAGGAATGGCTAAGTTACCATAACGGGTACCGTAGGATTATATCTAGACTAACATCGGAGACATCGGAATCTTGGGATAAGGGTTGTGTGATTTACGCGAGAAAAGGAAGTGGTTCGGCCTGGATGCAGCCGTTACTTAGTAAAGAAAAGAAGTTTGTTTGGCCAAACTCTGCTAGACATATCAAAGTCTCGACTATCGATGACCCGGCATTGGCTACGTTTTGTGAGCCGGTCGAGAAGGCAAATTCGAGTCATTCGTTCACTGCAGGACTAGCTCATAGTGTTGGACTAAGGTGAGTATGAACCGTTCATTCAAGATGCTAAAACTCAAGTAATAATAACTCATAGGGGCAAATTACAAAAATACCCTTTGGGTTCAGCCTAATTACTGAAAAGCCCAGTTAGTTTTCAAATACAAATACCCCCTTAAAAATTTGTTTTTGTTCTGAAATTTTAACTTTTGAGGAGGTATTTGTAAAACAAATACAAACCTCAAGGGCTATTTGTAATTTTTGAAAATGATTGAATTTTCTCGTCAAAGGTAGTTTTTGTGCGTATCGATTGAAAGCTTAATGTGTGTATCGATTGCAGGAATCAACCGTTACGTGTGTATTCTATGGTGAAGTACGCAGCCATAGCTCGAGGAGACGCTGAAATATTCATGAAGTTTGCTCGAGCGGGTTATAAGGAGAAGATATGGGATCACGCGGCGGGTGTTGTTATCATTCAAGAAGCTGGTGGTGTGGTGACTGATGCCGGAGGTCATCCGCTCTGCTTTTCGAAAGGTATGTACTTAGAAGGGCTCGATCGAGGTATAATTGTTTGTTCTGGAGCTAGATTACATGAGAAGATTATCAATGCTGTGGATGCTAGTTGGAACTCGTCTAGCCTTTAAACTTTTAGCGGTAATGTTAAAACAACCCGATAGCATCAGGAGTATGGGAATGTTTGCAAACTCTAAAAAAAAGTGATTATCGGCTTCTTGATGGGAAAAACACTTGTTTTTTGCATCGAGAATCACCTTTTTTTTTTTAGAGTTTGCAAACACTCCCATCGTTAGTGCTCTCTACAAATGGAATAACACTATCACTTGTATATTATGTGTAAGTTGATTTTTGTTTTTTTACCTCAATGCCCCTGATTGTAATAAAAATTGTACTTAGTAGACATGGTATGGAATAACACTATCACTTGTATATTATGTGTAAGTTGATTTTTGTTTTTTTACCTCAATGCCCCTGATTGTAATAAAAATTGTACTTAGTAGACATGGTTGAATGAATTGACAGATCCGGTCTTGAAATCTAATAAAGTCGATTCACAAAGCAAATTAATGACTATACTACCCAACCTATTTATGTTGCATCTTGAATTTTACATAACCAGTTACTTTTCTGAAGTTTCTTCATCTTCATGATTCTCTCGCCCACTCTTTCCTCTCCCCAGTCAAAGAAATTCCAACTCAGGGTGTTTGATTTACAGTTTTTGTGAGGCCCCGAATTTTAACCGCGTGAGATACGGTGTTATGTAGTGATTATTTATTCGGCTATGTATCACAAACCTATTATTAATGAAACTCGACTCTATTTTTATTTATTTCTTCCAACGTCAATTACGCATTTCGTATTTTTAGAGCTTAGCAATTTTATATTCTTCCTCTAGTATTAATACTTGATTGAATGACTACTACTTTAGGAATATTAGACCTCCAACAATTTAGGAGTACATTCCAATCCTTATCCTAATATTTCATCTTATTCTATAATTCATCCCAACCAATTTCCCAATCAATTTTTTTTAAAAAAAAAATATATTTTTTTATATTTTTAAAAAAATTCGAAAATTACCATAAATGGGGAGGTTGTTTCATATTCTTTTCAAGACCTACAATTATATATGTATATATATATTTACATATATATATATTATTTTTTTTTTCAACTTTTGGTCACATGCTTAAAGGATGGACAAACTTTTCTTTCCACCAAATTCTAATAAATAAAAATACCAACACCATGATTATTATTCCCTCCAACTTTTGGCTCCTTGTCTTAGGGGAATCAATCATTTTGTTATTTTTTTCTTTATCTACCAATATTATTCATTGCATAATTATCATAAAAACACAAGACTTGCTTCCATTTTCCTCTCTAAAGGATCAAATTCTTCAAGCATAAGGTAAGAATATCTTCATTTCTCCCAACTCTATTTTTCTTCTCCAATCCTCAACCTTATACCTTCACCATCTAATAATGTTGAATCCTTCTTGTTGAGGTACTTTCTAGAGAAAATTCTTGAAGAATTAGAGACCTAGATTTGACTACAAGCTTGAAGAGGAAATTCAAGATTACATATTATTAAGGTGAGAAAATTATGGTTTTAGATTTTTTCTCTTGACAACATGAAGAATTAATTTTTGACTCAAGAATATAAATTTTTGGAGTTTAGGGGCTGACCTACATCATCTCAAGTGGAGGTTAGAGGCTTGAAGGAAAATTTCCATTTTTGAGACTACTTGAAGATATTAAGGTGAGTAGTAACCATTTGGTACTAGTATATTTTCTTTAGACTTGAGACTTTAATTTTAACACCAAAATATGGTTTGGATACCATTTAGGGGATTATCTTCAAGAGTTTTAGTCAAGAAGTTGATTCAAGGAAGAAGACCACATTTTAGATCAACCCGAGAAACTACTACGAGGTGGGTGGAAAAATTCTTTCAACTTCTAGGTGTTTTAAATTGAAAATATGCATGTAGTATTTTGTTATTGAGCACTTGAGATATATATTATGTATTGCATGCTATTTTCTTGTATCAAGTTGGAAAAATTCTCAAGTGTTGCTCAAAAATGTGATTTATCGAAAAATAGGGCATACATGCACATTTTATTGTTATACTTGATGAAATCTTGTATGAGAAGGATATGTATGTGTATGACTCTTGAAATCTATGTTTTGAATGATTTATAACCTGGACAAGTCGAGCATAATTGATTAAATTTCAACTTTTGGACTTAAAATGTAAAAATGGAAAGTTGGTGGACTTAATTGCAAGAAAATAAAACTTAAGGGACCCCTCTGTAATTTTCGATTTTTGGGACTGAACTCAAGTTCAAAAATTATGCTTTGACATTTTAATAAAGTTTTAAGAGTTTTTAGATAAATAAAATCAACCCTTAAAAGCCCAAGGACTAGATTGTAAAATTCTAGAAGTTTAAGGGCTATTTTGCAATTTTCGAAACTGTACCAGACCCTAATTTTAAATTTTGAAATTTTAACTCTTAAGGGACTGGAAATAACATATTTTAAGTTTATTCCAAAAATCCAAGTGTTTAGAGCTTGGAAAGTAATTTTATAAAATTTGAGGGACCAAATTGTAAAAGATTAAACTTGAGGACCAAAATACAATTTCCAGGACTTATGCAGTCCATGCACCTGGAAATACTATTTTATCTATAACATAATTATATCTTGGACCCAAGGTTCAAATTTCATAACAATTGGACCCCTAAAAGCCTTAAAGGCAATTATTTCAAAACGGGACAAAAATGAGATTTTCAAAACTTAAGGGACCTAAACTTATTTCTTTTTAAAACTGCTTTTGTCCCAATATCCCACTAACCATAGTGATATTTTTGAACTGGAATCACATTAAAAGCCCTTCCGGTTTGTGAGTTCCAATTATTTTAAACTTAGAGCCCGAAATGGCAATTTTAACAAATTTGGGGCCAATATGAGAATTTTATAAAAACTCGACCTCAAAACTTCAAAAATCTGAATCTATGAACAATTTTAAGAATTTAGAAACTGACCTCATAATGTTTCAAGGTCGGGATATTTATTTATTCAATTTTTAACCCCAAAAGTATTGGTTTTTACAAAACGGGGCTAAATTGTAAATTTTCTTTTTATCAAGGACCTAACTCTAATTATTTTCCTTTTACTAAAACATCCTTGGACCCTCTGACTTCAATTTTTAATTAAAATATTTTATTTTCTCAAAAACCCCTTGACTTATCGGACCGCCTTGACCGATTAATACCCGATCACAGGGCGACTTCCTCGTCTTGCGATTTGAATCTATAATGGGACTTATGTTCCACCTAATATTTCAAGATATCGAAGATTGCTTATCCTCCCGATAATCATCTTCATCCAAATAACTCCACCAACGCCATAATTACCTTACGCAAATGTTTGAAAACTTTTCATGAACTACTTCGAATCAATATACTGATTGCTGGTTGACTACGAACGTGTATTTAATTTATCGCTTGAGTCAACTTGGTGTGTCGAGCTCACGATCGGAGTGGATACGTCGGGGGATGGAACCAAGGCGGCTGGGGCCGCTATTCCACTCTTCCCCCATCGCCCTAATCCATGGCGAGGGACGGAGTTTGTCGAGGAAGCGGGTCGTAGTATTTGAGGTATAATCATGATTATGACGAATCCGAGCCTTGCTAGCTCCAACGTGGATTTTGTCTTTGCCTATGGAGCAATAAGGTGACAGTCTTGGACCATCATGAACGGGAGTTACAAGGAAGAAGCGAAGGAATCGTTTGTCGATCCACACGATTAGGAGTTGAACGAACGTTTGGTTGGCGCTACACTTCAATACGAAACCGCTACTTGTAATGCATGGGTTGGCGCTACACTTCAAGACGCAACCACTAATTGTCTTGCATGGGATTGGCGCTACACTTGAAGACGCAATCCTCCCATGCGCTTGAATCATCGTGCTGTGTGACCACAAACTATTTCTCAAACTATATAAATATATTACTTAATATATATTTATCACGATCTTTATGGGCTATGTATGAAAACATGCATCATACCTCACGCGTTTTCATACAACCGTTTTCTCGCATTAACTATATATATTGCCTTGCAATTTGCACACGATCACCCCATCCACCGAGATTTATGTCTCACTCCTCATGTTTTCTAACCTTTAGATGAAGAGTACGTTGAAGACGCGTCGAACCTACCATGATTGAATTCCATTGTTGATGTGGAGCGACACTCCTTTTACTTTTATTGTTGTTAGACTTTTCATTTTTTTTTGTTTGGTGTAAGTTAAATTCGGATAATCTATTGGGTTGTATTCGGATTCCGTCGGACCTTAAGATGTAATTTGTACTTGGGTTTATTTTAATTCCATTGCATTGGACTCTTTTCACTTGAAGTTTCGTATCATGGGTTTAGACTATTGGGTTATTTTGCATTTAAGTGATTGATCGTCGTTGCGTCGCGTTTGGGCGTGACGATTATGGTATCGAGCTCGGTTTGTAAGGAGAAACTTACACCGAAATGACCAGATAGTTCCTCTCGACCTTGGATTGGGTACCCTACTAGATGACCTAAGTTAAATTTTGGATGAATATTTGAACTCTTTTGAGTTGTTATAGTGTTAAGATATTCGAATATTCCTCTATTTGGACGTTAGGTAATTTAGAAAATCCGTGATTTGGAGATTATAATGTCGATATGGTGAGACTTGAAGAATATGAGGTTATCTCTTGATAAGTATATGATTTGGATGTGATCTATTATAGAACCTAGACACCTAATGATATTACTTTGGGAAAATGATAGTAGGGGAGTCACTAAGTATAATGATCGATGATAGTACCCTTGTGTTATTCATTCTCAAGTACTTGCACAAGCTTAAGTAAGGGAATTTGACTTGTGGATTAGGTATCACGGATAAGATACATTGAGGATGTGACCATTATACGATCTCGACTAGATGTTACCATTAAATATCCCCTCCGAGGATAGAAGAACTATTTGATCAACTTGAGGAGCGACGGTGTACTCTAAGTTTGATTTGCAACAAGGATATTATCAATCAAGATCCCGTGAAGAAAACGTTTCCAAAACGACATTTCAAACAAGATATGGACACTACGAGTTGGTAGTGATGTCTTTCGGTCGATTTAACGCACTAGAAGTGTTTATGGATCGATGCATCGAGTCTTTCAACCTTATTTGGATCAATCCGTAGTGATATTCATTGATGACATACTCGTATACTCTAAGTCAGAGAAGAGCATGAACGTCATCGAAAATTGTTTTGGAGATACTATGAGAGCACAAGTCGTATGCCAAATTCGCAAGTGCGAATTTTGGCTTAGTGAAGTCGCATTCTTAGGACACATAGTATCCGACACTCAGGATCATCGTAGACCCCTTCAAGTGCAGGCGGTGGTTGAATGGAAACAACCCGAGTCAGAACGAGGAGATCGAAGTTTTCTTAGAACTAGTGGATATTATCAAAGATTTATCCAGGATTTCTCCAAGATAAGCCAGGACCACTCACTCGACTAACCTGTAAGTAAGTCAAGTTTGAGTGGAATGACAAGTGTGAGTCTAGTTTCCAAAGGTGAAGAAACGACTCACTACTGACTCCGATCTTAGCCCTTACAAAGGGAACAAAGAACTTTGTCGTCTACAAAAGTGATGCATCAAAGGAAGGACTAGGAGCAAGTGCTCACAGGAAGGAAAGGTCATAGCTTATGCATCACGAAGATCAAGCCGTATGAGGCCAATTACCCAACGCATGACTTGGAATTGGCGAAAGATGATTCGCGTTAAAGAAATGGAAACACTATCTCTACGGAGCAACCTTCACGATTTTCACAGATCACAAGAGCTTGAAGTATCTATTCTCTCAGAAAGACCTCAATCTGACGTAGTAGCTGACGCCTTAAGCAGAAAGGCGAGTTTAGCTAGACTAATGATTCGAGAGTGGAGATCATTAGAAGAATTGAGCACTTGGAATCCGACGAGAACCAGTACTCGAATTTCATGTGCTAATATTTCAATTAAACCCGATCTACTGAACGAGATCAAAGTAACACAGGGGATTGACGTGCAACTTCAAAAACTTAAAGAAAAGATACTTAAGGGAGAGAGTTCAGAATTCTTGGTACGTGAAGATGGAATTACTAGATTCCAAAAAAAAAAATTCAAGTTTGTGTACCGAGTGACGAGCAGATTAGGAATAGAATCCTCGCAGAGGCACACCGTTTGAAATACACTATACAACCTGGAGAAAACAAGATGTATAAGGACTTGAAACGGAATTATTGGTGGGTAAACATGAAGAACCAGGTAGTGGAGTTCGTTGCGAGATGTTTGACTTGTCAACGAGTAAAAGCAGAATACCAACGATCATCTGGTTTATTACAACCATTGAGAATTCCCGAGTGGAAATAGGAACACATAATGATGGACTTTGTGATGGATCTACCAAGGACCAAAAGAGGCCATGATGTTATATGGGTAGTCGTAGACCGACTCATGAAATCTGCACACTTCTTACCCATGAAGAAAATCGAAAGCTTGCGGAAACTCACGCAGATTTATATCCGAGAGATCATTCAACTGCATGGAGTGCCAGTCGACATTGTGTCAGACAGAGACCGAGGTTCGTCTCCAGATTCGGAAGTGCTTGCACCAAGAAATGGGTACCTCGCTAAGTTTTCAAAGACAACAAAGACATCCACAAACTAATGGCGATCCCGAGTGAACGATTCAAACCCCTGGAAGATATGTTGCGAGCCTACACGTTGGATTTCAAGGAAGTTGGGATTCGTGACGTACCATTAGCCAATTCGCCTATAATAATAACGGCTATCAGGCCACACGGTGGGATGGCACCCTACGAAGCTTGTCATGCGGGTGAAAGTGTAGATCTCCACTACACCGGGAGATTGATGACCAATGGACTCCAAAAAGAGAAACGAAAGTCGCCTCGATTCCAAAGTACTTAGTTCGGGAGGCCATGGAGAAGGTCAAGCGATTAAGGAACGGATCCGCACAACTTCGAGCCACCAAAAGAGTTACGCAGACAAGAGAAGAAAGGCCTTAGAATTTGAAGTCGGAGATGAAGTATTTCTCGAGACTCTCTCCTGGAAAGGATTGATCAATCCAAAGAAAAGAAGGCAAGTTGAGCCGAGATATGTTGGACCTTACAAAATTTTGCGGAGGATCGGGAAGTTAGTCTCGACTCGAGTTACCGGCAAAAGACAAGATGCGGGAATGCACGATGTATTCCATGTATCGAGGTTAAAGAAGTATCAACCAGATCCCGAGCATATTATCACCCAAGATACACCTCCTCTAATGGAAAATTTATCCTACATTGAGAAACCAATCCGGATCATTGACCAGCAAATACATCAGTTGCGCAATAGAGAGATTCTGATGGTTAAAGTGGTATGGTGAAACCACAACCTGAACGAAGATGCAACGTGGGAGATGGAAGAAGACATGAGGAATCAATATCCATAGTTGTTCTGAAGAGAATTTGGGGACCAAATTCTTTTAAGGAGGGGTGAATGTGAGGCCCCGAATTTTAACCGCGTGAGATACGGTATTATGTAGTGATTATTTATTCGGCTATGTATCACAAACCTATTATTAATGAAACTCGACTCTATTTTTATTTATTTCTTCCAACGTCAATTACGCATTTCGTATTTTTAGAGCTTAGCAATTTTATATTCTTCCTCTAGTATTAATACTTGATTGAATGACTACTACTTTAGGAATATTAGACCTCCAACAATTTAGGAGTACATTCCAATCCTTATCCTAATATTTCATCTTATTCTATAATTCATCCCAACCAATTTCCCAATCAATTTTTTTTTTAAAAAAAAATATATTTTTTATATTTTTAAAAAATTCGAAAATTACCATAAATGGGGAGGTTGTTTCATATTCTTTTCAAGACCTACAATTATATATGTATATATATATTTACATATATATATATTATTTTTTTTTCAACTTTTGGTCACATGCTTAAAGGATGGACAAACTTTTCTTTCCACCAAATTCTAATAAATAAAAATACCAACACCATGATTATTATTCCCTCCAACTTTTGGCTCCTTGTCTTAGGGGAATCAATCATTTTGTTATTTTTTTCTTTATCTACCAATATTATTCATTGCATAATTATCATAAAAACACAAGACTTGCTTCCATTTTCCTCTCTAAAGGATCAAATTCTTCAAGCATAAGGTAAGAATATCTTCATTTCTCCCAACTCTATTTTTCTTCTCCAATCCTCAACCTTATACCTTCACCATCTAATAATGTTGAATCCTTCTTGTTGAGGTACTCCTAGAGAAAATTCTTGAAGAATTAGAGACCTAGATTTGACTACAAGCTTGAAGAGGAAATTCAAGATTACATATTATTAAGGTGAGAAAATTATGGTTTTAGATTTTTCTCTTGACAACATGAAGAATTAAT
Organism: Rehmannia glutinosa; assembly: GCA_016081115.2. Lineage (NCBI taxonomy): Eukaryota > Viridiplantae > Streptophyta > Magnoliopsida > Lamiales > Orobanchaceae > Rehmannia > Rehmannia glutinosa. The sequence continues at coordinate 10,652,449 of CM071929.1, read as the reverse complement.
TTTTGACTCAAGAATATAAATTTTGGAGTTTAGGGGCTGACCTACATCATCTCAAGTGGAGGTTAGAGGCTTGAAGGAAAATTTCCATTTTTGAGACTACTTGAAGATATTAAGGTGAGTAGTAACCATTTGGTACTAGTATATTTTCTTTAGACTTGAGACTTTAATTTTAACACCAAAATATGGTTTGGATACCATTTAGGGATTATCTTCAAGAGTTTTAGTCAAGAAGTTGATTCAAGGAAGAAGACCACATTTTAGATCAACCCAGAAACTACTACGAGGTGGGTGGAAAAATTCTTTCAACTTCTAGGTGTTTTAAATTGAAAATATGCATGTAGTATTTTGTTATTGAGCACTTGAGATATATATTATGTATTGCATGCTATTTTCTTGTATCAAGTTGGAAAAATTCTCAAGTGTTGCTCAAAAATGTGATTTATCGAAAAATAGGGCATACATGCACATTTTATTGTTATACTTGATGAAATCTTGTATGAGAAGGATATGTATGTGTATGACTCTTGAAATCTATGTTTTGAATGATTTATAACCTGGACAAGTCGAGCATAATTGATTAAATTTCAACTTTTGGACTTAAAATGTAAAAATGGAAAGTTGGTGGACTTAATTGCAAGAAAATAAAACTTAAGGGACCCCTCTGTAATTTTCGATTTTTGGGACTGAACTCAAGTTCAAAAATTATGCTTTGACATTTTAATAAAGTTTTAAGAGTTTTTAGATAAATAAAATCAACCCTTAAAAGCCCAAGGACTAGATTGTAAAATTCTAGAAGTTTAAGGGCTATTTTGCAATTTTCGAAACTGTACCAGACCCTAATTTTAAATTTTGAAATTTTAACTCTTAAGGGACTGGAAATAACATATTTTAAGTTTATTCCAAAAATCCAAGTGTTTAGAGCTTGGAAAGTAATTTTATAAAATTTGAGGACCAAATTGTAAAAGATTAAACTTGAGGACCAAAATACAATTTCCAGGACTTATGCAGTCCATGCACCTGGAAATACTATTTTATCTATAACATAATTATATCTTGGACCCAAGGTTCAAATTTCATAACAATTGGACCCTAAAAGCCTTAAAGGCAATTATTTCAAAACAGGACAAAAATGAGATTTTCAAAACTTAAGGGACCTAAACTTATTTCTTTTTAAAACTGCTTTTGTCCCAATATCCCACTAACCATAGTGATATTTTTGAACTGGAATCACATTAAAAGCCCTTCCGGTTTGTGAGTTCCAATTATTTTAAACTTAGAGCCGAAATGGCAATTTTAACAAATTTGGGGCCAATATGAGAATTTTATAAAAACTCGACCTCAAAACTTCAAAAATCTGAATCTATGAACAATTTTAAGAATTTAGAAACTGACCTCATAATGTTTCAAGGTCGGGATATTTATTTATTCAATTTTTAACCCCAAAAGTATTGGTTTTTTACAAAACGGGCTAAATTGTAAATTTTCTTTTTATCAAGGACCTAACTCTAATTATTTTCCTTTTACTAAAACAGCCTTGGACCCTCTGACTTCAATTTTTAATTAAAATATTTTATTTTCTCAAAAACCCCTTGACTTATCGGACCGCCGACCGATTAATACCCGATCACAGGCGACTTCCCGTCTTGCGATTTGAATCTATAATGGGACTTATGTTCCACCTAATATTTCAAGATATCGAAGATTGCTTATCCTCCCGATAATCATCTTCATCCAAATAACTCCACCAACGCCATAATTACCTTACGCAAATGTTTGAAAACTTTTCATGAACTACTTCCAGAATCAATATACTTCATTGCTGGTTGACTACGAGCGTGTATTTAATTTCTTGCTTGAGTCAACTTGGTGTGTCGAGCTCACGGTCGGAGTGGATACGTCGGGGATGGGCAAGGCGGCCGCTATTCCACTCTTAGGCCCCATCGCCCTAATCCCATGGCGAGGACGGAGTTTGTCGAGGAAGCGGGTCGTAAGTCTTGAGGTATAATCATGATTATGACGAATCCGAGCCTTGCTAGCTCAACGTGGATTTTGTCTTTGCATATGGAGCAATAAGGTGACGGTCTTGACCATCATGAACGGGAGTTACAAGGAAGAACGAAGGAATCATTATCGATCCACACGATTCCGGAGTTGAACTAACGTTTGGTTGGCGCTACACTTCAATCGAAACCGCTACTTGTAATGCATGGGTTGGCGCTACACTTGAAGACGCAACCACTAATTGTCTTGCATGGGATTGGCGCTACACTTGAGACGCAATCCTCCTGCGCTTGAATCATCGTGCTGTGTGACCACAAACTATTTCTCAAACTATATAAATATATTACTTAATATATATTTATCACGATCTTATGGGCTATGTATGAAAACATGCATCATACCTCACGCGTTTTCATACAACCGTTTTCTCGCATTAACTATATATATTGCCCGCGAGTTGCACACGATCACCCCATCCACCGAGATTTATGTCTCACTCCTCATGTTTTCTAACCTTTAGATGAAGAGTACGTTGAAGACGTCGAACCTACCCACATTGAATTCCCTTGTTGATGTGGAGCGACACTCCTTTTACTTTTATTGTTGTTAGACTTTTCATTTTTTTCTGTTTGGACTGTAAGTTAAATTCGGATAATCTATTGGGTTGTATTCGGATTCCGTCGGACCTTAAGATGTAATTTGTACTTGGGTTTATTTTAATTCCGCTGCATTGGACTCTTTTCACTTGAAGTTTCGTATCATAGGTTTAGACTATTGGGTTATTTCTGTTTAAGTGATTGATCGTCGTTGCGTCGCGTTTGGGGCGTGACAGTTTTCGGATAAAATAAGATGATAACACGTACAATCAGGGGCGGCCCTCGGTTGGAGAATGTGGTGCCCCAGCACATGGCCCCTCGTCGGAAAGGGCCCATAGTTTGTGTATATATATGAAAATAAGTTGGAATTCCCCAACTTTTCTAAAAAACAATTTATAAATGTTTAGAGAGTTTTTCTAACCGCAAGTCTACGGTGTCAAGTTTTAATATAGTGATATGAGTAGGGTTGTCGTATCCACAGGGAATGCGTGTATAAGTACAAAGTATAAATTACCTATGCTATATTTGACAGATCAATAATAGGTGGATATCTCAATTAATAAATAAAAACAACTAGATGTAATCAAAATATAAACATTTAAATCTATGGGAGAATGAATTCTAGAGGTGTGATGAATCTAGTTTTCCCTTATGTTATCAATATGATTTATCAATCACAAATTACCAATTTATAAGTCAAGATTTCTACAATAATCGAGTGTCAAATGATTGTAGATTTCAATTAGGAAATCAATATCTCTATAAAAATTACCAATTGAAATCTCAATAAACACTATGAATCTTAATAAATGACCTCAAAGGATTCATAAATCTCTCAATTCTATGAAATCCTAGGTTATGCTATTTCAATGTCATGTATTCAATTACCTTTCTTAAGAGTCAAATTAAATACACCTAACAATCTAAATTATTGATCAAGTAATTTAGAAGCAATAAATCCAAATAGCACAAATAAATTGAGAAATATAGATTAACAAACCACAACATCAAAATATAAGTTCAAAGATAGATTACATCAACCCTCTTGAATTATAGAGTTTAACTCATGATGAAAATACAAATATCCATAATCATATGAGAATGCATCTCAAATGATATACAAAAAACAATAATAAAAGAATTAAAGAGATTAAAGAAGAATCTTATCTATTTCTAGATGATAAATGTCTTTAATCTTCTTCCCCAACTCTTTCATTGTGTCTTCGTGGTGTTGGTTTTCATCCCCAAGTGTCCTCCATGCCCTAGTTCAAGCCTCCCATGTATCTATTTATAGTATCCTCTTTTTAGATCCAAAAATCGGAGTTTTATTATTTTGTCCACCCACAGGCGCTGCAACGCATGCCCGTACTTGAGGGTAGGCACAACAAGCTTGTGCCTAGGGCCCCAAAATTTTAGGGGCCCATTTTTATGTTTAAGAGGTAATTACAAAAAAGCCCCTAAGGTTTGGGCTAATTACACAAAAAAAAACAAGAGATTTTTGAAAATTATAAAAAAAAATCCTTTTAAGTTTGATGCGTCTTATATTTTCCTCGTTCATATGCAAACAACATTTCAAAATCTACCCTACGTTTATGAAAATATTACAGTCACCCCTTAAATTTAATACACAATCAAATCTTAAGGTTTTGGGGGGCCCAATTTTTTCAAATGGTTAAGTATATAAATCATATTCTTCATACACACAACACCAAAAAAAAAGACGGAATTCAACATGAAGCCTAAATTTGTGAAAAAAAGAAAAATAATTCACTCGAATGTGAGGTACATATAAACTTTAACTCATACTGACAATTTTAGTTGATAATGAACATTACATCCTTCACAATAGTTTCCTAAAATCCTTATAAATAATGACAATTTTTAGAAATTTTTTTTTTTACAAATTTTGAGTCAATAGTTTTAATTTTTTCATTGTGTTAATACTTTTTGTTTTGCTTAGTTCTTTTAGCTTTTGTTTAATTTTGCCCTTTCATTGAATTGATTTAGTTAATAACGTGATTTATGACCTGATCAACGTGATTTTCGCCCTTGATTTATAGCACAATATTCTAAGACAAAAAAAATTGGCCGATATAAGGGCCCATTTTTTTAGCCCGCTTAAGGCCCTGTATTTCACAAAGTCGGCCTTTGCGGTGCTGTAGTGCACTCCTCGGGCGTTGCTTTGGCCGCCTTTACGCGCTCGCTGACTGCTCTCTTTTTGCGCGCCGCTATCCAAACGTCCGAATTTGTTTTGGGTGTCTTCATAAGAGTTGTATCCCTATCTCTTAGCTTTCCATAGCCACGTGAATCAGCTCAATATCAATTTTGTAGAGAGAGTTATGGCCAAAATACTAAACCCTACCAATGCTAAAAATCCAGACGCGTTTGAACGTTTCTTCAAATTAATCTTTCGTTGTTTGATCATTTTGCTTCTTTTGACTCACGACTCATTATAATGACTCTATACTCAATATAATTGACCCTCAATATGGCTTGGCCACTCGAATGACTCGAAACAATGGAAAGTAATGCCTAACCTATGAGATATAACAAAAACGACTCAAAATACTCAAAAACAACACAAAACTCTAGTCTCGTAAGCCCAAATTAATGGTATAAAACCAACTGAACAGTAAACTCCTAACATCTTAAGATGTTTTGAAGATCTTATAAGCTCAGTCAAACACTTTCTTAGTCTTTTGACAATTACGTGTAACACACTGATGTTGTTCTAATATATATATATATATATATATATATATATGTATATATGGAAAATTGTAAAATTTGTCCACTAAATTTACCCTATTAGTCCACCAACTTTTAAAATTTAGTCTTCGTGCAATATTTTTAAAATTTTAGCACATGTTGACATGGCTTTAAATCTGACTGATAAATGTTGACATGTACAAAAAATTTAGGATTTCATGGAGGGAAAATGTCATATAACATTTTAATTAGATAAAGTGATACAATATATATTAATCAAAAAGTAATTATTTTCTACAACACCAAAAATACTATTTATCATACAAAAATAATAAAAAACATGATTACTAAATATTTGTAAAAACTACTACTAATAATACTAATAAATAATGATAATCTATTCTTGTTATTAACCATTCAAGTTTTTGTTTCCAATATTTATTTACGATATTACACTAAGACTAAATTTTGACAGGTTGGTGGACCAATTCTCTAATAGGGTAAACTTAGCGGACTTAATTTTATAATTTTCCCATATATACATATTATATATATATTAAATGTCGGTTAAACATATATACGATTTCAATTGACACTTCATGTTATTATATTAAAAAGTAGGGTGGCGATATTTGCACCCAAATATTTGATTAACATACCACATTTCTACATACACCCCACCTCTATTTTACAAATGCATCTAATTACTAAATACACCCAACTTATATTTTCAATTTTACCCTCCTAGCAAAAAAAATCTAACCTTATATATACCCCCACAAAATTCCTACACCCCACTCTCATTTCTCTTCTCACACCCCAATCTTTCCCAAAAAGATGTTGACATACTTTAGGAGGAGGAAGAGTAGAAGAAATAGGCCGGAGGAGGAGGCGACGGCGGCGGCCGCCGGTGAAGAGGTATTTATGTTTTTTTTTTTTAATTTTCAATATTTTGGTGTGGTGGCAGAAATTGACCGTCCCATTCTGAGCCACGTCACAGAAATAAAAAGTTCATTATTTTACACTTTGTTCTCGTTTTCTCAGAGTTTTTTTCTAACGCACGATCGGTTGTTTTTTGGAAAAAAAAATGAGGGTGTAAGGAATAAGAATATAAATTTAAAAAAGAGATGGGTGTATTTAGAGATTAAAGTGGTTTATTTATAATGTTTTATTTTAGTAAGGGTATCATAGTCTTTTTAACTCATGACATTTTTGTAAATATGTGTATTAATCAAATGTTGGGGTACAAATAGCACCACGTTTTAGTATATAGAAATTTGGTTATGATAAATATCTTATCTTGATTACCTGACCTAACTTATTTTATGTTTATGAGTTTTTATCACAACAGAATTTGATGGATAAATTCCAAAAAAAATATTTGAAGATTTTACTGGATAGGGCTTATTTTGTAAATCTTAGTAGATTTTCTTTATTTAAACCAACGACGTAGGACATCATTTGGTACGGATTTCAAGAAATTTTTAAATCAATTATTTCGTACTTCAAATTTATTATTTGTTTTAAAAAAGAAATTAACTCTAACTCTTAGGCCTCAAATTTTAATCTTTTACTATTATATATTATAATTAAAATATAAAATCATTGATTTTAGTACAAATTTCAGTATGCACTCCAAAAATCTCTCTAAATAACTATCAATTCTAAAATTTGATATTATTGCCGGGGCATATACGAGCTGGTGAAGATTTGGTGGGAACTCATACTGAATAGCATCCGTGTGGGTTCGATTCGGGGAGAGATCGTTATTAGTAGATTGGGGGTCAAACATAATTGTTCTCTTTACCAGGAGGATCTGGTTGTACGTCGTCAGAGACCCCATCGAACATCGGGCGGTGCGTGCACATCCCGGATTTACCTTGGCGGCAGCAATGAGAAGCCGGAGCTGTTGTCCTCAGGCATAGTCAGGCGTAAGCCTGGAAGCTGAGTTATCAAAAAAAAAAAAAATGAATGAAGCTTTCGTCCGTCACTTCAATTCTTTCTTTTATCATGGCGTATGTAGTGAAGGACTGTATCCTTCCAAAATTCTTGACCCGCCAAAAACACAATTGAGATATTCTATTTTATTTAATATTTTATGATCATTAGGGATGTCAACAAATCGGGTTTGGGTCGGGTCTGCTTGGACCCGAGACCCGGCCCATTAAAATGCAATATCCGTACCCATATCCGTCCCGTCTTATTTAGACTCATACCTGCCCCAACCCATACCCGTGTCTTGCGGGTATGACTCGTTAGACCCATTAGACCCACGAACTTCATATATTTGGCCAAATTCTTACAACTTTTACTCAAAATAGTTCACTCAAAATTTATGTAATTTATATAATTTTATAGATATTATATGAATTATGAAATAAACACCAACATATATAAATCAAGAGTTCTTGAACAAGAATAATAAAATATATTCATTTTGATATAAAATTAAAAATATTTAAATATAAAATAAAAAATATATGGGTCGGGTCTGCCATACCCGTTGGTGACTCAAGTCCGGGTCTAAAACTCAATACTCATTACCCGCCTCATACCCATTTATTGGACCCATACTCGCCTAAATGAGGCGTGTTAGACCCGGACCCATTGACATCCTTATTTATCATATACTGCAGCGTGAATGTGAATATACCACATGTATAAATATAATACCATCATGTGCACATGACATGCAAGGCCGTGCCTAATAATTCTTAGGCATGAATCATATTTAAAAATGTGCCTTCTTTTTAAACGAATTTAAAGAAAACCTAAAATAATATTATAAAACTAACTATTTATAATGTACAAAATTAGTTAAATAACATGACAAACATGTCCAAAGTAATTACTTAAATATAACTTGACTCACAAATTTGGCGACAAATATATTATAATCAAGTATGTATAATCAAGTTACTCAATAATTCATAGCAAATTAATTAAAAAGAAGGTTTGATCCTTTTGCCAAATTTCATCATGTCTCTAGCTTGATGTATTGAATAAGTTTTATTTCATCAATAGAAAGAATGCAAGTTCTTCTTCCATTTTCTTTTCAATTTGCTTATCAATTTCTCTTTATGGATTGTTTGTAGCTATTAAATCTCGAAGAACTATTCGGATCCATTTTCAATCAATATCTACTCATTGTTAGTCAATATACAAACAATACTAAATAAGTAAATTTTATAAATAAACATAGGCTTTGATATCATTTTAAGAGATATAAAAAAAATCATATTTGTTAAAAGGAGGGGTTTGAAAATGGTAGGTTAAGTGCAACAATCGCAAAGTTTAGAGGGTAAAGTTGAACAATTCAAAGTCAAATGAACAAAGTAGAAAAACTTGCATAATTTGAGGGGAAATTAAAAGTACCTGCTATTATATTTACATTCATGTCTATTACACATACTAGAATAACACACGTGTTATACGAGATTTATCGAAAGATAATTTTTCTCACAACTTGTCGATTTTTTTTTCTTGCTTGTTTTCTGTATTTATTTTATATGTTTAGTATAATAATAATTTAAAAGATAACAAATATAAAAGATGGTGTAGATAGAATCCTTAATTTTTTGGATTATTTATTATCTCTTACATTTGTATACTTTTCCAAACTAATTGTGAGAAAATCCTTTATAAATTTAAAATATAGTGTAGATAGAGTCCTTGATTTTGGATTATTTGTTATCATTTAAATTTCTGGATAAGGCTGCCACATAGATAAATGTGAAACCGCCATGTGGAATTGAAAGGATGAAAAATTGACAAATGTCCAAGATTATAAGGTGATGACATGTGCCAACTTTGTTTTCTTTTTCAGTATAGGGTAGATATAGAAATAAGGTAACATAAATTTTTGGACCCCTAAAATTTTGTTATTTTTCTGGGCCTAAGTCGAAAGTCTCACTCGCCTTACATAAGTCACGGTCATGGTGACATGTATGACATATATGTATATCGTTAAAATAGTAGATGAAACACCAAATAAAATAGAGGATCATCTCTACCAAAAACATGCCTAGCTATGAAGCACTGATTTACATGTAGAGAACACGAGTACGATACGGCACGGGTACAACAATACGATATTTTTTTAAATTATAAGGATATGAGCACGGTACATTTATACATATAAAATTATATATTTTTATGTTTTTGAAGATATAGACGTACTAAGTATAATTAAAAAACAATGTTTCAAACATAAAAAAATAAAATTTTATAAGTACTCGAATTTGAAATGTGAAAACTAACAAAAAAATTGTTGAAAATATGATTAATAGAATAAATTCTATCTATTTTCATGTGTAGATGTATCATGAAGTATTGGATAAAATATCGGATCATATATGTATCTGATACGGGTACATCATCTTTATATAAGTGTGTGTGTTTCTTAGATACCTAGTTTTGTAATGACGTGGATGTTGAAAATTTAGGGTTTATGAAAACAAATAACAAAAATTATAAGGGTATTGTAGTTTTTTAAATTGGTGTCTAGTAACCGACTTAAGAGAGATCCCATCCGACTTAAGAGAGCCTATATATATCTCGAAACGTCTTTCATTCGCACACGAATAGCACAACCCATCATATTCGTGCACTTTTTCCTCTGATAATTTCTCTATAAATCGAAGGTGCGTTTTTCTATCATGGTTGTGTCTCTTGTTAATTAGCCAATACCGCCTAATTTTTACTCAATCTTCTATATTCTTGAGAAGTCAGGTATTTGGTTTGTTTCGATCATGCAAAGTTCGAATCCTAAGAAGATGTGAGTTCTTACAACTAGTAATTCTTAACTTTCTCTTTGGAATTTGTTTCCCTCTTTTTTTTTTTTTTTAGGGTTTTTAAGTGTTTGTTCTGTTTAGGTGTAAACGATCTTACCAAAACTTTAGTCTGTTTGTCAAATGTTCGTTTAATTTTACAAGCTCTCTTCAGATTTTAAAAATCTAATTCGTGTTCGTTCAATAAAATTGTTTAGTGTTAATATTTATTCATGAACGCGTTCGTGTTCATTGAATAAATTTGTTTTGGAATGAACGAACAAACAAACAAACAAAAATATATTTGATAAATTCATGTTCATTACATATTTGTGAACAAATTCAACTTTACTTCATATATTTAGTAAATTTTTAATATTGCAACTTTAATTTTTATTTTATATTATGTAGAATTATTGATTATATTATGCAATACTATTGGAATTATATATGTTGAGTTACTTTTAACTTTTCAAGATTTATATTTGAGTTATATGTAAAAGTTCAATTTTAAAATTAAGCTACATGTGATTGTTGATGAATATTTTATAAATGAACACTAAATGAGTTTTTAATGAATGAGTATAGAATTATTCAAGCTTTGTTCGTTTTATTAGACGGGTCCTAAAATTTGTTCATTATATGCTCGTTAACTAAATAAACGGACATAAACGAAGCGTTATCCAAGTTTGTTTGTCAAACGCTATGTTCATTAACAATTTTGGTTTTTCTGAAGGATCTCTTTGTACACGCACGATCTCTTAATCAAAGGGAACATGCATAACGATGCTGAGCTTCTCCGCAGGGAAGCTAATTTGCAACCTGAGGATGCTGGTAAGTTTCTTTAATTTTCTGTGGATTTTTTCCTTTAATTTAATGTATGATGGATTGCTCTTGCTTTATTACAATGTTTTTTTTTTTTTTTTTTTTTTCCAGTGACAATTGATACTCCTAACGGATTTCTATACGACTGGTATTCCATAGTTTACGATGCGTGTATTTGTGAATTAGCAAAGCTGGATAACAATACAACAGAAGACGCCTCAAAAAGCAGAGGATTTTTGGACAAGTGGGTTGCCTTATTATGCACTGGAGGAGAAGTTATGTTACAGTGGTTTCCATTATTTCACGATCGGTATTGTGCGGAAATAGCAAAACTAAATCTGATTTCCCAGGCTATTGAGGATGTCGGAAGTGCTCCGAAAAAGGTTCCAACTCTTGGCTTGCTTTTACATTAGTGTAGCGACTGCATCACTATTTAAAGGCAAAAACTTATATGAGACGGTCTCATGGACATTGTTCATGTGACAGATCTGATATGTAACTAAAATTCCAACCCAAACTCAAACTCATTAAAAAGACCAATGTTTTTTGTGCGTCCATGACATCGTCTCACATAAGACCACCTCCTATTTAAATGGTTTCATGATTTTGTAGCAATACCGATTTTCCCTGATGAGATTTTCCTCTGTTCTGTAGCTTTGTTCCATAGACCGAGTAATAGCTAAACAAGTATTGTTGAAGATGGCTTTCGAGTTACGGTGGATGGGAGTTGGAAAAAGCCTGGAGACAGGGAATGCAGGTAACAATTTATCATTAATTCTGGTACCATATTTTTATTTTTATTTTGTACTTTTTTTTTCCCGGAAGTTTTTTTATCATATTGATTAAGATAGTGATAAGGATTTTTTTCTGAACATGTTTTTATTAACTCTGTGGCACAGTGAATTATTAACATGAAAATATATGTTAATTTCTTCTAAATGTTCAAATAGTAGTTCCCTGTCCTTGTGTTTGTGATAATTTAATCTTTTGATTTTCTTTGTTTGTTTTGTTTTCTCTTTTCCAGTTGGCACTCCGAAAAGGTTGCCCGATTGGTTCTCCGATGAATACTCTGCTGAACTCAAAAAAAACAATACAAAAGCAACAAAAGACTCCTATTTGTCAGAAGCACTTATACGAGAGTTGCTTCCCATATTTGTCAGTGAATACTCTCTTGAAATAGCAAATCGTCCGAATGCAACACAAGACTCCTTCTCCGAGGTTTTTTTGTTTCTTTTAACTTTAACTTTGTTTAACTAGTGTTGTTTTAAAATTTTAACATTTGAACAGCGTTTGAAATTAATATGAAATGGTTGGAAAATGTCCACTTTGCTGCTTATAAACACATGAAAAAGATCAAGATTATTATTAGGTTTCCTAATGCGTCGGTCCTCTTCCATGTTCTGTAGCTTTACCTCGACCGAGAAATTGCTAAACAAGTGGTGCGGAAGATGGCCTCAGACCCAAGGATTCTGGAAGAAACAAAAGAATGGATCAGACTTCAGAGAAAAAAAGCAAGAAGATTATGAATTAGACAGATTTTTATTTATTTATTTTTTTTAATAAGTTGGGAATACTGGTTGAGGGGATGAGATAAATTTTAAATAAACTGAAAGATACTGGGTTCGAACCCCGATCAATTCTCTTATAACGGGTGAACGATACCACTTGAGCTACAAGCTAGTGGTCAGGTAATTATTATAAGATTAGGTAAATTCAGAGGTTTTTGTGCCTTGCTTCAGTTTCGTTTAATTCCTTTTTTTTTTCTCTAGTCCTGTACATACACAATTACCCTATTTGTTAATTATTATAGTAGTGCTCTTCCTCCTCTTCTCGCAACATAGTTCTTAATTACTAGCAACAACGAGATCTCCAGATTTCGTTAGACTACTAGCTGAAATAATTTTGTAATTTGCTCCAGTTGGATTTGATTGATTAATGATATTTTATCCTTTTAAAAAAGAAAAAATCTGATTAAGTAATGAGGGGAGTTTCTCAGCAATTGTTTTATATTGGGGGAAAATATTTCGCAATAAATTATTACATAATTAATATTTGCAACTTTGGTCTGAGCAGTGAGCAGTAATGGTGGAAGAAAAAAAGCTTATTTTAAACCAACTAGTAAGGTGCACGTACGTTGCACATCATCCTGACGATTTTACTAATTTAATTAAAATCAAAACTAAAATCCTAATAATTAAATTAATATTAACTAAAATTTCATGTATTTAATTTGTAAGTGCGAATGTCCCGGGTTCGATCTCATACGAGTGCGTGTGTTTCCTCCCCAAATTTCCTCCATTGTACTTCAAAAAAAAAAATCATGTGTTTGTTATAGATGTCATTTATATTATAATATTATTCTTATAGTAAAGTTTGGAGAAATAAAATAAAACTTATATATTGTATGATTTAAAACCAAATAGGTGAAACATAGTTAATTAAGAAAAGCTAAAATCATGAATGTTCCTGTAAAAATATGAATAGACTAAAATACCATCACTAAAACTATTAAGTTGAATGGCAAAAATATAAATAGAAATGGGGTAGGTCACTAGTACAAAATTGACCATTTGCATCGGTTGTAAACGACTTTTAGCATCAGTTCCAACGGCGATGCATATGAAGGTGATGCATATAGTCACATGTATAAGCATCGGTTAATAAGCATACCCGATGCACAATATTCACCAAAAGCATCGGTTCTAAGCAAAAAAGCGATGCATAAAATCAGTGTGTGCATCAGTTGATAACAATAACTGATGCCTATTGTTACTATTTTTTTAAATACATTTGTTTTCTCAATTTCCGACCTCCCTGCACATAAATTATTTGCTCTGATAATGATTATTCTTTATAGTTTTACATATGTATGCTACTGCAAATAACTTTAAAAAGATAAAACCTCACACTTTTTCCAATTCCTTGACACATTCTACATATTCTTTAGAATACAGATTAGGCACTTCCAAAAGATATAGACCCTGATTAGGAATGATACTATCTAGAGCGCACCTATTATTAATCGCTAATAATGCCGCTAAATGCGATGCATCCATACATTTGCATAAGAGAGTTTTACATATGTATGCTACTGCAAATAACTTTAAAAAGATAAAACCTCATACTTTTTGCAATTCCTTGACACCTTCTGCATATTCTTTCTTTTGTAGCAGTGCAAGACCAAGCATATAGTGGGCCTGCAACTCAAAGCACTTCCTAGATTAGTTCAGCCAAAATCAAACTTCTACTTTAGTTTGTTGCTTCAGCAAATTAAAATTGTAAGCATCTAATTGTTTCAGTGGTGAACAAAATTCCAAGGCAAATGGCTGGTATTCCTCTAGAAGTATAACCAATGCTATAAAAAGACAAGCATGAACTATGACTTATATTCTTACAGAGAGCAGTTATCCAAGCTCATTCAGTATTATTAAGCATGCAATCTTGAAGAAGAACTAGCAGAAATTAAATCCACAAGGAAAAGAATGCACCTCAAATGTCGAAAATCATATGCTTGCGGCATGTAAATATAGTACATTATATCCAGAACCCAGCTTAACATAAAAATATACGTCACACCACAAAGCTTCCAATGATTATTCTTTATAGTTTTCCTAACCTTCCAACATATGCATTAGGAAAGACGTGAATGTTTTTGGAGTGAAACAAATCCATATCACATAAGGGGATATGTTATACCTGGACATAAGTGAAACAAATCCATATCACGAAAATCCATATCAATCCATTTTGAAAAGTACCTTCATAAAAGTTGTTAGATGGAAACTCTGAAAGAGCGGGATACATCCTATACTGAACCTGGAAAGACAAATCCAAGTATAATAGGGTTAAAGGTTCCAATCCACTAGTATTAATATGGAAAGAGCAATATGAATGCACAACTACAAACACATACCACTGTTATGTAGACAAAAAAGGACAAGATATTATCTCGACACAAGCATCTCTTTGCATCGAACTCAAGTGCATATATATAGCCACTACCCGATACGTGTTCTCATTCATAACACATGTATGTTTCATATTTTATACACCATACATAATAACAACACAAGGAAACAAAGAATCGTAAAAGTGACATTTGTCATATCCCGCAGAATTTTTCTTTCGTTATTATTTTCTCTTTCTCATTCTTGGTATCAAATGTCAGGAAGGAATAAACAGGAGATGGGTATGGGCGGAGAAAAGTACGTTTTGTGCAAAGTTAAAGTCAGCAGACATTTGAAAGTTTTTCCTAATTAACTGGAGATATTAAGTAAACTAAAGAGTTCAGATACACGCATCCTTAAAATGCAAACAGCAGAGCATAACAATCACCTGCAATCTAATCGGTTTCACACCTATTTATCAAATATAGCTAGCATTAATTAGCATACCTAACATCGACAAGAATTAGATGTCATTTTCAATAAAATATTGCGCCCATAGTTCGCGTATCTCGTCTATTTGCTCCTGAGTGTACGATTTATCTCCAAATGAGTCCTACAAAAGATTCATAAGAACTTTTAATTATACTAATTAAAAACACTTAGTAAGTAACTATATATTATTTTTTACGTACCTTATCTAAAGAAGAAGCATCAGACTTTTTCGTGCATATCTCCCACATAAATCTCATAACATAATATCCACACTCACTGTCTCCGGGTTGTTGAGGACACTACAAAATAATATAGTAGATAGTGATCTAAACAATACATTAATTAAACAATACTAACTTTTAAAATTTTAGTTTGTATATATACCTTACGCCTAGTCCAAATTGTGTTTCGTCCTTTTTTACCTACTTGATCTCAATATGACCGAAATGTTCTATATAAAGTAATAATGTACATTAAGAACTAATAAAATAACAAATATCAACCACATGCAACAAACATAATATGCCATAGTAGTTATTCATATGTAATTATACTTACACATTCAATGGTGCCTTGATTCCGAGGGTGCGCATACAATCTTTCGAATCTAAGATATATACTGTGCTAGAAGCAATACAGATCACTAGCAACAACCAATGATCACTACATATTATAAACACGAAGGTTACATTTAATATAAATATAAAAGTTGCAAAAGAGTGAAATAGATAAAGAAATAAATAATTTTCTTACTCTTGATGGTACGACGCTAAAATAAAATTTGTGCGAGTCATGTCCAGCATGGCCTTAGTTAGATACGATGTCACGCCACTGACATTTAGGTTAATATTTTGCAATGCGATCTGCGACAGACATAAAAACCCGATGGATTCGATATTGAAATGCTCGCACAACCCATTAAGAAATTAAAGTTTAATATCAAATTAACGAAATATAAAAACTCTTACAATATAAACACTTGTATAATAGAAACATCAAGCCAATCCATCTTGAACAAGTCGACAATGTCCTTTATCATCACGAAAATGCCAGAAACATTTGAATGATGGAAGACTGACTGATCTAGGTCCATTTGGAAGTAATCCGCACTCGCAGGCATCGAGATTAACAACGAGTGTAGCCTTTTGCAGTTCTTCCCCAGATATTGTAATGTAGCATCAACAACGGAAGATATCTCATCAGTCATATACACATGACATTTTCTTTTCAATTTTGACTTTTATCTTCCTGCAAAGAAATTATTAATATAGCAATTAAAGGGAAAATAACTAACTACTACTCAATAATTGACTCTGAAATAAGAAAACATATATTACCTCTCCTAAAAGAACTAAATGCATAGGCCATTGCGTAAAGCTACCAATGACTTCACCCACTCTGGTATGGTATTGAGTTTGCATAGGTAGAAGTAGTAGCTCCGCACCATCAACAATCTCATCTATAGAAACCTTTACATGACAAGGCAATGATTTTTGATCTTTGCCACGACAGATGTGAGGTTCGATTGGGTGAACCATCCCTCTCGCAACTACTTTTGTATCTCCATCAACACATAAGGCGAGATTACACTGAATCGGATTCTAGTATTCAATATAAATTAAAGATTAATTGTAGTCCAATTGATGAAATAATATCATTCAAAATTTGAAATGAAAACATTAATATTGTATTACCTGAATCAAACTAAATGAGCTAGGGTCAACCGAGTGGCAACTGCTATGGGCAGGTGGTGGGTCAACATGTTGTTGCACGCTTGCAGGAGGATCAGACTCAGCCCCAAGATCAACATCTGGCATATGCTGGCTCATGTGTCTAAAAACTAAATCCAGTTTGTTTTCTAGCATATCAATCTTAGATTGCATCTCTTGTTACACTTCATTTCTAATGATCTCTTTAAGATCGTCGACTGAAACAAACCCAGCTGACCGCCCACGAATTTGGTCTGGCTTGCCAAAAACGTCCCTTATGCCGATGTATCCACCAACCCCCCTCACCCGACCTGGATGCTCCTCTTTGCCAAGGGCCGCAGACAATATATCATGATGTCTTTTTGGTACAAATGACCCTTGGGTGGTTTCTTCACCCTTTTCTACCTATTACAATTACAATAAATTGAAAAACAAAATATTAACATTATTCTCAATATTAATTATGTTTTCAGGATATTTTAAAAAAAATACTTTCAATTTTCTCAAATATCGCCTTTGTTGCATCGTTTGGGATGTAATAATTCCCACCCTTTTTTCTTCATTACGATGAACTTGCATATATTAAAAAATATAAGTGTAATTAGAAAAGCAATCAATGACGAATGAGGTATGCAAAAATTAATCATGAATGATGCATGTAATAATTAATGACGGATGTGTATACAATTAAAAAAACAACAACTGGTTTGACGAAGACAAGAAATTAAAGAATGCTAGAAAGATTGTTTCACTTGGCGAGGATTAAGTTTGTTTGTAACATATTACTTCATAATGCTAGAAATTAGAGAAGAGCAAAGTTGTTGTTGTTCTTCACTATTGCATTTAAGCTGGTGGAAGTTGCCGATACTACTTAGCCAAAACTTTTAAGAAAGACTCAGTTATATCCATGCTAATGAACACAGGGGCGTAGCCAGCCCCACTGGCTACCCCTAGCCCAAATTTTTTTTCCCTCATTTCCCCCTAGCTCAATTATTTTTTTCCCCTTAAAAAAACACATATAATTTTTTTTTTAAATTTTTTTCCACTGAAAAAACGGGACAAAAAAAATTTGGGGTGCGCCGTGGGCCACCCTGGCCCCCCCTAGCTACGCCTCTGAATGAACATATTATACTATTAATACAGTTACTATGCCTTTTGTTTTAAAACAATTACAGTGCCTTAGCAAGTGAACAATCGAAAATCAGGCTTGTTTTCTAAATATCTTTTAGAAGGTTTTATTTGTTTCAGTGTTGCTAGATAATTTTCAATTAGTGTAATCAACTTTTAAGTTTTAAACTGCTTGAGATCTGGTAGGAAATGTTTTATGGCCATTAAACTTGATATGTCAAAAGCCTTTGATAGAGTTGAATGGCAATGTGTTAGATTGATCATGGCTAGAATGGGATTCTCCCATATTTTCATTAATTGGATTCTAACATGCATTTCTACTTCTTCTTTCTCTTTCAATATCAATGGCTCTCCTTGTGGCTTGGTCACTCCATCAAGAGGTATTAGACAAGGGGATCCAATATCCCCCTATCTTTTTCTCATTATTTCTGAAATTTTCTCCACTCTGATCTCTCAAGCAAAAGCCAACAATAATTTCCTTGGCCTCAAAATATGCAAAAATAGCCCATAAATTACCCACCTCCTTTTCGTGAGATGATTGCTTAGTCTTTTGTGAGGCTACCATTTCCCTGCAAAAAGCATGAAAATCTGTTAGAAACTTTTGAGAAGGCCTCGGGCCAAGTTGTTAATCTTGGAAAATCTTCCATTTTTTTCGGTAGAAATACTCCATTAGAAATTAGGAAAACTATTTGTCACTGGACCATATTGTGGAACGCACAAAGACCGATATCTTGGTCTTCCTATGGTTATTGGCAAATCAAAAAAAAAAAAAAGAAGTTTTTCAATTTGTTGTGGATCTTTGTTAATGCTAGAATTTGTAGTTGGAAAAATAGGTTTTCTCTCTCAGTGGGAAAGGTGTACTCATTAATGCGATTATTGATGCCCTCCCGGTTTTTGTCATGTCTTGTTTTATTTTGCTGTTGGTGTGCGCTCCTCCATTGTCAAAAAAGCTTCTTTTTTGGTGGGGACCAAGGAAAATGGGTCAAAAAATATTCATTGGAAAAGGAAAAACTTGGTCGGTCCAAAAGAAGAGGGTGGTCCAGGGTTTTCATGATCTCTGCGGTTTTAACAAGGCCCTTATTGCAAAACAACTTTGGAGAATTATTTCAACCGAACCTCGATGAGCAAGCTTTTAAAGGCAAAATATTTTCCAAAATGCGAGTCTTTTCGATGCAAATGTACATTCCACGACCTTCATGGCTCTGGAGGAGAATTTGGTTGAAAGTTAGAACTCTTAACTCTTGGAATGAGATTCTCCATTGGAGATGGTAAAACTGTAAAAATTTGGGAGTCTCCATGGATCCCTGACTCTGTCTCCTTCAAACCCAACCCCTCTTTCTCCTCCCAACTTGATCTTAAATGGGTCAGTGATCTGATTTGTGATGATGGAAAGAGTTGGAACAGTCAGCTCATTAAAGCAAATTTTTCAAATGAGGATTTAGAAAACATCCTGAAAATCCCTCTCAAAAATCCTGGGAGAAAGGATTTTCTGGTTTGGCATCTAAATCCAAAAGGAAATTTCACAGTGGGATCAACCTATAAAGCTATCCTCGTAACTGAAGGTGACTTGGTTCTTTGAAAGCAAATGGGAATGGAAAAGCTCTCAAAAAAATGTGGAAAAAAACCACGGAGTACTAAAGTGAAAGAAAAATTGAAATACTTTATTTGGAGATGTGTCTTTGACATCCTGCCAACAAAGTTGAATCTTGGAAGGAAAGGTATTGATCTTGATCAAACTTGTCAGATGTGTGGAGAAAGCACTGAAGATATTGCTCATCTTTTTCTTTCACCTTACTAGGGCCCGAATCATTTGGAAAATTGCTCCAATTAGCTGGAATGACACTCCAAAAAATTCAGCTCAATTTCCCTTTTGGTGGCAGCAAGTTTGTAAAGCTAGAAACTCCCTTTTGGCTCAAGACCGCATCCAGCTTACCACATATATTCTTTGGTGGATGTGGAAAACACGTAATCATTGGATGTTTGAAGGAACTTGGAAGTCTGAACATGAGATTGTGAATCTTGCTATTAATGAATGGAGAGAGTTTTCTGATCACTTTCAGGTGGCGGCTCATAAGAAGCCCCCTCCTCATCAAACAGCTTCTCCAACTTCTGGATTATTGGAAAAAGATGCAGGGTGCTACTCCATTTTCATCAGTGCTTCTTTTTCTGTTTTGGCTAAATCGGGCTTTGGTTGTTTTGCCCTGAATGAAAAAGGGACGGTTGTTAAAGCATGGTCAATCTCTAGGGATGAGTCTTCTTGTCCAGTGGAAATTTATCTTGAAGCTGTCCGTTCTGCTCTTGTGTTTGCATTTAAATTTTGCTGGGAAAATATCAAGATGGTGATTGATGAAAAGGATATTGTGGGGATTTTAAAAAATCAGGCTCCGGCGTTCGTTGCAACCCCGACATCTAAAGACATCATCATCCTTCTTTGTCTTTTCCAATGTGTCTCTTTTAATTTTCGTGTTTGTGGTCCTGACTTTTTGAGTTGTAAATTAGCAAAAATTGTTGTTTCTTCTGCTTTTTCCCAATTGTGGGAGTCAAACTTACCTTCTTGGATGATCCATTGTAACCAAGAAGGTCCCAGGGTTGCTTAGCCCATTCGGTTGTATTTATTTTCCCTTATGAGTTTCTAATATAAGCTACTATAGTTTGAGAAAAAAAAACTGAATTTTGATTCGATTTTAATCGAAGTTTTCCTCGGTTACTGTTTGTTTTTTCGGTTAACCGAAATCGCATTAAAAATTCAAAGAAATATTATTTGGATCATTTCTTTTTCAAAATCTCATCTTTAGTCAATATACAAATACTATTAAATAATAGTAAATTTGATCAATAAAATTAGGCTAAAGATCACAATATAAAATAATCACTAAGGGGTAATTTTGGAAAATACAGGCTAAGTATAACATTATAAAGTTTAGGGGATAAAATAGAACTTATTAAAGTTAAGTGGACAAATTAGCATAGTTTGGGGAAAATTAAAATTACCTCATTTCTTAATTAAATTTACAAAAACATATGGTTCACGTGTGTCTATATTTTTCTTCTTCTTCCCACACATCCACAGCCCTAATTTTTCTTCTTCTTCCCTCACATCCAGCGCCCGTGTGTCTGTCGATCTTGTAATATTCTAAGAACACATTGGTTCTCCTTCTTCGCCAGCCACTGAGCACCACCACGCTCGGTCAAAAATTGGAAGACAGCCTCGAGTCTCGATTTTGTAATATTCTAAGCCTCACTTCATTATTGGTCGTTTCTTGTGTTTTTGTGTAATTAGGGCATAATCTGAGAGCTTCATTTTTGTGTTTTTGTATTTTTGTGTAATTGTGGCTGAGTCCTGGACAAGGAACTTTATAGCTGAGAGTTGTATTTTTGTATGAAAAAATGTATATTCTACTTTTGTTATCTGCAGGATTTTACATAGTGTCGATTAGGAAGATTAATTTTGCAGGTTTTAGTACTATATAGCTGTTTCAGGGGCTGATTTCCCATCTATTTAGTTTAGTGGTCAATCCGAGTATCACGTTTTTTAGCCTTCACACACTTTTTAAGGTCTTTTTCCCTTCTATGGCTCTGGAGGATTGATTGTTGCAATGTGAAGTTTGACGTATGTGACGATACTTATTTTTCGTCTCCTAGTTTCAGAATTTTTTGCCCTTGTTTTTTGATTTTCATCGGCTTTAGGAAAGGATTTGCTCTTTTTTTTCCTTGACTTGATGAAACTATAGTTTTCAAGTAGACCCTCTGTATGACTGTATCCAGTTGCTTTACTGTTGTATTTTAAGCTCTACTTTATTTGGAATTAAAACTTTTTGGATTTAAGATGATCATCTTGTGTGCATATTGTTTAACCATGCATTGTGTGATATGCAAGATTTCTGGAATATGAGTTTCTGTGTATGTGCTTCCTTTCCTTGTCGCCTAAGTAAAATTTTGCTCAATATATAAAATTTTCTATTTAAATCAGATTCTTGGACAGATGATGAAGATGATTTGTTGCTGGTGATATATGTTCCTGGTAGAGACAATGCTGGTAAAGGGCTGCTGACTTATAATTTGAGAAATAAGAAATTAAAGAAGGTACACTCACCTGTGCCTGGCTGGGATTTGAGATTATTGGAGGAAAAAAGAAGATCTTCAGTTGTCCATCCTGTTATCTGAACTAGATATACAGTTTAATGGGTGTATATATATCTTTTTCCTTATTATTTTTATTTATTTATTGCATGTTTAGTTTTGGCTCTTTACTATTTACCTTGTGTTTAGTTAATGTCTATTCTTTGACTTTTTAATGAAGATTCTTATAGTTCAGAGCACAAGAGAACTACATCTTTGGGAGTTTTGTAATTATCCCTTAGATTTATAAGCATGGTGGTAGAGTTGGACCTAGAAGTACTAGTATTCCTTTATTACTATATATGCATCAAAGCATCTCTTTGTCTAGCTTTAAGTTTAATCAGATTTATGTACCAAATTAATTGGTATCTGGAATATAATTCATTCTCTGCTAGCGATCAATTTTATTCAAATGCTATATTAAGTCTTATTCAAATTGTACTATTGAGTTGATTATTGCTCACTAAGAATTTTCTGGTTCAGGTGCCCCTAACTGTGAGACAGTGCTTCTTGCTGGTCTTTGCGAGATCTTTGTCACACTTTTTCTTAGATCGTTTGTTTGAGGTAATACTGCAGTTGACGTCTGGCCTTGTTGCTGGTCTTTGCGGGAGATAAATGTTTCCCTCCTTATTTTTACGCCCTACCTACTCAAATCTCTCCCACTCTTTTCAGGCGTCACAAGAGGAAACCTCCTTATTTCGATTAATTGGTTGGAGTTTTTTCCCTTGTTTTTTTAGTAAACCTCTGTTGAGGTTTTAGGTTCTCTTTCCCTATCATTGATCGATAGTTGGTTGTTGACTCTTTTTGCTCCTTTAGTATTAATGGGCCTGTCCATTCAACAATGGAAATTGACTGGGTATGCCTTTTAATTTGTATATTTTTTCTTTTTTAATGAATTTTCACATTTTCATCAAAAAAAAAAAGAGGAAAACACTCAAGAAAATACCTGGCAAGATCACCACCTACCCTTTTCACAAGCCTGAAGAAAAGCAATCTCCTGGAAAGGATGATGACTACATGTATTCGGTACAATTTTATTGAATCATTTGTAGGATTTCTTACTTTTTAGCCTGTCCTGGAGCTTAAAGATTTTAAAAAACTATATATTAATTTAAAAAAATCTGGAAATTACGCCAAATATGTAAATTTGAAAATTACAGCCTAAGTACGACAATTTGCAAAGTTTGGGAGGTAATTAAACAATTCAAAGTTAAGTGGACAAAATAGAAAAAACACACATAGCTTAGGGGGCAAATTAAAATTACCTCTTTTTATAATGTATTTAATCTATGATTGGTATGTGATAAACGTCTGAGACATTTTACAACACAAATCATGGATATATCTATTGGTGAAGCTAATTATTAAGCTAGCCAATTTGGCTTTACTATTTTCTTTTTCTTTTTATTACGACATTTTACTATCTCGTAGTTCAATATATTAAATGAATAACTTGTATAATATGGGCATCATTTATACACATGGCTGTGAAACACAATAGAAAATTGGAGATTTTATAAGTCGTATGTACTGAAACGCGTTTAATATCGCAAATCCAATTTGGTATAGTCTCCAATTGGAAGCATAATAATTTATTAGCCAGCTAAACGCTCACTCATTCTACACTGAACTTGATGAATATATGTTACACCCGATCCATGTAAGAAATACAACAAAAATGTAGGGTTACTGTGACAATAATTTTGGGATGATTATTAAAACTATCTTAGAGATTTAGCCCAGTTACCAAAAAAAATAAATAGTTATCATCCAAATTTACAAATATCCCTTCAAAATATTGCAAACACCAAATTGAGAATTGTATTTACTGAATAAATACGCATCTCTTGATGGTGCATTTTCTACAATAGAAACAAATGTCAAATTGTACTTTTCATTTTGGTAAAAACAATATGCTTTACTGTGTGATCAAGTAAAATTAAAAATCAATCTTTGTGGACTTTACTTTTATTAGCAGTATAGGTTTTAACTACTTCCAAATGGACTGGCATATAAACTAGGCCATTAAGGAAGGCTACATTGGGTTTGGATTTTAGTCCAACATTCGAACTTCACAAAATCAACTTTACTGGGACTTAGTCTGACCCGCGTCCAACTGTATGCATGGAATCAATTGAAATCAATTCCTTCTTACTCAAAATAAGAAACCTAATTCAAAATACTTACTGGGATGATGCAAAGATTAATTTTTTGCCAACGGCCGCCCTCGGGCCAACCTACCGGGGGCGTTTCCCGGTTTTTATATCCGGCCTTAGTTGTTTTTCGTGAAAGAGTCTTGCCATGTTGTTTGTGGGATTCATACTGAACAATAGTCCTCTAAAAAGGCTCTGTGAGTTGTATTGATTTCTGAAATTAGATAAAAAAAAAAAAAAAAAAGTTAACTAGATTATCAAACAAACAACATTATTATTTATAAATTAAAAGAACTTTTTTTACTTAACACTCACCTTCATCACTAAGACCCAAACAGTTGCATAACCCGTGGTGATTATCCTTTTGGAATTTCCAATAAATTTCCAAAAGGATTAACCTCAGGAGAGGGAGGAATGGAATCTGGGTCGACCAAAAATAGAAAATCTCAACTGAAATTTTACAATTGGCATGGATAATGTGCTAACGCCGAAACCAAAAAGTAGTTGTTAAAACACCAAGAAACCAAGAAGAAACCAAACACTATTTTGAATTAGAAAATCTCATCCAAATGTTGTTTAGTTGTTATCGTTCAAGCCGGTGGTGTCATGACTAATTCTGGAGCTAGGTTACACGAGAAGATCATCAATGTTGTGGTCATGTGGATGCTAGTTGGAACACTTCTAGCCTCTAAACTTTTAAACAACCTGATAGCTTTAGGAGTATAGAGAGTGTTTGCAAATTCTACAAAACGCGATTCTCAACTTCTATACAGTTAAATTAGTCAAATTTATAAGTTGATTTAAAAAAAGTTAAGGGCGCGATTGGATATCTTTCAACTTTGTAATTAAGAATTTTTATTTTATTTGATTAGAGAATAGTGGTAAAAAATTTTTGGAAAAAAGTTGAATTTTGAGAATATGATTGGATGTGAGATGAAAAAGTAATGATGAGAGTTGATTTGATTTAAAAATAGTAAAATAATGATTGAATGTGATTAGTAGTTAGAAATGTATGAGTAGGTGAATAATGAAATTTGTGGGAGAATGTGTAATAATGATTTCCTTTTCAAGAATTTTTGAATGAAAAAACTGTAGATGTGATTGATTTAGAGAAAAAGTGAAAAAAGTGAAAAGTGATGGGGAATAGTATATTTTTGAAAAGGCACCTATAATCAAACAATCGCATTTCGGCGAAAAAAATAAATTTTCATTGACATCCAATCGCGGCCTAAGACGTTCTTTCAACTTTTCCAGAATCTAACATCTTATTTTATTTTCGAGCTCTTGGAAGACTTGTTTTAATAATCATAACAAGAAAAATTACCAAACTCTTTTCTCACAAGAAAAATAGATGTTAAAACACAAAATTTAGAAGAGTAGACGCAAATAATCATCAAGTAACCTGAAACTGTACTAACACAACAAAATGAATCACAGATGAGACCAAATGCCAAACAATGAATTTACAGACATACCAAAAATCTATATAATATAGCTCCAAACTCCAGCAAGTCTAAATTCTATTTCCTTTCCTCAAAGTCTTCTCAAGAAAACAACTGTAAATATCATCATTTAAGAAAAAAAAAATGAACACTCAAATACATGAAATATGATTTACATGTGCAACCCAATTCATCTCTCTGGCACCTCTTAATAACATCTCATATCGACGAGAAATTATTTTCGGGCCCCTACCACGTATTAAATTAAAATGCTGCTCTCATAGCTCCCCTAGCAGCTTCGCGTTTCATCTCTGCTGCTTTGCCACTGCCTCGGAAGTACATGTATACTTGCTGTACATTTAGAAGCAATTGTTAGAAAATTCATATTTGCACGCAGACTCGGTATACGTGGAGTTCTATATATTGAGGAAAATTATTTCTGTTTTTTACCTGTATGACCCAAATGCTGAGAACTGATTCGAGGCAGAAAATTCCAAACCCGATGAAGTAGAAGATCTACATAAAACAACTAACATTGTTAATACAGTGACACTATATTTTCTAATTTTAATACAGAAGAAGGAAGTGAATGGATTGCCTTCTATGTAATTAGGTTATCACTTTGATTTGCACTCTAGTGATAAAATATAAATAGTATAGGCCGATATTTGAAACTTACCCCAACCAATACATGGTCACCTATGAGATCCACAGCTGGCAGGATACCTCTGCATGTAAAACCATCCATGACCAGATCAAATATATAATCACCAAACTTACCAAAAAATAATATATTTAAGAATAATTACAAAATCTACCCATGAGGGTTAGCCTAATAACAAAAAATCTCAGTTATTTTTCAAATCTACAAACACCCACTTGAGCACGACCCAAAATAAGAAAAAAGAAAAAAGAAAAGGAAGAAAAACAAATCAGATAACCCAAAAGGCTCCAAAAAATAAATAAATAATTCATATCACATAGATTAAGTGAATAAGGATCAGCGGCCACGTTGATGAATACATTTTTGCTGGAAAAAAGAAAAAAAAAATTAGAGGTAGACTTACGCTAGAGATTTTCCTCTGAAAACTATGGGAGGAGCAACTGCGGCAAATATGCAGAAGCCTATGTGAAGCTGTAAAGTCATCAAATTACAGATTATCATGTACAGTTGAACATGCAAATCCAGGACAAGTAATATAGGAAACTTACCAAGTAAAACAGGAAAAACCAAGTAAACTTCATGGCACTTTCAGACCTGTAATATAACATGGACGCCGTGTCAAACAACTTATAGATCGAAAAGTGTTCATCCATTCTCATTACCTCAAATAACTGATCGAACATCATCTAAAATTCTAATTCTTCACTCACCGAATACCCCACCCCCCACCCACCCACCCGAACCCCAACACGACTAAGCATATCTCATTTCAAAATTACAATTTTCTAAAAGGTACACTACATGTCTATTAACTCTGTACCTACAAAATGTTAAAATGCCCGTGTAATAAGAAAGTATACTGATTCTAAATGTAAAAGATGGTTTTGCAAAAAAAAATACAATCAACAAAAAATTATTGAACACCAACCTCCCTGTTTAATCCATGCAGTAGTCACAGCAATAACATTCCATAGAAGGGCAAAAACGAGTCCTGATCACACCAGTAAATACATAATTAGTAGAATTCATGAATTCTGTTCAGACCCCAAAAGAGTAAGGGTGGGGAGTCTTGCAGCTTTAATACTCAAGTTACAGATAATCATAAATAGGTAAATTACAGAACCTAAAATTTGATGAACTCAAACCCCAAAGAATCATAATGGCGAAAAACTCCAACCAGCTAGTATTATAACAAAAAATGCAAAATGTTCACGCCAAGCATCCCAAGAAAAGGGAAGAAATGCTAACCACCATAAAAGAAGTTATACTAATTACTTCATCAGCACAACTTCTTACAACATGAATGTATTTGATTTTCTAACACAAATAATTTGGCACCTTCAATTGACTCAAAAGAGGAAGATGTTTTTCCTATTCAAAAAGGTAATCTCTTATCAATGAATGGACCTGACTGAAATCCGTGGAAACCAGAAATCTGTATTGCCTTCATGTACAGAGTTAACTAAAGCAAAATTAAAGTTTTATGCCAAGAACAATGAGCGAACAAATTTCCATAACAACCTTGGAAGACTTTACATCAAGTTGCATATAAGTGTCGGCCCTATAACATATTAATACCTATTTTTTGGTCTCTTATAAGGGCATATAAAACGAAAACCCTACAAGTACATCAAATACCATTACCTTCCACTCTTTACGGAAAAAATTGAATAAAGATTATAGTAAAGAGAAAGCTCATAACGTGATCAAACTAGCAGAACTACAAGATAACCACAGATATTAGAAAAATGTTACATACCCAAAAAGGTTGTAAATGCAACATATTGCAGCTTCTGCAGATGAATTGGTATTTCGTTCGCAATATCATGATGAATAATAGGGAAAAATGGAGGCCAATTTTTCTCCTCAAGAACAATACCAGCTGCAAAACAAGAAATCAGTGTCATCCACTTGGTTTAAAAATCATCTAACTAAAAGTTAGACAAGGAAAGGATGAGTCTTTTATTGGTAAAGGGTGTCAGAGAAGGTAATAAAAAGATGCAATATGAGAAGATGAAGCACCTCGTGCAGCAGCCTCTTCTTTCCGCCTCACTTCCTGCAGAGCATCATTACTAATTAGAAATACGTTCAGAATACTGGATGTAATCAAGGTGAGCTCTAACATTCATTGTTTTTCGAGACAAAAATATATCCAAATGTTTACTGATCTTGCTCAACAATGTAGCACCTTTTACCAAAAAAGAGAGTTTCATAGTATATATCAGTCCATGTGGACAATGTCTTTACGTTAAACATAACAAAGATCTTTCCCTTCTTGTTTGTCCAACAGAGATCACAATTGAGCCTGCATTCTGTAGGGTAGGTTGATCTTAAAAGAAATTGATATGTTTCAATCCAGATTTTATTATCGTGTCCTAAGGGGAAAAAAAATATTGAACATGTCACTCATTCAAACTCATATATATAGTTGGCAGCAATTAATAAACAACAAAATGATTAAAAGAAAATTCTAAAGAATCACACTTTCTCAGGTGTTGAGTGATAAACACAGTACAAGGAATATTACCGAACTTGCCATTCATTCAAAGACTCATATATAGTCGGCAGCAATTAATATTAACAACAAATGATGAAACGAAAATTCTAAAGAATCACACTTTATCACTGATAAAAACAGTAAAAAGAATATTACCAAACTTCCGCAAGAATAATCTTTCAGTTCAATATGACAGATTTTCCTTCAGAACCAAACATGCCAAACTATCTTCAGCAAAAGTATAATGTTCCTTTTTGTACCAGCATTAAATCACCAGTCATTGCAGCGCTTTTATGCATGTATTGATTAAATAAAAAAAACTATGCGCCAAGTTTCCCTAACAAAATTGTACACCAGAGAGTGCAAATAAATTTCTACACATTAGATTATGAAGCATCAGTGAGTACCTGTTCCCTCCTTTTCAGTTCAGCCTCCTTAGCCTGCAGCTCTCTCTCTTTCTTTTTCAAATCCTAAATTTAAATTTTCTTTCATTAGAAGCCAGAGAAATCCATTTCAATTAAAGAAAAAGAAAAATGACGACAAATACAGAATCGCAAGTTAAATTCAAAACAATTGCACATACAGAAGCACTATCAAGAGGAATGTCAACTGGCGCTGTAGGATTGTAGAAATCAGCAGGCTCTGGAGGAAGGGGTGACAGCCTTGAGTTTGTTACAGGAGGAACACTTCCAGTCTGAAAAATAAAGAAAATCAATGTTGCAAAGAGTTGACTAAATAACTAAACAAACTGCCGAGATATAGGATCTTAAAGCTAATGGCAAGTATGAATTTAATCCTATGTGTGACGTAGCATGCTACAACCAGAACACTATATCTACTAGAGAAGCTTCGAAGTGTTTCCAGAGCACCATAGTTTGTCAATTCTGGGTCTACAGTTCAAATTAAATCCACAAAACAAGTAGTGCTGGTAAATTGCCAATCTAGAATCCCACGACAATACAATAATAATGTCGAATGTTCTTAAATTTTATGGAATGTTCCTTGTATTTCTCCAGCCAAATCTCTGTCCAGTGCAAGTTCAAGGCAGCTTGACCTTTCAAAAGTAGAGACAATAAAGCATCCATAATAGGAGTGTTTACTGCCTGTCTGATCTGGATTCAGCACACTCCTTTTTTTCTTCGGGGATAAAACACACACACACACACACAAACCCCTGCCAGGTATACAATGAATTTTGTATCGAAGTAATTGCGAACTCCATGAAGAACAATAGCAATGCACTGGAATTAAGTTCAGAAATATTTAGGAAATAAAATAGAATTAAAAAACTCAAATAGATTCTTTGAGTTGCTACTTACATCAGAGCCTTCTTCTCAAATGGAAAGAGTGATTAAGAATTTAAGATAAACTCACCGTTGAGAAAAATGACCCTCCACTAAACTTCGATTGTCCAGTAGCTTTTCCTCTAGCCCCTCCATCCTGGATATACGAAATTATCAGTGTTAATCAACGAACACAAACCACTAAGACCTATCAACTTTTTTAAAGATTATTTACAAGTTGATGATATATACATGCCAAAGAAACTAATGTAACAGCTGCATAGACACTCTAGTATCATCAAGTTACTTCCTCGAATGAGATTCAATGCTAGTTCTGTCTTTTCACTGGGTTGTAAGTAAAAAGTTGGATGAAATTTGCTCACTTCAAAATTCAGATTAATGACTACATGCTAATCATTAACTACGGTATCCGCATATATTCTTTCAACTGCACTATGACAAACATCGCGTACACGTTTATTATATCACATCGAATATCCAAACCATCTAGTATTTCCATGTTCATGCAGCATTGAAAGGGAAGTAATTTTTTTAAGATACAAACAACAAAAAGACATGCAAAACATTAAGAAAATTAAAATCCTTACAAACTTCTTTACTAGATATACTCACCTATCGTTCATTTAAACTGCTCTTGTTTTGGCAAAATACCTTTTTTTCTGGAACTCTTTTTTCTAGAGGGCGCAAGTCAATTTTTCAAATGCACAACTACAACTTGACATGTAAATTCAGGTCGGGTTGACACAAACCCGAAACAAACATGTCAACCCGAACCCGTCATGTTTAATTATTCGCGTTAAATTTATCAACTCAGACCGTCAATCCATTTATTCGCGTGTAACTCTAACCCGACCCGAATGGCCCATATATTTTAGAACTTAAAATAATTCATCTATTTGTATGGGTTATATGGGTTAATTTTTCAACCTGAAAATTATATTTACATTTACTAGACAATTTTCAAAATTCAATAATCATACTAATACCTATTCAATCAATAAAAAGTACAAAAAGCAACATAGTAACAACACAAATTGGTTAATCCGGTCATTTCAGGCTAACCCAAAACCGACATATTTATTATTCGTGTCGGACCCGATTCTGACCCGAACCCGTGAAGCTTAAACCCTAACCGCCTTAAAACGTATCAGAATCGTGTCAAAAATTGACACCCCTGGCTACAACTTCTATGTACACCCCAACCCAAACCCACCCCTAAAACACTAACCAACTTTGCCTACATCATCATACCACCTTTACAACCAATATTCTCCATGCATCTAGTGAAAATCCACCAAACTAAATCCACAAAGCACCTTACCAACACCATTAATACCACCTTACAGGGTTCAACATCAAAAATATTGCCACCATAACTAAAAATACCTTTAGTTTTATTCTTCTCAAATCAACCGATACTTTTAATAAACAAGCAAGCACCAAAAGGTCAGCAAGGAAGGTGAAATCTTTTCCAAGCAAATCAATTTCCACAATCTTTTCGAGCATAAATCACATAAACTAAAACCAAATAATAGCTTTATTTGAATTAAGTTCAAGGAACGCAAAAATCATTTTCATGTAAATCAATTTCGACAATGTTTTCAAGCATAAATCACATAGACTGAAACCAAATAATAGCTTTATTTGAATTAAGTTCATCAATGGAGAAAATAAACAATGGAAAAGCACATCCAGCTTCCGACTCCGCACCACAACTGACCATAAACAACATTCAAGTACAATATACATAGAGAAACCCGACAAGAAAGCCACAAGTCAACCAAAGTCATCCAAAAACCCTAATTCTTCCTCAGCTTCATAATCTCCACTTCTAAGAGCACAGACAGTTCGTATTTGAGCAATTAAACTCGAAAAAATGTAATTTCCACCTAACATTCAATACTTTATGCGAGAATAAAAGAGAAAGAACTCACAGCAAAGGGATTAACTTCTTCTTCCTCGTCAAAAGGGTTCCGATCGTAACGGCCAGCCATCTTCTCGACGATTTACTTCAATTAGAATCGGTTGCAGACACCAAGAATACAGGTCTTCTGAGATCTAAATCCGTGCAACTGTGATAACAGAAGAGAACACGATACAAAAAGTGTTGAAATTTAGAGAAGAAGAATATATTAAGACTGTGTGTTGGATTCAAACGGTTGAAAAGAGAATATAGAGAGAGAGCAAAAGAAAGTTCCGATAGAGAGAGAAAGGGCCGGACTTGTCTGTAGTCAACCTAAGTTGCTTTGAATTAAACGATTTTATTTTCTTAAAAATAAATTAATTACCCAATTTTTGTTCACTTTACGTCTTTTTTTTTTTAGTACATTGTTCACTTTACTTTGTCATCACTTTATTATTAATAATAATGTATTATTTTTCTCAATTTAAGTTTAAGGGGTTGTTTGGGTTGTGAATTATGGTAATTGTTGTTCAAAATAGAGCTTAGGGGGGAAAAACCAAACGAACCCAATGTAATTAGTGTTGGATTAGTTGTGCCCCCACCTGCTCCTCTCCCAACCTGTCTTTTCTGTTAATTTATTTTGCCAAAAAGTATTTTTCGTAATTTAAATATATTACACATTAAAAAAATAAGTTCAGACTTACATTGATCAATCCAACCAATTACATAATAATATTATTACATTTTTCTTTTGTGCACCGCAAATCATTTTTTTTTTTTGTGTAACATGAATGCCAAAATATTTAAACAAAATAGTTATAATTTGAAGTGTAATGTGACTGTCAAAATATATTTTTAGTACAAATTCTAGGATGAGACGGTTTAGTGATTTGAACCCCAATTTATGGTTTGGAAATGAGAGTCTTTAACTACATGAATCGCTTATCCGAATCTTGACCACCAAAATATTTAAACAAACAGTTAATACCTCATAAATGCTTATTTTGTTATGTAGCAAAATATGTTGAACAAATGTATATATGTGAAAAAGATATCAAAAGTATAATAGAGATATTTGATTTTGTTGTAAAATAAAATATTGATAACAAAAATAAAATAGGAAAATAATACCAAAACATGTTAGGTTAGTTATATAATTCACAAAGTCTTGAGAAGTATTCCAAACATTAAAAAAAAAAAAGAAATTGTTTCAATTTCTCCTATGTGGGAGTAGTT
Source organism: Rehmannia glutinosa (assembly GCA_016081115.2). Lineage (NCBI taxonomy): Eukaryota > Viridiplantae > Streptophyta > Magnoliopsida > Lamiales > Orobanchaceae > Rehmannia > Rehmannia glutinosa. The sequence continues at coordinate 10,619,015 of CM071929.1, read as the reverse complement.
TTATCACCTTTGTAGGAATTTGTTTACTTTTCGTTGGTTTTTCATTGTTGTTTTTTCCTTTTCTTTTACATCTATTAACCTAATAGTAGATTTGTTCTTATGGTTTGCAACAGAAATAGTTCTTCATCAATTTTGATAAATCCGCAGATCATAGAGATTGTATGGTTGGAGCGTGCAAGCTTTATTCAAAAATGCAAACAACCGTTCATCAACCAAGAATCACAAGCCACTAGATTTGATCTAAATGCCTTGTTATCTATTATATTTATAATATGTCTAGTTTAGATTTTTGTTTGCCTCTCCATCTTTTCTTTATTTGAAAGGTGGGAGTTTATTTGAAATTTCCCATACGAATATTGTGTTTTGGTTGTTTTGAATTTATTAATAAAAATATATGTTCCTTCTTGTAAAGGGGTAAAAACTATATCCTCCACCACACATTTTACCCAATAATTCATCACATTTTTCAGTCGATCCATTCTCTTTTTATTTTATTGCTTAAAATAAGTTAAACACGATGAAAGAAAACAAAATCGGAATTATTGTTAATTGTAAGCCATTTCAAATTAGTCCATTATAACGACGACTGAGTATATGTACGTTGATTATTCTCTGGCATGTTTAGGTTTAACATTCTAGATTGCAGTTGACAAAAATAAAGGAGATGACTATAAACTACGACTAAATAATAAAATATATACTCAGGAGATTTTTCATATTTGCCCTGACATTCTACAAGAATTACAATGAGCACCTATTAGTCAAGTGATCTAAACTTCTAAGCTAAAACTTGGACAAACTACGTTTACTATTGCGCTTAAGCTTGCGTTTTCGGGTTGAAGGAAATGGATCGACCCAATTCCCGTCTTCCTTCACAGCTCGTTCCCATCGTTGCTTAAACGTTTGAAGCTCTATTGTCGATTGCCTCCTAATCTGCACCACCCAAACATAAACATTTAAACAAGAAGTTCGATGAGTATTTGATCGGAAAGATTATAGCCTAAAGTCATGTGTTGCCTCACCTCTGATCTCACATCCAACTTGTGCCTCTGCAGAAAGGAAAAATTAGTGTTGGGAAATTTTAGTAGGTAAGACTGCTAAGGGAGTGTTTGCAATCACTAGTGTATTTGCAAATACCAGTTTCTAGTTTCTACTTCTAGTTTCTACTTCTGATTCTACTTCATTTAATCAGAATCTAAAAAGCAGTGAGATGGATGCTTTAGATTTCTGATTTTGCTTCTGGTTTAACTTTTACAAACAAATAAACAGTTTTACAAGTTTTTCACCAAACACCCTCAACAACTTTTCGACAAACACTCAACTTCTGACCACCAACTTCCAATTTTCAACTATTTTTACTAATACTACAATAAATCACTTCTTCTAAAAGCAGACGTTGAGAATCACATTTTTTAAAGAATGCAAACACTCCGAAAAAGTTGCTCTGAGATAAAAGCAGAGGAGAAAGAAAACAACTGATCAACTTGCACGAATAATGGAAATCGTACCTTCACTGTCTGCTCGAGATTGGGAACCTGCGTGGATGTAAAATTGATTCCAAATATATAATATTAGGTTATTGTAGACTACGAATGCACAAATAGAAAAGGCAACAAAGATTATGGGAAAGGCAAAAACAAAAATATAGAGGGAAGTGTAGTTAGTAGTTAATCACCTTTCTCGCAGATGGCCCACCCAAAGTTTGTATACTCTGATGAACTACGTATTCACTATCAACTACTCCTACCTTTTTTGTCCGATCCCCCTGTAAATAACTAAGTTATTAAAAACATAACTATCTAATAAAGCTAGGCATAATTTTTTCTTTATGTACATTTTAATCAAGATATACATTATGTCCGTAATTTTATCTGGATAAGACCGTGTCAAAAGAAACCAAGCGGATGGTACATAAATATGGTAGTCTTACCTGTGCACAATAGCCGAGTTTCATGTCCATACCCCATCCATGAACAAGATCATTCTGACAATCACGGGAAAATTTTGTAAGATGTACAGCAAGAGACAGAAATATTGTATTTTTCTAGATTAGAAAATCGAACGATAAAATTAACGAGTGAATATTCAATGAAACAAGTTTACCTGTATCAAATGCCAGGCACAACGCCATGCCGATCTGGAAAATACAGGAGCCATTCCTTCTACAAATCTGCAAAAAATCTCAAGTTATCAAAATGTTTCTGACTTAGAATTAGATGCCAGCATAAAGCAAGATAGCAAATAAAAGAGGATGTCAGTTTGGTAACAGGTATTTTACATGGGATAATTACAAAACTACCCCTGAGGATTGGGGTAATTACCAAAAAAAAATTCAAAATTACAAAAATCCCCCAGATGTTTGATTATGCCTTAAATGTAAAATAAATGTAAAGGGGGTGTTTGAAATGTTTTTGCTTATGAAGGGGGCAAAGTGTAATACAGAATGAAACCTTAAGGGGGAATTTTGTAATTTTCAAAAACCTCTAGGTAGTTTCTGTTTTTAGCTCAAACCTCAGGGGTAGCTTTTGTAATTATCCCTAAATATATTACGAGAAATTAAGAGCAGAAATGGCTAAAAAATGTAGAGGACAAAACAAAATATGAGACAAGTTTCTTGAAAAACTTTATATTGATAGAAACAATACAGAATGAGAAAAAGAATTCGACTAATGATAACTGATAACTTACCCTGTGCATGGTGGCCCCTCACTATCATCTGAACACTTGGTACTACCTCTGGCATCATATACTCTTCTGCTTAAAATAGAATATGTGAGAACCAATATGAAATTAAGATGTCAGGTTACACAAATTCTGCACACAACTTACCTGTGGAATATCTTCATTCTATTTCTTACTGTAATCCTATGATGTATACCGGTAGAATTCGGGTCCAAAGCTGGCTGAGATATTTCAAGTCCTGATGATTTTACAATTTCCAGATACCTGACCAAGGAGAAGTTAGAAAACCAAAGACGAAACCCACGAGGAATACCGAGCATTAAATTACACGTTTGGAACATAGAATTAGTATATTTTATATGACTTAATCAAGAAAATGTACAATAGTTGCAACATGAATGAAACCTTAAGTTGATTTATTTTCAGATTTAGAAGCGTAATTTTGGGGAGGAAAACTAGCAAATTGATCTCTATATGAATAATTTTATCATTTACTAGGCATAAAATGTTCCTAATTAAAGCAAGTAAAAGTTTCAAAGCGAGAAATCATATATAGCCCTTTTACTGAGAAGAAATAGTTACTAAAAAGTGATAATTACGAAAACTACCCTTACGTTTAACCTAATTACAAAAACTCCAATTATCTTTCAACATTACAAATACCCCTTGAGGTTTGTAATTACCTAACAAATACCCCCTCCCGGAATGCAATTTGTAAGATAGAAACAAATGTCAATGGGGGTATTTGATTTTGAAAGATAGTTGGGCTTTTTTGTAATCAGGCTAAACCTAGGTGTAGTTTTTGTAATTATCCATTACTAAAAATGTGAGATAATATAGCATCTGATTGGAATAACTGGCATAAAATATCTCAAAACTAAAAATATTGAAAAAAAAAAAAAAAAAAAAAGTGATGCAATTGTACCTTCCAGGGTGGAAATTTTCTACCCCCAAATCCTCATCCCAGAGGAATATGTAATCATAAACTGACACAACAGCCGGATGCAAAAAGCGTTTTGCAAACCACCTGAGCAAGAAAAAAAAAGATTAAAAATAACACCATATTAGAATTAAACATCACACTATGAAGATTACTTATGTTGCAATATAGTCAAACAATCTGCCATTTGAAGAGTCGGTTAGAATATATAAGTCGTACCATTTTGTTTGGTTGTGAGCCACTATATGTATAGCTTCCCTGCTCCATTCCAGGTCTGACCACCCATCCAAGTTTCCATCATAGTGGAACAAAATAATAGTAAAATTTTCTGAAAGAAACTGAATAGTCCAAAGAAAGGAGGTTACTACTAACTAAGAACCCAATTCATGTAATAATTAGTCACAAAAATATTTCTAGTATTAGATACAAATAGACTGAAGTACCTTTTGAACAATAGCACAAACATTCTGCTTTTGTTTAATTCCAACAGGCATTGCGAGCAAATTATTAGAGCTCCGTACGCTTATCTGAAAATTCAGGGAAAAAAACTATTAGATCATTAACAAATGCATGAGATGGACAAAGACGACGAATTGGCTTGTAGACTTGACTGCAATTCAATAATTAAGTAATACCTTTGACTTAGAATTCCATAGAGGCTTTAATTCCAGGTCTGACCTTGCTTCGATGATACCACGAGGCAGACTATTCAAACGAGTGGTATCCACACCCGACTCCTGGATAGAACATCATTAGCACCTCAGCAGCATTAAAAAAACAATAAATAAAGAAAATAAGAGGAAAAAGAAAAGAAAGAAAGGGTTAAAACTTTCATATCGTCGTAACTACTTCCACGATAAAATACAAAGAAAAGGGAAATTATAATGAGACAAAGAAAATGCAATATTAAGATAAATACCTTTGATGTGTAGAAAGGATGCAATCTCGAGTCCATCTGATAAAAGGGGCAAAAAAAGGGTGGAGGAGTTGTCACAAACAAGACTTAAAAGAAAAACGAGCTTATCAACGGCAATAAATAACAGATTACAGCAAAAAATTTGAAGCAGTGGTTGGTCCACATTCATATGAGAACAACCAAAGTTTTCAGCAAAACTCTGTGTTAACTTACCTCTGTTTGTTGATACTGGTATTTTGTGGTCCTATATATAATGAACAACATTATTGTACAGACAAATCCCATAAACGGCAGCTGCTTCATTTTTGCTCCGCATACTACCTGCATGGGTTGATAGAGTTTGATTGGTCGAAATCGGAATAAAAACTAATAAAAGCAACATTGCTAATTAAATACATACCCGTCAAATAAGAAATGACGTTTCTTCATCAGCCATCTCCATGATGTTGATCCTTTCATAGCCAGCTACGGGGCTTGATAGTCGCTCATAACAGACTACAATAAATTTGTGTATATCTGATGTTATCATGAATGTGAGACAGCAAAATTGCAAACACTACTAAATTCTAGCTTGCAATAGCCACTGAATTCAAAGCAAACACGTGGTTTATTTTTTTTTTGGGGGGGAGGGCCAAAATTTTCAAAACTTTTTTACTCTCCTTAGCCTATATTTTGAATAGGTTGTTGCATCTTCCAAACTTTTTTTTTTCTTCTGATTTTTTTCTGGTCCACCTTCATCAAAAAAGGTGATAAACTACTCTCCTTAGCATACCTTTGCACAAATTCATAATCACAAACGAAAAATAGCACAAATGGAGGGGATTGAAAATTTCGACATCACTAGTCAGAAACCATTCCTAGGCTCAAATAGAAAGCTGAAATTGAAATACACATAAACGGAGGCCGGTTACAAACTTCAGCACCATATTAGATACTACCACGATATAATTTCCGAGCGTAATTTCATTTGATTATCCTACAGATTGTCAATTCTTTAATTCTTGTACTCACTTATTAAAAATTTGTGACCCTCAGTATCATGACCCCTACTCTAAAATTTTCGGAAATGCAATTAAAATATTTATGGGAGTTGAAACTGTGACATGCAGTTCTTGTGACTTGTGAGGTACTCATGGTGCACTATTATCTTGTTTGCATATATAGGTGCTTACATGGATTAAGCAATTAATGTGCACGAATTCAAAAAAACAAGTAGTTATTGCAGCTTGAACTGAATAGCAAGGCATAAAAGCCTCAGTAATTAAATATATAATTTCAAACAAAAAGCAAAAAAATTCTTCCAACATTAAAACAAAATCGAATACCAAGAAATAAAATCAAAAAAACTTGCAGTTTACACCCAATTGACAAGCGAGAAAGTAAAATTCTTTTCCATATTTATTTCTCTTTGATTTTGACGTTTGATATCACTAAATAACTAATTTTGCCGTCCAATGGAAGAAAAATATATCACCAAATTAACTCTCAAAAAACAGAAGAGATTACCGTTTTCTTTCTGATATTTTATATTCAGTGAACCCCAAAATAACAATTATTTCATCAAACAGTGAATAATAACAATTAATAAGCTTTAATCAAATCAAGGCATCACAGTTCACACTTAGCAAATTGAACCCCACAAAGAAAATCCAAACTTCGTATTTTCCCAACCATGGTTTCAAAACTCTGGACATGGGTCATATCTCCATTTCAGAATCCACACCATTTTATACTACCAAGAACACGACAAAAGGGGATTAAAAAAAAAAGCGATTAAAAAAAAGGAATCCAAGAAGAACAGAACAAACACACCTTCAAGCCACCGATTCGATTAATCCGAGGCAGACCGTGATCAAAGAAGAATGAATTCCCAGCTGAAATTAAGCTCCTGACACCTCTGTGTATACCGCTTGTATACTTATACTTCAAAACGTATAATAAATTCAAAAAAAAAAATGGAAAAAGTAATAGATACAAGTGTTTGATACGTATAACAGTGTGTGTGTGTGTGTGTGTGTGAAAAAGAGGAGGGAGGAGGAATTGACAGATGGGGGAGACAGAAAAGGAAGAGACTACGTACAGAGCGTGATAAAAAGAAACTGAGAATAATAAATAATTATTTATTCGTTGGGGTGCTCACTGCGCAATGAATTTTGCATAAAACTCTAAATGAAATCTCCAAAATTTATAGTCAGTTTTAGGTTGTAAATGAACTAAGTCGATCGTGAGCTGTTTAGAACTTGATTTGATAAAAGCTAGTTAGAGTATGTTTGAATAGACTCGTTAAAATAATTGAATCAAACTCAAACTTAGACGTATTCGATTCAGTAGCTCGTGAACCGACTTGTTAGTAGGCTCATATAAATTATAATTTGACTTTAATTTAATTTTTATACGCTTACTCATGGTAGATATAAAAAAATTTGATTAAATTTATTTGTTTGAATAGAATCATAGGATTTAATAAATGAGCAAGTCTCTTGTGAGACGGTCTCACGAATCTAAATATGTGAAACGGACCTCCTAAGGGCTCCGTTGTGAGAATATGAACCATGAAAATAAATTTAAAAATAATAATGAACCATGAAGAAACAAAAATAAACCCTAAAAACATGAACCATGAAGAATAAACCCGAAAAACAAAAATAAACCCAAAAAATAAAAAATAAACCCTAAAAAAACTAAAAATCCTAAAAACCCAAATCAATTAAAAATAAACCCAAGAAACAAAATAAACACTAAAAAATAAATATAAACCCTAAGAAAAAATAAAATCTGAAAAAAAAAACTTTAAAACTTTGTGTAAGGGCTCCGTCTAACGGATCTAAATTCGTGAGATCGTCTCACGCAAGTTTTTGCCTTAATAAATATATTATGCGTTTTAGATATATTAATTTAATTTTGTAATAAATTGAAGAATAAATTAATTTATATATAATATTTACTAATCTCGTTTTAGACTCGATTAATCTTGAAAAGGTTCGTCAATCATCAATATGTTCGATAAATTGAGGCTCGAGTTCGACTCAATAATAAATGAGTCAAATTCAAACTTTCAAAAGTTTGGCTCGACTCGATTCGGTTGCAGCCCTAGTCACTTTAGCATTATAATAAAGACTACAAACTATTCATGATATTATTTTTATTTAAATGCCAACAATTAATATGTTTATTTATAAGGTGTATAACAAATGTGTACATATACGTAGGAACAGAGATTGTATCAGTTCACCTGATAAAGTCAAACCCACTACAATTGTTGTTGTAGTTACAACAAAGATTTGGACCACCTAAACATTGTTGACACATACAGTACTAATTAAAAAAATAAAGAATAATGAATTTTGAAAATATAATTGGATATGAGATGAACATGTAATAACTAATAATTATAGTTGATGATATATAAAAATAGTCTAATGGTAATTGGAAATTATTCGTGTCTAAAAATAGTGAGTGAGTCAGTGAAATTTGTGAGAAAGTACAATAATAGTTGATTTGATGATTCCTTTCAAAATTATTATTGGAAGTGATTGATAATTGAATAAATAAAGTGAATAAATAGTATGTTTTTTAAAAAAGGAAAAATCAATACAATTGTTTGGTAAGGTAAGAAAAATTTGCAGTGAAACAATCACTGCCAGCTTATTTTATTTTGAATGCCATTTCTTATATAATTATATGAATTAATAAATCAAGATTGTGTTGCATAGTTGGATTTGGAGTTGCATTGAATTTGTTCGATTTTTTTTTCTTGTTATAATGGATTTTTAAATTTGAGTTGTCTGCATGTGATTTTGCCAAACTCTCACATGAATATCTTCTGAATATTTTTGATGGGTTTAAAATCCACATTTAAATTTATTATAATAATTTATTTATTTCATAATCAAAATCCTCAATTGAAAAGCAACATAAATGTGTTTGGTAGTGTTGATAAGATTAGGTTCTTAATATAGTCTTATACACTAATTTCTGATTAAGTGTACTTTCTCTTGTTAATAAGATTAGGTATATTAATTCTCAAAAAAAAAAAAGATTAGGTATATTAAATTGTCTTAATTAAACGTTAATTTGTTGCTATGTGAAGGAATATTAAGGAAAACCAAAAAAAGATGTTAAATACTGGAAAATACCCGTAATAATACAAATTAAGGAAAATTAAGTGTACTCATCAATAATAATCCGTATTTAACTTTCTTGCAACATATATGTGATATATAATAGGTATACTAGTTGTCCTAAACTTTAATTTATTACCATATGAAGGAATACGAAAGAAAAAGTATGTTAAATACTGAAAGATACCTCCTCTAGAAAAATGGAAGATACCTAGAATTATACGAATTAACAAAATTAAGTGCATTAATAAAGGAGAGTCCATTAAGTTCTTCCAACATATGATAAAAGGTACGCAAAAACTTGTGTATGACGATTGCACGGTGTGAAGAGTGATACTTGTAGTGTAAAAAGTGATACATTGTCTGAATACATTAAAATTAAATGTATTCAGACAAAATATCACTTTTTGCACTAAATGTATCAATTTATCAATTTTTTACACTAATTAAGTATCACTTTTTACATTAAATGTGCAATCCGTCGCATCGTGCGACCGTCTTACAGGAGTCTGCTTTAAAAGGTATACTAGATTGTCCTAAAAATTAATTTTCTACCATATGAAGCAATACAAAAGAAAAAAAAATGTTAAATAATGAAAGATATACCTAGAATAATACAAATTAACGAAATTAAATTGGAGAGATGTTGTCATTACTCATTACATATACTTTACTACTATAATATAGCGAATTTTTACTTAAACTATCTAAATTTCCTATTAACATCAAAAACAGATTCCAATCAGTAAATACATAAAAGATAAGGTTGTTTTTTGCAATTGTGCCATTGATTTGCCCCCTCAATCACGTTGTTTTATAAACTAATCCACTTTTATTGTTTCTATAAATATTGAGTATTACAATGTGAAGTATCTAATCTTCTGACAGATATTATTGCACCTTTGGTTTAGTTGTCTTAATTAACTAGCATTTCCAGTATATTTTGACCCGAGTTCGATCTTATATATGTGTGTGTGTGTCCCTTCCCTACTATATCCGTTGTACTAAAAAAAAACTCTATAGAACACCCCATAATAGCAGTAATAACAATAATAATAGGCAAAAAACTTTTTAGTGCGCGGTGCGATGGGTAATAGTTTTAGTGTAAAAAGTGATACCTTGTCTGGATACACTAATTAAGTGTATTTAGACGAAATATGATTTTTCACACTAAAGTATCATTTTTTACACTAAACGTATTATTTTTTATACTAAAAGTGCAATCCATCGCATCGTGCAACCGTCTTATAAGAGACTTGCTCATAATAATACTATTTCAAAATAAAAAACAATAATGATACTAATTTGAAGTTGTTACAATAGCTATGGTAGGTTGACCTAATAAGGAAAATTGGATAGACATTTGTATATTATTATCAAACATTAACTTTATAGAGTGATATTATTATTAATGTACGATTGACGTCTTGAAATTAAGGATCCAAATTAGGCTTGTTGCAAGAAATCTGAAGAATTGTGAATTAACCAAAGATTAGAGAATACATCTTAAAGATTGTCATATATTTATTTTTAAGCTACATTTAAAATTTGATCGTTGAGTAATTTTCTTTGGCCTCTCCAACGTCATATTCATACTGCAAGTAAAAATCAAATATTTTCGCGAGAAAAAGAAAATTACCAATAATTAAATTGAAAGGAAACAAAATTATGAGGGAATATTTTAATTTGTGGATCAAAATAATTGACAATGAATCACGCATAACATGTGAAATTGCATTTGCACTTTTGTACAATGGGATGAAAATTGTGAGATGTTGCTTTTTCGTGCTAAATATTAGCTTTAATTTAGTCCCAATGTGTCATGACCACGTCAATTAAAGCTAAAGTTATGTGATTTTGTGGAATATTTCGTGTCGTACACACTATTAAATTAGATTAATTAGATGTCCATATATAATTTTCATTAACTGAAAATTTATTTTTTAACAAAATCTGTTCTTGTTACTTATTGAACAGTTACAATTTATTTTTCAATTTTTTGAGTACGTACTTTATTTTCAAAATTTAGTAATTCTAAAATCTGCTATTTTCTTATGTGGTATGGTTCATTGGTCATGTAGTTGTTTAAATGTCCATTTTTGGCACCCACCATTTTTGTCTTCACAAAGATACGTTTAGATAATTATTTTTTCCATAATTAATTAGAGAATTTGCAGAAAGTAACAACCGTCCAAGGCACCAAACTTTTGATGTTTGGTAAACCAGCTACGCATGACAAACGCCACAGTTATACTATTTTATACATAACATATATATAGTTATGTATAGAATATAGCTTAAATGTGTCGGGTTGGAACGAGCCAATGCCGGTCCCATCGAGCAAGGGGAATAGGGTCGGACCAAATAGTATACTTGATCACTATTTTTTGCTAGTTAGTTCAACCCTATTGGCAAAAACTTCGTTAATATGGTCCTTACATAAAGTTTTAAAGGTTTTTTTTTTTAGATTTTATTTTTTTTAGGGTTTATATTTGTTTTCTTAGGGTTTATTTTGTTTCTTGGGTTTATTTTTAATTGATTTGGGTTTTTAGGATTTTTAGTTTTTTTAGGGTTTATTTTTTATTTTTTGGGTTTATTTTTGTTTTTCGGATTTATTCTTCATGGCTCATATTTTTAGGGTTTATTTTTGTTTCTTCATGGTTCATTATTATTTTTAAATTTATTTTCATGGTTCATGTTCTCAAGACGGAGCCCTTAGGAAGTCTGTCTCACAAGAGACTTGCTCAGCCACAAAAATACACATAAAATATCGGTCCGTCCAGGCCAGGGGTGTTTCCTTCCGTGTCTAAAGCCCCCCAAGTTTTTTGAAAACTCAACTATTTCTATATGCATTTTATTTTAAAATATTAATTTTTAAGTATTAAATAATTATTTTTTATTGATTTAGCTTCCTAAAATTATTTAGTCTTCCCAAATTTACATGTCTAGCTCCGCCCTTAGCCTAGGTCCTCCCCTCAATATTGGCAGTCCATTTTGAGCTTCCAAAAACGAAGTGTGGCCTGGACTCATTTTGAGCTTCCAAAAATGAAGTGTGGCCTGGACTTTTTACCGAGCCAGACTCATTTTGGCAACTCAATAGACTTTTTTTTTTTTAGAAGAAAAGAAAATTGGTCCACAAGTTAAAGTCTATTGAGGTCCGATTTGGCTTTTTATATTCGATTCCTTTTTCTTTAGTGAACATTAAAAACAAATAAATACTAGTATAATTAGTTTATTGGTTTTCTCCATCTTCAGTAATTATATAATGTTTTCGGTATTGGTACAGCTGGGGAAGGTTTTTGCTTTTGGAGTGGTCAACGTTTTTAAGGTTAGCAAATGCAATAATACTGTTATTAATGTTACTCCATTATATTTAATTTTAATAATTTATACGCAATTACTAGTAATTGTATTTTACGAGGTAATTATTTTTTAGTCCCAGTAGACCGGGGTCTTGTTTGTGTGCACGTGGCGTCCATGCAAAGGTGGTAGGTTTAGCTAGTCTTGCCGGGTCCGTGTTTGTGCACATGCCCTCCATGCATGCTACTACCCTACCCTATTACGCCATCTGTTATTTGTTTCTCTTTAATTGGTCTCTTCATAATTTTTTCTGCTTTCATTAAATAAAAAAACAGATAGGACAAAACTTTAATTAATTAAATAGCATCTATATTTATTGGGCCACTGCAATTTGGGTGAAGGAGGCTCAATAAGCCGAAGCACTTAGCACCCATGTTGTATCTTTCTCAACAAAACGGTCTGAATAATTGTGGTTGTAGCGGAAATAAGAAGCAAATGCATACCCAGTTACCCACTATAATTGAGCCCACAATGGGTTGGACGGGCCTGTCTCGAGTCCACCGGACCAAGTCATGAATCGAGTTAGGTCTGGCTGTCCTGAAATTTCACCGGGACATTATTTGTTGTGGCTTCTGGTGTATTTTATATGTATTTTTTGGCTGACTTGTCAAACTTTGGGTGTTTGGGCTAGACCAAAACATGCTCTTTCAAACCCCCAAGTAAAGCATAGTCCAATTCTATATGTGTGCTTGTAGGTTTGGGCCGTCGAGCTGGATCATTTTAGTAGCTCTGCCCATCCACCATCAAATATAACGAGAAGGGACCCATACCCCTGGGGTATGACTTAACTGGTAAAGGACTTTGACTTGTTGAGGACATCACACATTCAATTGATTCCTCCACAAAGCTCTAGCCTCTAGGGGAAGGGCAAGGGCAATGAAACTCTTAGGGATAATGTTCATCATTTTTTTGAGAAGAAACCAACAAATCACCTCGCATCCACCCATGAACCCACAAATGTATCTAGAAAATTTCTACGACGAATCTACATTGATTATCTCTATTACTTTGCATCAATGATCAGTATACGTATATTTGACGGATAAAATATCAAACGTAATGAATAATCAATAAAATACAGAAAATGTAATATAATTTGTTATGAAAAATTAGATACTCCAACTAACCAAACTAAATGTCCCAAAGGAAAAAGCGCACTTGGCAGCATTTTTAAGGCTTTGACCTTGATCTCACCGCAGCCTCACTGGCATGGGAAACAATTTTACTTTATACATTGAAAAACCAAAATAACCGGGTAAAAACTTGTATTAAACGGTCTTATGAACGATGGATTCTATATGTAACTAGAGTTTCAATCCAAAACCAAATTCATAAAAAAGACTCATGTATTTTGTGCTTTGTAGAATCCCTCTTATGAATTTAAGTCTATGAAACCGTTTCACACCCGTGACCAACGAAATCTTACATAAGAAACACCATTTTCTTTAATCCCATTTTTTCTCTAAATAATACTCATATTTGGCTGCATTACATTTAGACAAAAATCTCAAGCATGTGGTTTTTTTTTTCTAATTGTGCAAATATCTACAAAAACACAAATCACCTTCGAACTCTCTTCCTTTGTTTTACAGCACGATTTTTACTCGGTGAATCAGATAATCCACGTTTTAACTTTCCTGGCCGCTTCAATCCTTTCCTATCCTTCAACAAAGAACTCTGTGAAACATTGTCATCAAAATCACACTGTTTATCCAATCCCACAGGATTGGCAGGAACAACATTCTCAACAACATAAACCTTCTTCGAAACCTTGTCTTTGCATGGCGGAGGACGAGGATGAGGCCTAGGACGAACTGTCCGAGGTTTCACAGGAGGATTGCACGGGATAAAATCCGATGTTGATTCATTGCAATACCCCCTGCAGTGTTTCTTGTACTCTTTCATGACTAAATGTCTGAGAGAGATTGCTGATTTATATTCACGCGTTCTTCTCGAGTAAAACACGAGCGCATTGTTTGCCACCAGAAGCAAGTCCCGGAAGAGTTCTTTTGCAGATCTGACCGACCGTCCGATGATTCTTGATCTTATCGTGCCAATATCCATGTGCTGCTTGATAACTCTCCTGTATCTCGCTCGTTTCTGTTATCGATAATGTTAGAGATTGGTTCAAGAGAAAAATCATACGAATTTTCCCATTTAGAGAGTGTTTGCAAAAACTTAAAAGAACTAATTTATTGTTATTGTTGTAGAAGTGAAAATTCAGAAGTTGGTAGTGTTTGAAAATATAAGTTGAAAGTTGATTGAGTTAATAGAGAATGACTGGCGAATAAGTTGTAGAAGTGCTTTACATATTTCAAAATGAAAGCAAAACCAGAAATCTACATTTTCCCCTACTTTTGTTTGCAAAAACTTCTACTTTTAGAAGAAGTGATTTATGTGGTCGAAGTAAAACTAGTTGAGAATTAGAAGTTGAGAGTGTTTTAAGTTGTAAAAGTCAAACCAGAAGCAGAATCGAGAATCGGAAATCTAAAGCACACATCTCCCAGCTTTTAAATTCTGATTAAATAAAGCAGAATCAGATTGACATTGCAAACACTAAAAAGTGATTTTTTTTTTTTTTAATTCTTTTAGTGATTGCAAACACTCCCTCAGTAAATTGATGTTACGAAGCATATATATTCTTACCTGACTGTCCATTCGATGTCTAAAAACCGCTGCTGGTTCACTCTCCGCAACAGATTTGAATATTTCAATCAAGCTGTCTTTTCTCACGGGGCATGAATCTCCATACCGATGATTATTACCAGAGTCTCTAATTATCTGACTACAATCGTTGCACGACGGTTCCTTCTGTGCAGTAGAAATAACATTAGAACATAAGTTGTCACTCACACTAGCACTTCTTTCTTTGATAGTCCGATTACAGTCCTTTCTATTTCTCTGACCTCGTCTCTTCCTCATAACCACTCCGCGCCCATAACCAGCCTCTGCCAACTTCTTAACGCACAAATCTTTATCGTCCTCAGAAGAAACTGAAGTGCTGGGCTTTATATCTGTAACCACCGCTTGATCCCGATTTTCACATGACCAACTTGCCCTTGTATTGGTATCTTTTGTGAAGCTGCCAGCAGAGTTTTCATTGTTTGATGTCTCTCTGTTGAAAGACTCGGTGCCATTTGAATCCAATGCGAGCAAAGGTGATTCGGTCTCACTCGAACCGTAATCAGCTCGACTCAAATGTTTTTTATCCCCCTCCAAAGATTTGATTTTTGACTCGAGAGACCTGGAAAGTCGTTAAAGTTAGAGCTCCATTGAAAAGAAAAGGGGATAATTACAAATGACACACTGAGGTTTGGGCTAATTACAAAGAAACATATAGATGTTTCAAAATTACAAAAAGCCCCTCAGGTTTGATTTTGTCTTTAAATTTAAGGTGGTAACTGTAATATTCTAGAAATATCATGGGGGTTTTGTGGTTTTGAAATGTTTTTTGGCTTATGAATGAGGAAAATGTAAGACGGACTAAAGGCATTTTTTGCAATTTTCAGAAATCTCTAAGTTTTTGTATAATTAGCCCAAACCTCTGGGTTTTTTTTGTAATTATTCCTAAATACAAGTACAAATCAGTGCTAACCCTATTGAATCTTCGGATTTTGCCAGTTCTCGCTTCAGCTCTGCCACACGTTGCTTCCTTAGCTCTTCAAACCAAGCTCTGAGGAATTCATAACAAATATGCATAACATTAGTTCCTAGTTACATCATCTTCACATTCCAAGCGCGAGAGCAAATTAATTAGCCAACTTGCACAATGGCTTCTCATTAGAATTTACTTCCTAACGATAGAGAGGGAGGATGTAGGAAAAAGTGAGGGCCGTTAAATAGGTATTGTTGGTTCAATTGAGGAATTACAAAATAAGTACGGAAAAGTAACCCCTCAAGTATAGTACTTTAAAAACACAGTGACATTAGCATGCCACATCAGATCAGTAACTTCAACTCAGGATCATGAGATGAATATCACTCACGTGGAGCCAGAATAACGCCTTTGCAGGTCCTCATACCTTGCTTTACAAGCCTGCAATTAATGTTAGGTTTTGTCATTCGCCCAAGTTAATGATACAGAAAATGATTATATAATACGACTCTAATACTTTCTCCCCTTCACTGTTTGTTTATGGATAATATGTTAACAAGTCGAGTTACAAGTCCTTGAAATGGCTTTACAGGTGAATTCATACATTCAAATGGATTTAAATTGTCTGCTGGTAAACCAAATTTACGATTTATTCTATGCCAAAGATAGAAAAGGAATTGAGGATCGAGTTAGTTAAATTCTCAAAACTTACATGGACGAAAAGCCATCAATGTCTATTCGCTTACAGATTACAGAATATTATTCCAAAAATATTGGCAACTCATATATACTGCAAGTATATATGAAAAGACAACCTATGGTGTTGATTTACATATCAACACTATCACTGCAAAAAAAAAAGGTAACCATAAATAAGTTCATCACACAAAGCCAAACTTTTATTCGCTTCAACATTTTCTTGCAACCTCTAGTCCTAGTTTTAATCCCAGCCGCATGCCAATAAATAATGCCAAAAATAGAAACCAAATGGTCCTCTTTTTACTCATTAATATCAACATATCCACAAGTTAACTAGGGCCCATGAAAGAACAGAGAAAATATAGCATTTATATCAGAAATTCTCGTTGCCACATGATTAAGATGTCGTCCAATATGCATAACTATAAATTTTTTTTGACAAAGACAGGGGACCAACTTTCATAACCACAAAAATTATAAAGGACCTTTACATCAATTTTGACTACATGGTGTGCATTTATTTTTCACCATGTCAATTTCTAATTATCCTATAACAAGAAGTCTTGAACGATGGACTTAATTATTATTCTACAGACAACGTAGTCCTGTTGCATGCATGAAAGGCTAATGATACAATAATCTAAGGACTAAAAATAAGATAGGTATTTATAAAGGGGTTAAAAAGAAATAGGGAAATTACAAAATGTTGACCTGAGGAGTAAAGGTGCAGGGATAAAGGGTCCGGGCACGAAGCTCCGAAGCGACGACGTTCCAGTCTTGTGTGCCGTGCCTCAAAACAGCGCCGCCCAATATAAGCTCCTCCCATGTGCCCCAGCCCACCGCCACCGCCCCCATCCTGCCCCTCCACGTGTACGGTTGAAAAATTGACGCACCAAAAGGAACCTTTCAAAAAACTTCGGGGAATTTGGGCCGGCGCAAGTTAGCATTAGGGGTTCCCTCTGACTAGAACCATGATAATAGCAAAATGATTTTCGGAAGCCTATAGAAATTAGAAACGAAGAAAGAGGAAAAATATGCAGAAAAAAATCTAGATTTTCGCGAGGTAAGGGTGGTGTTTCTCTGAATCAATGATCTGAGGATCCAAAAAAAATTTCTGATTGGAGTGAATTACAGGGAAGAGAGGAGGAGAAAATTGTATGAATTTGAGCGGGGAAAAAGAAACGAGAAAAACATGGAGTGGAGAATTAACATTATCATTATTGGTGGATAAAAAATGGTGTAGACAAAGGGGGGAAACATATGGAATATGCAAAATAAATTAATTAATAAAAAAATGTGCACTGATACATATGAGTGATATGACACCCTGTGTGTGTGTGAAATTTTGGAAACAAAAATGTTGTTTGGCTTACCTGAAATCTCTCTCTACTTTGTTTGGACAAGTGAAAGGATTTGGGCTTTTTTTTTAATTTATTTTCTTTAATAATAGTATATTGAATGGAAGTTAAGCACGATTGGATATCTTTTTTTTGTAAGAAGAGAATAGTGGTAAAAATAATTTTGAAAAAAAAAATGAATTTAAGAGTGTGATTGGCTTAGATGAAAAAGTAATGATAAAAGTTGATTTGATTTAAAAATTTAAAATAATGATTAGATATGAGTTGTAGTTAGAAATGTGTGAGTGAGTTAGTGAAATTTGTGGGAAAAATAATGATTTTTTTTGAAAAATGTATAGATGTGATTAGTAAGAGAAAAAAATGAGAAAAAATAAAAAAAAATATGAAAAATAAACAAAGTGAAAAAAAACAGAAAATGGAATTCCACATCCAATCACAACTATAATAACTATAGAAGGAAAAAAGAATAAAATAATTTGCAGCATGGTCATGCGAGAAACATTCTTGTAAATAAAATTACTATAAATCCTAGACCCAATAAAAAAAAAAAGCTTTACGTTAACCTTCTACCGATAGGTAATGAATCGAATTTCATGTTTCACATTCCTATTACACTTTTATTCATTGAATTGATGAATGAATGATAAGTGAATGATCATTGACACTAGTATATCCCACAATAAAGATTATGATGTTTAAATTAGTAAGATATTAATGGCCAAAATCGTAATTGTGTATAATTTACTCATCAACAAGCAAATTAAAATGGAGGATGGGCAAATCCCATAATACATCATTCTTGTGAATTGGTAAAAACTCTGTTACTCATTGGCTCGTCAACTAATGTAGTATATGGTCATTGAATAGTTAATCACAGATGGTATATTTTGCGTCGCAAATAATTATCACGTGTATAAAAAATTTAAAGCATAATCAAGGCTAAATTGTGAATTTTTAATATATTAACTTTTATTCATGAGTCAATCATCCCATAGGTGTGAGATCATCTTGTATTCAGAGCAATAGGAAATGAAACACCCTATTAAAATTTGAAACAAAATATCCCATCCGGGTCAATCATGCCAAGTTGAAAGGCCATGACAGATTTCTGGAGCCTAAAAATCTTCATAAAACTTTCCACAAAACTTCTGAAATTAAAGAAAAAAATAATAGTTTCACCCTTCAAGATATTACTAAGACTACATTAGTATTTTAATTAACATGGAATCATGATTTCAGGAGATTACCACTCGAAATAAAGTTTGCAAAACAAAATTGACTAAACCCTTATGCTTGAAGGTATGCTTGAAGGTACAAACACTACCACAAAAATTACTTAGCCTATGATGAACTATAAGTTATCTTCCGGTTTCAGGGCTAACAAGCTTTGTATTAATACAAGTTTAACTTTTATATGCACTAATAATAATTGAATTCAGTACAACACAAGTTCTAGTATACTAAAATAGAGGCTCAGGCACAGGTGATCTGTCTGTGCTTAATCATGTTCTCCAAGTTCTGTGACACCGACGAAGTCAAATTGGGATCCTCAAATCCAAGCTCCGGGCCAAGTCTGCATCAAGAATACCCAACAGGGGTGTTAGTAGAACAGTAGGGACCGAGAAAACAGAACTATAGCCATTTCAAGCGCATTTGTGTCTTTTAAAAATTAGGATAATTACAAAAAGCCCCTCCAGGTTTGGGCTAATTAAAAAAACAAGAGTTTTTTGAAAAATACAAAAAAAAATGGAGGTTGATTGAGTCTTAAAGTTAAGGAGGTAAATATTTTGATAAACGTAAGGGAAGCTTTTGAAAAGTTTTTTGCATATGAAGATGGGATAAAACCTAAAGGTGTTTTTTGTAATTTCTAAAAATCTCTACGTTTTTTTTTTTTTTGCCCGAACCTCATTCGGGTATTTGTAACACTTTTAAGGACGTATTCATTATTTTGAGTCTTTTGTAATTAGGCTAAACCTCAGAGGTAGGTTTTGTAGTTATCCCTATTATGTATATGCATTATATGTTTATACATTGTTACATTAACCAATGTGAAGGGCGCGTCAAAATATCAAAAATTTAGTGGCTTACTTGGGATCAAGAACCAACTTCTGAACTTCTTTAATGGATGAACTTGCGGCGTATAATGATATTTTTCCGACCTGAATCATCCAGAAGACAAGAAAACTTCATTTTATTACGACATAGCAAACCAGGGACTAGGAGGGGTGAGAAAATTAGAAATGTCTGACCTCCAATACTTGAAGCTTCGCATCATGGTCATTTGGAAGTCCGCGAATTTCTTTAGACAATCTTAGAGATTCAGCCAGACTTTCAGGAGAAAGAAAATCAAGCCCCAATTGAACTGAGGACTGGGAAATGGAAGAGTAAAAGAAGCAGATTACATGAATAAGCTTTTCATATTAACTACATATACCAAGAACATAAATCGCTATATGGAAATAGCCTTGACAAAACTTTAAAATGTTAACTATTTGGTTACTGCTGAAAACACAACAGAACAGATTTCCAGGAAAGCCCATTTCACTTCGGTTCAGGATAAGATATTACAAGGCAGTTTGATAAAGGCCAAAAGCCATGGTGGTTAATGCACCAGCAAGCATGTGTTTAATGTCTACTTAAGTCCCATACATATACATAATAATGATCATCGTGACAAAGGAAAAGCGAAACGCAACGATTTTCCAGAGCAATTAAGCAGATATATAATATATTTGAGAATAATACAGAGAGATGACTAGGATGTCTGAGGACCGCTTGGAGAAAAATGTAATCCATGTCTTTTTCGGCTTGAGCACATACATAAAAATAGCTTAAGAAGTAGGCCCCATAAAGGGCTATTCATAAGTGACTCACCTGAAGATGTCTTACTTGGAAAGGACATCCAGCAGGTATAAATACAGCTTCCCCAATATGCTGTTCAAATGACCATGGTTCCACCCCTGAGGAAAAAGAAAGCTAAAATTTATACTTGACCAATTTAAATTACTTTTGTTTCCTTAATCATGGAATTCTTAGGAATCTTAAAGTAAATAGTGGCATATTGTCATTGACCACATCAAAGAATCACGATACAAAAATTGAGCATATTTCAGGATTTGGGAAGATATTATCTAAAAACAAAAATGGCCTACTAAACATTTCGAATTTTCTGGTAGCAAGACATAGTTAAATATAGTCCACACAAACATTCAGCATAAAACTGAAAGAGCTTCATAAGAGCCAAGAAATTGACCAGTTGAGCAAGATTTAGGCAGGGAACAAATATACGGGATTTATATAAAGTATTTGGAGGGTTGAACAGGTTTGGCAAACATCCCTTGCCCACCCTTCTAGACCATATTAATAAGTCTGAACTTGTAGACTAATCCTTGCAACTCAACCCAACCCTCAAATTGCAAGGCAGTTCCAGGTGGTCAGTTAGCTCAGCCCCACTGCCAACTTTAATTCCAAGAAAACCCAAAAAAATATGAAATTACAACTCCACTTACCAAATTCCTCTTTCAACTTGCCTGTATGATACCTATTCAAGTATACTACCCCATCATATAGAGGCCGAGATACCTGATATTAAAAAAGTAGTATTAGCTACACACACATAAATATGATCTTTGAGATCAAGTATATTTCTAGAACAAGAGAAAAGTTACTTACACAATCATCAATGATATTACCAGCCTTCCCAAAATCCTTCCAGTGAATGCTTATATACTCCATCAGTTTGGGTATATCCTCTCGACGAAAGACATTCCAGAGAGCTCCTGCTTGGGCCTTTTTGAAATATTTCCCACTAGATCCATTCTCAGAATCATTGACAGCTTTCTCTTCAACAACACTGTTTCCATCAATTCGTTGATCATCCATTTTCTCATAGTCATTTGAATGTACTTCAGCCTCGGAACCATCTGGCTCATCAGGTGACGAGTTAGGCAATCCACCACTATTTAAGTGATTTTCAAGATCACTGCAAAATTCCTTTTTATCAGATAGTACTGCAGCATTTTGTAACTCCGATTTTGTTCCCTGCATGCCTTTCAACTTCGCTTCACACATATGAACCAAAAGGAATACCTGATTACACAGGAGACAGTTATTGAATTTATCGAGGTTGACATGGCCATCGCACATATAGTTGAACAGAGGAAAGGAGAAAAGAAAAATTATCAGTTTTTCTCCAGGGCACTTTGAGCTAAGACTCCAATAGCAGATCTTCATTGATGATGCAATGCCAGGAAAATAAGTTTTATTTTACTCCCAACAAATTTAAAATTCAACTATTGCAATTTCGCTCAGAAAACAGGTATAAATCCAAATTTCAAGTCTAAATTAGGATATAAAACAAGACCCTTCCCAAGCCATTTACCACCACCAGAGGCTCCGTCCACCGACTTTCCACCATCACAACCATTAATTATTTTCAATAGTGGTTCATGACTTTTAACACAAAAGCATTAAAAAAAAAACAACCAAAGTGTTAAGATACATATATGCACCATTGTCAAAGTTGAAAAGGGTCATTGGTGCTCACCATGTCGCGTACGTTGAGATGAAGATTATCCGTGGAATCACCCTCACCAATTTCTTCTACATTTCCATAAGAAATAAATATCTTAGGACCCACATCATTTTGCAAGGAATAATGAGGCAATTTTGCAGCAACATTTAAAAGACCCCATTTGGAATGGATGAACTCAAGCAGGGGTATTTTACTGATAAAGTCAGGTCTCTGGTATAACAAAAATTCTTCTGAAGCACTAGGTGAAGGCCAATCCTTCAACTTTAACAATTGTGGCTTGCCATTTTCATGAACTCTACCATCAAAGTATCCTTTCATGAACTCTTCAAGTTCAATGTTAATCTGCAATTACATTAATCCAGAAAGGGATTACACACTGGTACATACATAAAGGAGGGAACATCTAAAAATGAAAAGGAACATGATAACCCAGACACACTTTTCAAAAGACATGAAAATTAAACCAATGCCAACTAACAACAATAAGGCATACCTCGGTCCAGTCAGTACAATCAACAGCCTTCACAATTCTGTTTGCATCTTTCATTTTCTCTTCTGCCGTCTCTCTAATTCCTCTCCATATAACCATAGGATCCCAAATAGTCATCCCAGAAGCATCACAGACCTCCTTAACAATTGCAGGCTTCCCTCTGCTCCAGTGCATTCTGAAGTCTTTAATCCCTTCATTTCTCAGATCTTCTGAAGATGGATAATACATGAAGTTATCACTATCGTTCTCTCTATCTGCAGCCTTGATAAGATTTAGACTAACTCCAGTTTGCTCCGTATCAACAGAATTACCTATCTTACAGCCATTGACCATTTCTTCAACATTTTTCACAAGTTTGGCAACCCAATTCATCTTGAAGATACGCTTTAGTATTAAAAGGGAGGAGCCACATCCTCCATATGCCATAGGTGGACACGGAATACTTCCATCAACGCTAGCTCTCCAATCAGCAAATTTTTTAAATGAATTTAGCTGAACATCTGATAATTTTACATGCTCGGACACCATGACTTTGTCCTTTTCATCAGTTCCACCCACAATATGATTGATCTCTTCCTTTACAGAAGGCTTCGAAGCTTCCCTGACATCTTTGCAGCAGCTAAGGCACAGATCATACGAGCAATTTGTGCAATGCCGGTGATAATCGATGATCGGTATCCTGCAAAAATCACTGAAAGGAAGGCAGCGAAAACCCCATTAAAAACCCTTTTTTTTCCCGAAAGAGTTTTCATAAGCTCCCATCCATAAGGATATAAAGATGAGAAACGGTCAGAGGTAACACTTTTATCATGCATACAACAGGGAAAAAGATGAAAGTAGAATGTGATTTTGGGTCAACTCACCAGCACATCTGCTCATCAGCATTTAATTTTGTCCTGGCGAGATCTATTTCGTTTCCTGAAAGATGTCATTACACAAATCCCAGCAATACATCAATCACAGAGATTTTTAATTAAAACATGCTAATAAAGCACAAAAGCATCATACCTCGGAGCCTTTTTTCCAGCTCCACCTCAGAGCACTGTTCAGAATGGATCTGCTTCACAATAGGAAGCACAGCAGATAAAAGGCAGTAGAGGTACTGCAATTTATCTTTGGCCGATATCTCCCGAATCCTTGCCTTCAAGAGGAAATTACAAAGATTCCATTAAACAAGAGAATAATATTTTCTGAACACAAACTGCAGGTTTAAGGAGATAGCAAATATCTACTGAGACAATAGGGAAAAGATGGATACTTTAATAAGATTATCTCCTCGCATACACACCCTGCAACTACATATACCGCGGCATGCAGGACAAACCCTTTGGATCTCTTCTTCGGAGAGATCAGAATACCTGAGATATGATGGATTACATTGTGAGTTTGGGAGTGAGAGAAACAGGAAAAAGGCATTCTGATTATATTTGTTCTCACCATGTTGAAATGCAATTCTCACAATATCCTCTTCTGTCACATTTGAGGCACCAAATCACTCTATCCCTACTATTGCCTCGACACTGATGACAAGCCTGCCCCCCAGTATCATCAGAAGAGTCCGTGCTTCCATCAGAAGTCTCCTACAACAAAAAAGCGCCCACTCAGTAAAATATGTGAACAGACAAGGTGAAATGGATATCAGGTAACTGAAATATGAACAAGTAGTTGACTCTATCAGAATAAACACTTCGAGACAACAGGTAACATTGGGCCCATCATATTGTGACTCTACTCACTGTCATAGGACTAACCTCAAACATCTTCTGCGATCTGCTTCTATCTGAATCCACCGCAGATGCGGGTGGAGTTCTATAAGACCTTCTGCTGTCTTCATATTCAGAGCCATCTCTGTCAAGATCATCAGTTGACCTTAGAGAACTTCGACCTGAAAAACTCCTTACTTGTGGCATTTCAGGTGAATAATTAGCCTGGGCTTTCAATAATTTCTCCTTTTTTTTCTTCCCAGAGGACCCAGAATAATCACCAAACTGTGAACTGAGTGGTAGATCCATATCATCACTCTTGCTTTCCAAATAGATATCACTTTCACCTAAAGATTTCCTCTTCGCTTTCTTCATGCTTGCACGCATTGCAGAATTTGCTGCCCTCTTTTTTGCCTGGATGTAATGCTTTTCACATACTGTCTTGTCAGGCATGGACATGGCAGTGCATCTCCATTGTTTCCCATCAGACCTCTTACACCGCAAATCATCAGGAATTCCCACATTGTCCTCACCTCCCCCAGAGATTGAACGTGGGTGATCCATCAAAAAAGTGTCCTATCAAATTCCAATGGACCAAAACAAGCACAAATCGTGTATTTTTAACCTGCAAACATAAATATAGAAAAATATAATTATACATTAAGATAATTAAAGGACACATGCAAGTTTGATAAAGCAAAAAAGAAAAGCAAAATACGAAAAGGGGAAATTTTGATTTTCCATAATTAGTTATACTTGTATGAGTAATATTAATATATATTTATTTTAATGGTTAGAAGAAGACAATGAAACTGAATTAGAGGTTAAAAAACACCCAAACAAAGAATGGATGAAGGGATAATCAGTGAATAAAGTATTATTGATCAAGTGAATGACTAGGAACATAATCCATAACGCAGGTATCGAGTTTCATTAGACTTAGCTAAGCTAAAAGTTCATATGTCGAATGAATTACGAGGTCAAAAAAAATAATTCATGAGACAACAAACAGTAAAAAAAAAGACTGTTATTTTCATTCTTTTTTCTTGTTCAATGACTAATACGCAATAATTAGACGTGCTCGTTTAAGTGCAAACGAGAAAGTGATACACAATTCTCCAACCGTACCTTCAACGATGTTTCCTCCTATACTAAAATTGGAAAGAGCCGAAACCCTAATTCAATAAAAGCACCTTCAATTTGAATTTACAAACGAGTAAACTTCCATCGCCAACAAAAGCTTAACAGAAGAAACACTAACTGGTACACACCACCATATCATATACTACGTATCGGTATACTGTTACATACATAACAGAGTACGTAGAAATTCTTTTAAATGTACTTTATTCGTGTTCGTGTGCGTGTGAGAAAGAGATCCAGAGTGTACCTTAAGATTATTTGGTGGTTTTAATTTCCTTGAGGATTTCAAGCTTCGGCTCGAATATTTATCCCTCTCCTTATTCGAAATTTCTATAATATTGAAGACAGAGGTGAAATAGGGGACGGAAAAATTAGCAGAGAGTCACGGTATGCGCAGGAGAGATTGTGGAAGGAGAACCCAAACGACGTCGTCGTAAATAGCATATTTGCAATGTTTTTACTTACCCGCGTGCTTTCAGGTACAGGAATTTTAGGCTTGATGGATACTACTTACAGCATTATTATACAATTTGGAATTTTATGTTTTGAAATTTGAGCGGACAAATTAATTTATTAGCAATAACTTATTAATATATAATTTTTTATTTTTTTAGTTCATTCTTAGAAGGGGTGAAAAATGATAGGGTTAGGTCATTCTTAGAAGGAGTGAAAAATCATAGGGTTAGGTCTAGTAGGGATCGAACTCATGGAAATTTGAAAATTAAACATTTTGCGCACCACACTCGATCTCCAACTTTTTAATATATATTAATAATTTTCATTTAGCTACGAGCTATTATTTTGAGTCGACAAATATCAATTATTTACAAGTATTAAAAATCGGAATTCATTATCAGCTATTGTTCAAATAAATAATTATTCACATTGTTTACTAGAATTTTATATTCGATATTTTAAGGAAATCTACTAGTGTCTTAGTGGCTAAGACTTTCAATTCAGACCGAGATCGAGATATGATTCTCGCTCTCCTCCCAGTATATGTAGTTATGTACTATGTGAACTATGAAAGACTTAATGAGAATTCATACTAAATATCATCCATGTGTGTTCGATTTAAGGAGATATCAAATATATTTGTTTTCTTTATCGGCGACTTGGCCAGACAAAGATACCCCCACTAAACATACTAGTTTGTTTGTGCACATTCCGCAGTTTACATTAGTAGCAGTGATGAGAAGGAAAAGTTGTTATCTTTTGGCATAAATCTGGAAGCTGAGTTATCTTTCAAAGTCTTTAATTTTTAGGAACAATAATTTATTCTCGAATTTTAAATTTATTACTAGAACAAAGTGGAATTTACTACTAGTGCACACATTGATGATCTGAAACTTATATTGCATGTAAATTTCTTCTCAAGATTATTATTTTTCTTTATATTTTCCTCCAAAAAAAAAATACAAATTAGTTAGTCCGAAAGAGGTCCATCATTATTGAGCAGTTCTCGTGTCGTAAAATTTCACATCAAAAAGACATTAGGCCCAAAAAGAGCCACAAATTAAAAACACTTCAGGGCCCAAGGTATTAATGTTATATATTAAAGTTTATTGATACATGAGCATAATGGTCATAACAAAATAGAATTCTTTTCATTTACGACCTTTTCATTTCACCTGACTTGACCAAATAACAGGGATTAAAATATTTACCCTATTATTTTCAAAAAAAAAAATATTTACCCTATTAATAGTCTCATTTTATGTTTGCTGCCAAAAAATTGAACTTGAAGATATTATTTACAAATGATATTTCTGTTTATCAAAAACCGCAAACCCGTCCGCCACAATCCATAATCACACATTTTATTTTTAATTAGTAAAACCGTCCGCCAACCAAAACTGCATAAAATAATTCAATTTGAAATGTATTTTTTATTTAATAAAAAAACGCAAAATCGAACTGTAATCATCTTTTTTTTTTTTTTTTTTGAGAATAACTATAATCATCTTTACCTTAAGCTTATGATACAACTATTCAATAAGATGAGAGGAAGCTTATGCTTAATTTGCAAATTAAAAAATGCAATTAGTTTAATCGTATTTGGGTCCTTCTACTTGATTTGAATATTAAATTTATCAATCATTTTTTTTTAGGAGAATTTATCAATCATTTATATCTGTGTGGAACGTGGATTAATTATACTTAACCAATCATAATAATCACAGCATTTAATTTGTAAGGAATTGTTTAAGTCAGTCCTCAAAGTTGTTGAAAAGTGGACTACTTTCCTACCAATCCATTCAAATTTAATTTTGTAAACATTTATATTTTGGCGATCTAAAATAAATTAAAATAGTATACAAAATTTAATATTTCCTCTTATGTCCCTGTATCAATTTGTGCTCACTGTATATAATTTACTATAATTATAATATAATATATTAAATAAAATATCAAATGAAATCAAGTAAAAGATCTAATTGAAATATTGAATAGCAGCCTGCAAGCTCCATTATTTCACCCAACCCATTATCAATTTGTGCTTACGGTATATACTATACCATAATACATTGTAATATATAAAATGCCACCAGGCACAACTCAATTAGTAAAAATCTGAGTGACGTGTTGTCTTCTTGCTGGCACACACAGGTCATAGCGTGAAGGTTTAAAGATGATTTATTGTGTGGTGAGTTAGTCCATGACAACTTAGGACCCTCACTTGTTGAGAGTAGTGAAGCGCTTAAGGATGAAGTTCATCATTTTTTTTTAAAGACCAAGATAAATCAGAAGCTTTAAAGACCAAACTAGGCGACTCTTCAACTACTCCGCTTGTCATTCAATCATGTGCTCCCACAAGAACTATAAAAATATGGACATTGTAGCTCGAGGATCCTGGACCGACATTCCACAAGATACATCAGACCATCAAGACGATACTCGATCACGTGCAAGAACAACAAATGACAATATCACTCAAAAAACCTTGAGACATAAACGTCTGTCACTTAAATTGCATTTTTAAGTTATTTTTTTGGTTTTTTCCTGACATTTTTGCATTATTTTTTTTTTCTACTGACGGCCATGATCAACACTTTTTTATTTTTTTTTATATATTTTCATTTATCTAATAATAATTCCCTAATCTAAAATATTAAATATATAAAATAAAATATCAAATCAAAACAAAACAAAAAAAAAAAGGCTTAAGCTCCATTTCACCATATAAATACTCCACGATTGACGCTCACTACCCACTCATCTTCTTAGTTCTTTCAACTACTTCCTTATTCTTCCTTCCGTGATCCATCACTTCTCCGCCGTATCACCGCCACAAAGCCACCATTGCTCGACGTAAAACTCCAACCACCGTTCATCGGAATAAATAAAAAAATCCAGATGGGTTGCTTTGTCAGCACCAATAATACTTCACAACCTCAAAAAATCCCCAACATTTCAAGCTCCACAAAACAGAATGGCAATGGCAAATCGCCGCCCGCCACGTGCCCACTCCCAGAAGAAGAAACTGTGAAAGAAGTCCTCTCTCAAACCACCACCATTCGAAGATTTCATGAAAATCACAGAAACGATAGCCGATTCATAGAAAGACACGACGACGATTTCGCAGATGAGAAGAAGATCCACCAAAACGGCACCGTTTTCAATGAAAAAAAATGGGAAACACCGTTGGAAAATATTCGGGTCGGATATCCGAACCGATTCGGTCTAAATAGACCCGGACCCGGTTATGGTATGGGAAAGGGTAATGGGGAGAGCTCAGGGAGAATGTCAAGTTCCCGGGTGATGTGTACGGATTCATGGTCGGCGAAAACGGGTCTCGTTGGCGGACAATCGCCGGGTCAGGTAGGAGTTCGGGTCAGATGAGAGGAACCCGGAAGGTGGAAGAAGGTGGAGAAATCACGTGGACACCGACAAGTAATGAGTTGCTTGAAAACCCACTTGTGTCCTTGGAGTGTTTTATTTTTCTCTAGGGTTAGGTGTAATTCTTTTAATTCGTGGAGGTTAATTTTGGTATGGAAAAGTGGTGAGCCGACATCTCATTTATTGATATGTCCAACTGTAAGTAGCCAAAGGTGACATTGTATTAAATGTTTTCAGGTTTGCTTTGCAATGTTTATTTACTTTTTTACCCCTTTCACAATATGTGGAATCCGACCGCATCATTCACATGTTTGGTCGTTGAATTTTCTTTTTTTTTTTTGAGGGGTGGTCGTTGAATTATTCGATTATAATGGTGAGTGATTTTTACTATTTTCTTTATTTGATACAATTGAATGTGTTGCATTTAATCTATTCAAGATTTTATGAAATAATTATTGAGGATTGAGCCCAAATTTTACTAATGATAAGTTATGTGACGAGACAATTTGGAGAAATTGTAGTGATTTTAGGATTTAATTTATAATTATCCTCATTTTATATATAATTAATTTATATAACTTGGTTTTAATAATTAATTACATTTGCTAAAATAATAATAAATAACAAATAATTATAATTACATTTAAAGGGATACTAATATTAATTTTAAAAATTTTTGAAAGAATAAAAATTAATGTAATATTAATTAAATATAAGTTTTTAGTTAATTATATTAACAATAATAAACTTTTTAAATGAAATAATTGTATAAATATGTTTTCTTTGAGCTTCAACCCTATATAAATAAATGGAAAATAAAATATTATTTGCAAAGATAAATTTCATGTATTTGCTATGATAAGTTCACCAAATTAAGGTTAACACTAAATTTGGAGTTTTTCCACTCTGAAATTTGACAGTGTGAATTGCATTTAGTGGGCCGTGATCATTCTACTATGTCTTGGTCGTTGAACAGGTTCGATTATAATCCAGGACTTAAAATGACTTTTTAGAACCTATTTTTCAACTTTCTGCTACTTAATACAATTGAATATGAATTTTTTTTTTTTTCAGTGATTTGTGAAATAATTTTTAACAAATTGCTTACAAATTTTAAAATAGCCATCCATTCTCTTGACGAGAATATTTGCATGAATGTTAGGAGTTATTTTACAACATATTCAATCTGACAGCAAAATTAGTTTTTATAATTTTTTCACTGAGGCTGAATGGCACTATATGCAAAAAAAAATTAAAAACTTGAGATGATTTTTTTTTATTTATTTAAATTGGTGGTTTTCTGTTGTATATTTTCATTTGAGGACCAAAAAATATTTACACCATCCCAATCTTGGAGTTCAGTGGAAAAAGGAGGCCAAAATTCAAACTCCTTGCGCAGAAGATCCATGTACATAAATTTAATAATTTTATTTTTCAAACTATTGTCTCCAACAACACGGACAGGGTTGAAGGAATCCATAACAAAAAAAGTACTGTTTTAGAAATCATGGCCCAAATTAGTCATCCATCATTTGAATTACATCTCTAATTATGAATGTTGTTTCTTTTTTGAACTTAATTCAATCTGACATGAATGGCACTGCCTCTGCAACATTTTTAAATTAAAAATTTATTTGAAAAAAATTTTCAATTTTTTACATTTGGTTTTTTTTGTATATTTTTTTGGGGAAAAAAAAATAATTGACATTTCCATCTTGAGTTGACCTGGAAAAAGGCCCCATTCATAGATCAATTTATATACCCTTCTACAGCATGTCCTACCTTACTGTTAAACAAACAAAAAAAACAGTAGAAAATAACATTTCTGTTATAATAAATTTTAAATTGACTTTCTCAAAGTTATTTTTCGTTTGTTTCTTTTTGTGAAGTTTAATGTTGAAAATTATTCTTTGCTACTTGATCTCACAAATGATCGTAGGTGAATTTTCCTTTCTTTTTCATATTTCCATTTATTTAAAAAAAAAAATTAACAATATCAAAAAAAATGATTGAAAAGAAAGTATTTTTTTCAATCATATTCTCTCTAATATTTTGATAATTTCAATTTCTTGAATAAATTTTAAATATTTGGAATTACATCACTCACGTATCTTTAAAATTTTTGGAAGTGTGGTAATTTTATTATTTCTTTGATTTTCATTATAACAATCTTCAAAACTTGATTTTCTTTCAAATTTTTGGAAAAAATTATATGTCATGGTTTTAGATCTTTGAAGGTATTCAATTTTAAATTTTCATCCAAATGAAAAAGGAGAAAAATCACTAAAGTCTTAGTTTTTCTCCGTTTTCATTTGGATGAAAATTTAAAAATTGAATACCTGATAAAGATCCATCACTTTGAAAAATTTGAAAGAAAAGTATAACCACTTGAAGATGGTTAATTCCAAAGATCTAATATTGAATAAAATTGAGGTATAATTTTTTCCAGCAATATAAAATTCCATGACAAAACCAAATTTTTCAAAAGGTTAGCCATAATGGAATTTTAAATTGATTGAAAATAATAAAACTTTTACCACACTCACCAAAAAATTTGCTCTGCAGTAGAATAGAAAAAAGTGATTGAAAAGTTATAGTACAATCAATTTAATGACACAAGAGATTTGTTATAGAACTTTCAAAATATTAAGAAATAAATATCATGGAATTATATAATATTGTAAAGAGAAAAATAATTTTATTCAATCATTTGATATTAAATATGTGCATTTTACATGGTAAAATTTCTTTCAAATTTTTCCAAATTCATCTAAATTTTTATCGTAAGGCATTCAATTTTTATAATTTTCAAATGATGACGGAGAAAAATTATAGTCTTCTTTAAAGTTTATTTTGATAAAGTCAATATTGTACAATTTATAACAGAAATGTTATTTTCTGACATATTTTTTTCAAAGAATATTGTTTAACAAAATCAAGGTAGGACATGCTGTAGAAGGGTGTATAAATTTGAAATAATGTGGCCACACTCACCAAAAAATTTAAAGATCACCATAGCTAGAGACTCGTGCTGATAACTTGTTATAGAACAAACAATTTAAGAACACAAGAGAATTATTATAGAACTATCAAAATATTAAGAAAAAATATTAGAGGGAGAATAATATTGTAGAGATAAAGAAATTCTTTCTATTTCTCTTTGATATTGTTGTGTGAATTTTACAACTAAAATTATGACATATTTATAGCCAAAATTCACCTACCACATTTATGTAGTAGTTGCACATGTAATATCATTTTCAACATTAGACTACAAATTTTGTGCTAAAGTCCATTTTGTACAACATCAATATTGTACAATTTATTATAACAACATTTCCTTAATTTAATCAGATTATAAATCTCAAAAACCAGTTAGAATATTTGACTCTTTTATAAGTGTTTTTCTTCCTGACCCCATCCCCTCTCAGTAGGGCTAATCTTTATGAGATGGGTGATAAATCTATCTCAAAGAACTGAATTGCTACAGGAGAAAACTTAACAATGAAATGAAGCTAATTGTTTACTGAAGCCTGCAAAACATCATAGGAAAGAGATTGACACAGATTTTGGACATCATGTTCTAAAATACTAGACTGTGCATCTATACGTGTACGCGCTTGATGTTTACCTAGGGCGCACGTACGTTGGATGGCCGTTGATGTGAAGGCCACGGCATGCGCTCTGGAGGACAAGGCACGGGAGCTGGATGTGCGATGAATGTGGGAACGTTATCACCGGGCATCAAGACTGAAACTTCTCTCGCGTTAACGGATATCTAAGAAAATGATATTAACGATCGAGTTAGTTAGAGTTTAGGGGAACTTGAATACACATATATTAATCATTAATGTATGTATACACTCTAAATTGTGATATAAGGCCAGAGCCAAAAACACAGTGATGAACTGCTCTGGCCAGCTTAATGGATTAAAATCATCCTTCTCAGAGTTTCACATGGTAGAATTGTGCCCCAATCAGTAATATATATACTATTTCTAAAAGGGATAATTACAAAAACTACTTGAGGCTTAGCATAATTACAAAAAACTCCAGTTATGATTCAAATTTGCAAATACCCCCTCGTGAGGCCTACTGACATCTCTTGAGGATGCGATTTGAAACTAAAAACAAGGGGTATTTGTAATTTTAAAAGATAAAGCTTTTCCATAATTATGTTGAACCTCAGGGGTACTTTTGTAATTAACTCTTTCTAAAAATTGGAAATATGTCAATCAATCAAATCCAAGCTACAGAAGCAAAACATTCTAGTCCTACTACAGTTTCTTCAACATAAATATGTTAAAGACTCGTTTTTTCTTAACTCAGAAAATTATTAAGCACATCACTAAACATAAATTCAACAACAAAATGAAATTTATTCTTCTTGAAACTCATTATAAAATTTTTGTATCAGCCCAAAGTTTTGAGATAAACACCTAATCCTAAGACAATCCTTATCTCGACATCAGATGTTATTAAACTCTTACCTATAAACATATACAACTAAGATTGTCTCAAAATCACCATTATTGGACTATTAATATATGAAAAGAAAGAGAAACAACATTAAAGAACTCAATAGTGCTATAACTCACAATACAAGGAACCCACTTGTATATTATTAAAGCTGGAAAGTAGACAATAAACTAACAATAAAACAAAGTAATTTAAGGCTTGGCAGCCTGTCCAAGAACCCGGGATTTGGCATGCGCGAAATCATAATTCATAAATTAAATGTTATTGGATAAAATAGAGAAATAAATTATATATTTAAGGCTTGTAGCTTCAATTGTCATTAATGGGAGTAGGGACCAATAGACCACCTAACTTAATGGATGGGCCATTTTCTGAAATATCATGTACAAAGGCCTATTATCTATTTATCTGTGTACCAAAATACCAGGAACATGCACATGCAGTTATCTTTAAAAAATCTAACACTTTGTGACATGAAAAACAGCTGTTAGCTAATCCCAAGTTCTTTTGTTCTGTTAATTGAAAACAATATGACTTAATACCCAAATTCTTGCTGCAAGATTTCTCTTTTCAAATCAATAATGTTTGTATTCAAGCAATTTGCTAGCATTATTATAAATTGATATTCCCTGTTACCTTGGACAATTTTGCAGCAAACTGAAAGCTTTCAATTCTTGTTTCATATAATATGTTATCTGAACTTTATCTCTTTCCCACCCCCTTTCCCACTAAGGAAAATAACCCCAAACAAAAAAAAAAAGAACAATACCCATTTTCTATACTAACCAAACTTTGGAGAAAGTTGAAAGAGAGCTGGAAATTCACCTTATAGAATTTCAACTCTAAAAAGGATTAAAATTTCTAAATCAAGAATTTGACAGGGAAATTGCTTGTGACCATGCAATGAAAAAGATAATGGGCAAAAGTTAAAAAAAAAAAAAAAGAGTGGAGAAAAAAGGAAAATAAGGCTTTTTGTCAGAGGAGCAATCATCACAACAACCTGCAAAAATTAAAACTTAATCCAAATTGCCAAACAATAAAGGCTAAAAACATTGACCAAAAGAAGGAGAAAGATAGGAGAATGAAATTCTCTAAGAAACATTTAATCAAACAGGTTGTATACTCACTTTCGGAGATGGGTACCCAAGCTTAGCATTGACGCCACCAACATGACCCGGAGCCTCAATGTCAGGTCGGCGACGGCCACCGGCCGGCGAAAGTGCCGGCGAGGTTGTTCTAAGGAACTTCTCAAATATAGCCATGACAAGAAACATGGAAATAAGAATGGCGGTAGCTACAAACCCAAACGAAACCGCATTCACAGAGTTATCAAAGTGGGTCCAGTGATCGTCTTTCTGTAGGTACAGCGGAGCGCCGCTAGGCGCCGGCGGCCAACCACCCCACCCCTCTTCTTCCCCACCCATTAATTTTGAAATTGATAATTTAAGCAAAGGGGTTTTAAGCTTTAAAACACCCAAAAGAAAAAATGGGTGTTTCTAACATATAAATTAGGAGACAGTTATGGCAGTTTGGAAAGCTCTTTTCAGGGGTTTCTTCATTTTCATCAAAGCAATAGTCTTTTTGAAAGGAAGCTAGAAACACTAGGATGAGAATCTTTTTTTTCTGCACAGAGAGAAATTAGAGGAGTTGAAAAAGAAGGGCTTTGGGATTTGGATTAGAGAGAGAAGATGAGTTTTGTGTTGATTTTATTTTTTCAAAATTGTGTGTAAAGAAAGAAGAAAGGGTTGGAAATAGAACCCCTGGGTCTGCTCTGCTCTGTTTTGCTCTGTGTTGTATTGACAGTTTGAAAGGAACTTCTCTCATCTGCCTCGCTTATGTACGTGCGTGTGTGTGTGGATGATTTTCATTCACATGCAATTTGCTTTTGCTGACTTCATTTTTGCTTTTCTTTAACTTGATTGTTTATGTGGTTAGCTTTTTTACCCGTTGATTGGTATAAACGAATCGAGTGGAACTGAATATGGTATTATTTATGTTTTTTTTTATCGAGTTTTGAGGATTGTATTAGGATTTGATTTGGTTATTAATCGAATCGAGCTTTAAAGAACTTTAATCAAAGTCGAACATGAATGAACTAAGAGTAGCTAGATATTTCATACATATTATATTATTGTTTTAATAATCGAGTCGAACTTGAGTTGAACTTTATATTTATCGAATGAACAAATTTGTTCAAACTTGATTCGTTATGTTAACGAACCGAGCTCAAACGAGCTTTTAACAAGATATTTCGAATCAAATATCGAGTAGTTTACTTAGTTTATCAGCACTACCTATTGATAAAATTTTGTACTTCAAAAATTAAATAAACTAAAAATCCGTCAACAATATACCCCAAAAATAAAAATAAAAACAATGTGTCATTTTATATGGTATTCGGTTTAATATTTCATCTCCTTTTCCATATTATATCTATGTGTTGAGTGTATAAATTTATTATTATTTTTTTTTCTAAATTTACTAGATGAAAATATAATAAGTTCCATTTAGCATGTCAAACACTTAGCAAAACGACAATTATTAGGTTAACATTTAAGTCATCAATGTTTATGTCAAACAGTCGACAACGAACTAAATTAATACAGTATTTACATTAACGTAAATTTCAATAATTGAAAAAAAAATTCAATAATTGAAGTGAATTGATGAATCGGATAACAACTTGGAGAGATTAATAATTTAAAAAAACAATTTAGTAAATTAAAAGAGTTCCTTCATAACCGAATATAATTTATTCTATAAATACCTCAATTCATTCTATATTATAGAAGCGTTTGCAAAGTCTCAAAAAAGTGATCTTTTTTGTTCTAAACCAGTTATACAATCAGATACTTGGCCTAAATCGATTTGGAGATCACGTAAATTTGTGCAGCTTAAATTAATTGATGACCTTACTCCAAAATTACCTACATCATATGTATATAAAAAAATTACACTAAGCACGATATAAATCATGATTGATCATGTAAATTTTATTCACCAAATTTAAAGACGAATACAAAATAAAGTAAGTTCGAAATCCATATCCATATTCCATTATTCCAGAAGATCGTCATTTGGATATCTGAATCACACCTTAGAATAAAACGACAGTTTGTAGCAGCATCGTAATTCGTACAAATTTTTGGTACACCGTAGGAACTTGGAACCAATATAAGTCGAGCCCTTGGGCCTCAAATCCGCAAGCCCAAAAACATTTGTTGACCGGTGGGCCCTACGACGTTCTCTTTTTCCATTTTCAATTTTATTTCCTATGTTACACGTAATATATTACTTTGTGTTTAAATAAATAAAAAAATTATCTTGTAAGATATAGGAGTTTATATAAGATTTTCTAAATAAACTTAACCAAACACCCTTTATCTAAGGGGTCCCTCCACTCGCGGATCAACCTGGGACCTGACCCATCCCTTTTTTTAAAAAAAAAATTATAATTTGTATTATTTTTATTTGATTTTCCATTCGGCCCGCTACAA
Organism: Rehmannia glutinosa; assembly: GCA_016081115.2. Classification (NCBI taxonomy): domain Eukaryota; kingdom Viridiplantae; phylum Streptophyta; class Magnoliopsida; order Lamiales; family Orobanchaceae; genus Rehmannia; species Rehmannia glutinosa. The sequence goes on along the minus strand of CM071929.1, from coordinate 10,581,658 downwards.
TTTCGTGTATTGATCACTCTAGCTCCGCCATCGGGTCCCTCGGAGTGAAGGGTTAAGCAGTATGGGCCTTCCAGACTCCAAAGCTTATTGCAGAGATTTTTGATATTGTTCAACACAATTGGTTTAATACTTAATTATCCAAGTTTTCATCTAAGTCTGATCTTCACCACTCACCCTTTTTACAATTTTCCACCTCTTTCATAATGTACTCAAAAGAAAAAACATCCTCTATATATAAGCCCAATTAAAATTAAAATAAGATAATGCATATCTTTATTTTTATTCAACATTTCATAATCAATTCGCAATTAAGGATGCCCAAAATTAGAACATGTAAAGTACATATATATTAAATTGGTGCATTATTATTCATTAAAGTTGTCTCTCTCACATAACCCGACACATCAACGCTCAAATTGTCGGCCTTCTCAGGTTTCCACCAACAAACGGGACATTCTCTCCTCCCGATTGTCTTTCCCCTATCCAACGGCCCACATCTCCCCACAAAAACGATCCTTTTCCAGCCGTACGATTGAGGAATCCCATGTGGTCAAAAAAGAATAGCGCACAGCGCGTTCGGTGGAGCTGCGTCGCACGTGAGCATTTCCCCGAAGGAAGAAATGGGCCCCACTTTTTTCCGAGTTGACTGAAATGTGGGAGTTGGTCGTTGCGGGCTCGTGTGAGGCTGAGTCAATCAGGGCCTCAGCCTTTCACGTGAAGGGTCCTTATCACTTTCTCTTCTTTTCATGGGAGCTTTAAAAGTTGGATTATTGGGCTGATGGGCCTTGTCGTACTGTTGTTCTTTTTATATTGGGCTGACGATTGACGAAGCTTGGGTTTGGATGTAGTGGAAGTGGGCCTTCGGTGGTGTGGCATGAGCTGGAAGTGTTAAAAGTATGAAATTAATTTGTGAGTATTTGTCTTTTAATCATGTGATGATGTGCACATCCATAGTCACGTAAATACTTGTATTTTATATACATAAGAGTCATGTAGATCCATTATTCAGATTTACTATGTTTTTCTTCAATCATAAACCTGGTGCAGTATAAATATTATCTGACTTCTACGATTACAAACAACATTACAATACGTATAAAAAGTTACGGTGATATTCAGGGCAAAAACTTATGTAAACGGATGATACTTTTAGTGTAAAAACTTATATTTTTAGTAAAAACTTACAACATAATTGTTTTTATTATAATCTGTGAGGATCTGATTGTACGTCAGGAAAACATGCCATAATACTGTTCAATGTTGCACATTCCGCAATTTACCTTGGCGCCAGCGACGAGAAGCCGGAGCTACTATCTATAGGCGTATATAGTAAAGTGGAAGTGTGGAAGTTGGGTTACAAAGACAAAAAAAAAAAAAGATGAAAAACAATCTCATTAGACTAATTGATTAGGCTAGCCTAGGGTATTATGAGTAACTAGGAAGCAGTATCATTCAGTCAGTAATAAGGACCTAAGACGACATAATCATAATTTGGATAGTTTAAGTCCTTCCTATTTTGGACAAACATCTCCATTTAATTACTTTTATATGTTGAAGATGACCTACAACACATTTCTATTTTCTAACTTTTTTGCCCCCATCCTTTCTCATTTTTTTAAAAATACCAAAAGCAATCATTAATGATACCGTTGATACCTCCTGGTGCTTAATTTATCATGCAAAAGATATATTATTTCAGTTGATTAAAAATCATGCACAGTAATTAACCTTGTCAAGGCGTTGCAAATATATATTTTAAATATTAACAAACTCTCAAAATTATGATTACTTACTAGTGTATTAAAGTTTCATAATCTTAATTTTATCAAAAAACTTAAAAGGTTTTTAATTTTTTTTTATATGTTCACCATATGCGAAGGTATTGATCAAATGGAAAACTTTTTCTAATTAATTATTTATAAAATTAAACTATGAGCCTTGTAATTCAAGTTGAATCGTCCATATTTTGTAAGGGTGTCGATCAATGTTCGAACATGTATCTTTTAGTTTATTTCAGATTTATTCATTTCCTCAACTCTCACAACTAATTAAAAAAAATATAGAATTAACTATCATTTTTGGCAAAGACTATTAGCATGCATTTTCCGTATTATTTTAGTTCCGTGTATAGAAAGACAGACTAAAACATGTGAATTATGAAGCTGTTAAATGGCGAAGAGAACAAAAAGAATAATTTTTGCAAGAAATTAAGATTATAAGGAAAATGGAGCCAATTTTGGGAAAAGGACAAATATCATGGCCTATTGGGGAATAAACAGTGGACCTCATAATTCTAAGATGGGCCTGATCATTGTCCGATTAAAATGGGTCCACCTTCAGAAGATGACAAGTGAATGGACTAAACATATATCAGCCCATTCACGATGCCATTGAAGCAAGCCCACTGTCCTATCTACTCAGTTTCTAAACCAAAATATTGGGCCTTGAAAGCTATACAATTGTGGGTGACTAATTTCTGTTTTAAATCTGGTCTAAAAACATTCTGTTTTAAATAAATCCACATATAAAAATAAGGTAAAATTGCAAAATTAATCCTATAACTATAGAGTTCAAGTTTTGCAAATAAGTCCTATAACTACAAATACATCTCAATTTCGGTCCTACAAAATTCGTGGTTTGCAAAATAGTAATGTAACAGTAACTATATAAAAATCTCAATTTTAGTCCTAATTTTAACATAAATTAGGAACATGTGCCAATCACGTGATTGAAATCCGATAAAATTAGTACCAAAATTAAGATTTTCATATAGTTATAGGACTATTTTGCAAATGCGATTTTAGGGACCAAAATCGGAATTTTCTATAGGTGACGGGATTTTTTCGCGAAACGTAATTTTTACAGGATTTTTTGCTACTATCCCATAGTTACATAACCAATATTGCAATTTTTACAGGACCAAAATCGAGAATCTTTGTTGTGGCTTGTAATATATTATTATTAATATTTCCACACGTTGACCATTTTTAATTAAGTGGCAAGTATTTTCAAGTTAATATACTAATAAGTGACGAAAGCATTCCGTAAATCTCAACATTTCGATTTATGACATTATTAAATACAAACCCAAAAAATCTCAGTAACATTTGAATAGCCCTAAAAAAAAGACAAGATATTTTTTGTGTATTACATAATGAAACGTCGTAGTCTTAAATTGGCCAAAACGAAGAAGAAAACTGTAGACTGTGACAAGAGAGGATCTTTGAGGAGAATATGCAAAAGGCCTAAATTGCTTTACACACACAAACAAAAAAAGAGCTGCACAAAAAAATAAATTCGATATTTTCTACCTCTGTGTAATCATCTTTTGTTTCAGACAAAGGAGTTTTACACAAAAAAGGGTTTTCTTGATTTGATGCATCAAGAAAGGAAAACTCATCCCCAAATTCATTACAACAACAAAATAATACATCAAAGATGGACCATAGGATTTTGTATGTTCAAAAATTTATGCTGTCTTATTAGCTTGAAAGGATTAAAAAATCTGTTTGTTTAGTGATTATGGAGATTTTAAGCGCAAATTAGCTTTCGAAATTTTTGTATTTTTTGAGGCTGAAAAAGCATCTTATATAACAAGATCGAATATTATTCATTTCACTTCCAACTGTCCAATCAAACAATGGCAGAGCCAGGAGATCGTAACAGGGTGAGCTGATATATGAAAATGGAGTGGACAAAATAGAAAATCCGAAAATAATAATACAAATTATAACTATTTTTTTAATAAAGAAATTCTCACTATTTTTTTTTTAGAAAAAAAGAGGGTTGGGACAGGACCCAGGTTGGCCCATCCCTGAATCCGCCAGTGCAATCAAATGAGTATAATAAATATGCCATTGGCCCTTTTGAATTGTACAAACCGAAAAACAAACTAAGCTATCTTGAGATCGATATTTAAAAATTCATTTTGGTTTCGGTTCATTAATACAATGAACTAAACTCGGGCACATTTTTTATTCAATTAGAGACGAACCTCAACTCGACCAGTGAAAATCAATAAAATATGCAAAATTATAAAACTACTCGAGTTCAATTCATATTCGACTAAATACTAAAGTTCACACAAGCTCGATTCTAATAATCAAACTAAAGCTCAACTATAATTTGTGAAGCTCGATTAAAATTCAAACAATTCTATCATAATCTTTTGAGTTTTCCATCCCCTCACCACACCTTAGTGTGCTGGCTCCGCCGTGGATTATACATTTTATGCCAATAAATAGGAGTTTCAAGATTGTGGAGCACCACTTTGTTTAGCAGTCACTGTAAAACCAATTTGATAGTAAAAACCACTCTGAATAAAGGCTTTTTTTTCCCACTGCTCTGATCAACCCACACTCACTGTGTGTGGATTATGGAATTTGAGTTCCCTAATGCAAGAAAAAAGTACTACAATAATTACATGCATTACTATTATTGAAAGGAGCCTTCAGCTTGATAAAATAGACCAAATCAGCTTCTTTCAAAATACCAAAAGATTTGCACTTTTTTTCTGTTTCTTGTCTCTATTTGCATTCCTCATATTTCCACCTCTTACAAATAGCCCTTTTCTTATTTACAATCATTCTTGTTTTTTTTTAAATCTAATTCTTGGCAGAGCCCAGAAAAAAAAAAAAAAAAAAAAAAGTGAACTTTTTTTGAAAATGGGGTTGATGGAAAGTTTGGGGTGGATACAGAGTGTTGGCAAGAAAAAGTGCAGAAGCTTGTACTGGAGAATAAGAGCAGAAATGAAGAAGGCGGCAAAAAAAAGAAACAAACAGCAAGTGAAATTCCAGTATGATCCTTACAGCTATTCCTTGAATTTTGATGATGGTTTTCACCAAGAAATGGGAGAGAAACAAAGAGATGTTTGGCAAACGAAATATCAGGAATGTCCAGAAAAGACCATTTGGGTTTATGTTGTGTTGGCTAAATGACAGCAAATTTTAGCATCATCAGTTCATTGTAACTTTGAAATGAATCATATTTCTCAAAAAAAAAAAAAAAAAAAAAAAAAAAAACTTTGAAATGAATCATCTTGTTGTGAAAGAGCCTGCAATACTTCTCTTATTTCTTGTTTCTTTCTTTTTTGTTATTTTTCCTTTGCTGTTATTAGTGTTTTTTATGAACTGTGATTTTTTTTTTCTTTTTTTGGGTTGATATGGGACAGATTTCCTGTTCGACAATCTTATTCCACTATATATTTTATTTGACTGGATGAATAACACGTGTGCAATAATGACATTATCTTGTACATATGATGTTCATCCTTCACGAAGTTTAGTATAAACATGGAATATGAAATCTCATTCTTAGAGATAAATCATATATTTTAGGGATAATTACAAAACTACCTTGAAGTTTAGCCTAATTACAAAAAAAATCAATAATCTTTCAAAACTACAAATTTGCCCATTAAGGGAATTTGCCCTTAAGGTACCCGTTATTGTATTTATCTAACAAATACCTACTCTCTTGATTAGAGCTATCAAATTGGTTGGTTGAGCAGTGTCGGCCCATTGGGTCAAAAGAAAAATCGGACCAGGCCAGATGAAATTCCATTGGGCAACTATTGTTTATTGGCCCCGCCCCTTTGGGGCCTTCAAAATTGCAGCCCGGTTCGGCCTTTTCACCGGGTTGGGCCTATTTTGACACCTCTACACTTGATTGTGCAATTTGTAATGTAGAAACAAATATGATGAGAGTATTCCTAATTTTAAAAGATAAATGTGTCTTTTGTAATTATCCCTATATCCTTATTATTGATCAGGTTTGTGCGTCAAGAGCCTGAATTCATAGGCAAATATTATTCGCAGAATCCCCACAATAATAGGCCACCATGCCACAGGAAAATTAGATATCTACAAATGAGCAAGCAAATTTTCTCCAATGATATTAGCTATCTACCAACTACGATGGATGGACAGGCAAACATTAAGAGAGATAAATATATCCTATTTATTTTGGACAGAGGGTTCAAAATAGTTCCACAATAATTATAGCATATACACGGGCTAAAAACCACACAAAAGTTGCAACAATTAGCACCAGTGCTCTGAGGTACACATCAATTCCCACTAAAATCACCTATCCTCTTCCATGTAAACTTACATCACCTTTTGAGCTTTCCTATCATTCAGTTCAGGTCTCAACTAGCAGGATCCTCAAGCGCCGCAGTCGATAGATCAGTTATTCGAGGATAAGTGGCTTTCTCGTCGAGCTGGTTTTGCACCCACACCAGCATTTTTAACAGGCTTGGAAGCTTCGGATCTGTTAAACATCATAAATATAATGAAGCACAATTTCATCAGTTCACCACATAAAAAATGCAGAACTTCTACAGTGAGAACAACCATGGTGACCTTGGAAGGAATTATAGCACGGATCAAGGACGATCAAGAAAAAACAATTCCAGCCGAAACAAGATTGTGTACATGGAAGTGAGATACATGGGGGAAAAAATTAAATCCTACGTGAATATTTCTCCACCTCCTAATTTGCTGTGGTTTAATATATCATGATATGGTTTCAAGATATACGTTAAAAGATAACTGAATTAAATACCAAAATTCAATTATCCTCCTACCAGGATACACTGCTGCTTGATATATATATATATATATATATATCATCCACTTAATTTGGAATTGAAAAAAAGTTAACAAGATTACAAATAAAATGATAGACAAAAGAAAAAATAACGGACGTTTCAGTATCATGCGGAACCAAATTCATATGAGAGTCGGCTATTGCAAGAGGGTTGGGGGGTTGGGGGGGTGGGCAAGGCCATTTTCTCCAGAAAAAAACATCTTCTGTACCACAAGCATATAGTCAGCCAAAGCACCGAAAATAAACCACATAAGTAAATCTTCCAGCAAAGTAGGAATTGCAAACAAGTAGTAATCATCATTCTAAAGTGGCAAGCAATCTCATCCATATATAGTTGAAGCTCAAGCAAAATCAAACATGTGAATTCACATATTAATTGATGAAAAACATAGCAGCATGATAAAAGAATTTTGCATATTAAATATTAATTGATGAAAAACCTGGCGGTATAACAAAAGAATCCAAAGAAACATTTTATTTCAGTCAACCCAATCTTAGAGTTAGAGATATCATCTAGATACACATTAATCCCACGATACGAATAAACTTATCGAAACAAGTAAGCTGCCAATGAGATAATGGGAAACATAATCTCTCAAGTAACTGACAATTGCTTAAGATCTCATCTATTAGATCAGACTATTTCCAAATCAAATTATATGACATTTCACTTGATCTCATCTACTATTACATTTGGTTCCTAATCAATCTCATTAAAGCGCTTAGTTATAGACTTATAGGTAAATAGTCTTTGCTACAGTTTATGAGCATAGTTAAGAATCCATTTGCACGGGCACCATTAAACAATTCACCATTATGAGCTGATTTGATTTGGTAACTGGTGTTAATATATCCAAGAACAATCTGAAGTTGTATTAGAAAAAAGGCTACATGGTTCCTTGAATTACATCCACCCAATAAAGCAGGTACAAACCTTTCTCATGGCTTTGACTGGTAAGGATGTCGGCATTCACCTCACTAGCAGTCTTAAGGCGCTGAGATATATCAAGCAGCTCACCAACAGGGCAATTGGTGACATCTTCAAAAGCAAGAAGTGCAACAGTCCTTTCCAACTCTTGTAAAAAGCCTTGCTGAAATTATTAATATCCTTAAAATGAGTGTTAATGATATAACGGAGTATAAACTCAAAAAAGGAAGTTTTCCCTGATGCAGCAAAAGGGTTGGGAAAATATGATCGCAAGCATGCAAATAAGCAATAGAACAAATTAGCTACACCAGTTAAGTGCACTGATAGTTATCTTCATTATAAGGTTAGATGAAATTGACAAATCAATCTGAAAATTACATTTTCCTCTCCCCTTGGAGCAAGTTCCTCTTGAGCAAACTCCAGAGCCTCTTCGACCTTCCCATTTCGGATCAATTCTATCAACCGCTGCTGTTGGAGATGAAAATAGAGTTGAGGATTTGTGTCCAGTATCTGCATCGAAAACAATCAAAATGTATTGTTATGATATGAAATACAAAACCAAGTAAGACAATAGAGTAACTGCATATGGTACGGTATACTATAAGATCAGACATAAATCCTGGTGGCTAATATGCTGACTACTAAAATCATGAAACTATAAATAAATAAATCAGAATTACTTTAAGTAGTAGCAAAATGAAAATAAAAACAAAAAACAAATCCATGTGTGTGTGTGCACGCATCCCGTGGAAGATCAAAGTTGCAAGCATTGGAAGATCTTTTCATGCTGCACTACAATCACAATTTAGTTACCATGTAGGTTTAAAGGAATAATTAATCTCACGTTAATGATACAGTGTATACATACTTATATAACACTAGCCTAACTAAGGGAGTGTTTGCAAAAACTTCTGCTTTTAGAAGAAGTGATTTATTATAGCAAAAGTAGAAGTAGTTGAGAATCAGAAGTTGGTAGTGTTTGAAAATAAAATCAAAAGTTGAGAATGAGAAGTTGAGAGTGTTTGGTAAAAAAGTAGTAGAAGTGCTTATTTATTTGTAAAATTCAAACTTGAAGCAGAAGCAGAATCTAAAGCACATCTCTCATTGCTTTTAGATTCTAATTAAATGAAGCAGAATTAAAAATAGAAGTTGGTACTTGCAAACACTAAAAACTGCTTTTTTTAAGCAAAAAAATAAAAAGTACTTATTTTTAGTGTTTGCAAACACTCCCTAATTTACAGAAAAATAGAGATAAGTAAATATCTGAGTTACAACTACTTCCTAGATTTTAGGACTACAGATAACTACATAATAAAAGCAGAATTATCTTCTAAACTACTCTTATCCGACAAAAAGTTTAAGAGGCTAGAAGAGTTCCAACTAGCATCAACATGACCACAACATTGATGATCTTCTCATGTAACCTAGCTCCAGACAGGGACGGAGCTAGACCCGAAACATTGGGGGGGCTAAATCAATAAAAAATAAATATTTAGTATTAAAAATTAATATTTTAAGATAAAAAATACATATAAAAAATTGAGATTTCAAAAATTTCGAAGGGGAGAGGATACGCCCTTGGCTCCAAAACAAGCAATTATACCTCAATTGAGCCCTTCTAAGTACATACCTTTCGAAAAGCAGAGCGGATGACCTCCGACATTTAGTCATGATACCACCAACTTGAACGATAACAACTAAACAACATTTGGATGAGATTTTCTAATTCAAAATAGTGTTCATCTCATATTTTATCATACAAATGGTTATCCCATGTGTAAAAACAGTTGAGATTATCTATTTCATTTAGGTTCTTCTTCTATTTTAACGGTATACATGTATATGATGACGTCATATCCGTAAACATGATTTTTACATAGTTCACATGAGTACATTATGAAATAGTAAAAAGAATAGATATAAAAAACATGATCATATTTGTTGTTGGCAAAAAAAATCATCTCATTATTATTATTATTATTATTATTATTATTATTATTATTATTAGTATTTAATGTATTTACTTAATATCCTTAATTATCCAATATTATTCATTAGTTGTTAGATTACAAATAATATTATCTGGCCCATGCGACCCGGACCTGACCCATGTGTCACTTTCTCCTACGTGGCCCACGAGCCCTCTAACCTAGTTAATTAAGATTTCTTATTCTCATTTGTAAGTAATTCACTCAGTACTTTCTGCTCTGAATTTTCTTTCATTGACGTGCTAACTTGAGTTATAACGTTTGTTGGTGTTGCAAACAAGTTCTCTCCAAAATATTTTCAGTTTTGAAAGAAGAAAACCAACTTTTATTAGAACTCTTGACTTGAAGTGATCTGCGAAATAAAAAGCATCAATGTTATATGAGAAATTCTCTAAAATTTTATAATTTTTTTTTGAGGGAAATAATTTTTTGAATGTAACGTATTTAAAAAGTAAAACAATGTATGAAATTTGTGCTATCTTAAATTTATTAACAAATTATAATTATTTTTGCTTTCATAGTTGCATATAGTCCAACAATAAATTATAAACGTAAACTAATTTTTATTTTATCATTATATTATTATATATATTTATTTATAACTTTTGTATTTTTTATATATAATTTTTTTATTAATAAAAGTATTAGTAAAATATTTAAATATTGATATATATTTTTTATATAGTTATTAATTTATGTATATTTATATAGTTTTATTTTTATATATTTTAAGTATTAGTAGAATATTTTTTTATATATTTTAATAAACGTTATATTATTTGTCTTCCATCAATGAAAATCCCACTTGCGCGTTATATATTATATAGATGTGTGGGGGGAAAACCGGAAAAATGGGTCATCGTCTCTACTCTTAGAAGAAATCATATATCTCGACGAATACGAATACACTAAAGAACTCCGAAATGGATAATCAAGATAGGCGTTTGTACGTTGAGGTATATCGCAAATTTCAAGGGGAAGGCAACACGCAGATTTCTGAAATCATAAAAAGTACTCTACAACTTACTGAAACAGGTAATGAATGAATATTTGAATATTTTGCATGCATGTGTATTCTGGAATTTGATATATAATCTGGGCTAGCCTACTTTCTTGGTTTCTTCTTGGTTTCTTGGTGTTTTAACAACTACTTTCTTGGTTTCTTGGCGTTAGCAGAGATTAACTCCATGCCAATTCTTAACAATTTCTGGAGTGGGTATGAAGATTTGCTATGGGTTGAAACGGTTTTGGTCGACCCAGATTCTCCTACCCCTCCTCCTCCCTCTCCTGAAAGACTAATCCTTTTGGAAATTTATTGGAAATTCCAAAAGGATAATCACCACGGGTTATGCAACTGTTTGGGTCTTAGTGATGAAGGTGAGTGTTAAGTAACAAAAGTTCTTTTAATTTATAAATAATAATGTTGTTTGTTTGATAATCTAGTTAACTTTTTTTTTTTTTTTATCTAATTTCAGAAATCAATACAACTCACAGAGCCTCTACGTCCTTAGAGGACTATTGGATTCAGTATCTTAACCGAATCCCACAAACAACATGGCAAGGCTCTTTCACGAACAGCCAGCGCAACTGCAGCAGCCGCAGCGGAGGCCTCGAGGCCGGCCTCCGGGGAAACCAGGAAACGCCCCCGGTAGGTCAGGCCCGAGGGCGGCCGCGCGGGAGGCCCCGAGGACGGCCCTAGAAGCCGATCGAGGTCATTTAAGTGTTTGCATCAGTCCCAGTAAGTACATTTTGAATTGGGTTTCTTATTTTGAGTAAGAAGGAATTGATTTCAATTGGACCTTCCATGCATACAGTTGAACGCGGGTCTTAGACTAATGTCCCAGTAAAGTTGATTTTGTGAAGTTAGAATGTTGGACTAAAATCCAAAACCCAATGTAGCCTTCCTTAATGGCCTAGTTTATATGCCAGTCCATTTGGAAGTAGTTAAAACCTATACTGCTAATAAAAGTAAAGTCCACAAAGATTGATTTTTAATTTTACTTGATCAATGATCACACAGTAAAGCATATTGCAGTTTCGTATCATCTAGGCAGTCACTTTAGATGTGTTACTAAAATGCATAGTAATATTCTAAGGCCCGGCCATAATTTAGTGCTAATTAGTTGAAGTTCAATTCCTGCTGCATACCCTTCTAGGATGATTGATCGGCCAGGAGGAGCTATGATCTTCTGACTAGTTATCCATTATTTAATTATGGCCTAATTACAAAAACTAGCCATTAGATTTAGCTTAATTTTTGAAAATTGGTTATATACCAAAATGAAAAGTACAATTTGACATTTGTTTCTATTGTAGAAAATGCACCATCAAGAGATGCGTATTTATTCAGTAAATACAATTCTCAATTTGGTGTTTGCAATATTTTGAAGGGATATTTGTAAATTTGGATGATAACTATATATTTTTTTTTGGTAACTGGGCTAAATCTCTAAGATAGTTTTAATAATCATCCCAAAATTATTGTCACAGTAACCCTACATTTTTGTTGTATTTCTTACATGGATCGGGTGTAACATATATTCATCAAGTTCAGTGTAGAATGAGTGAGCGTTTAGCTGGCTAATAAATTATTATGCTTCCAACTGGAGACTATACCAAATTGGATTTGCGATATTAAAAGCGTTTCAGTACATACGACTTATAAAATCTCCAATTTTCTATTGTGTTTCACAGCCATGTGTATAAATGATGCCCATATTATACGAGTTACGTTCATTTAATATATTGAACTCCAATATAGTAAAATGTCGTAATAAAAAGTAAAAGAAAATAGTAAAGCCAAATTGGCTAGCTTAATAATTAGCTTCACCAACAGATATATCCATGATTTGTGTTGTAAAATGTCTCAGACGTTTATCAAATACCAATCATAGATTAAATACATTATAAAAAGAGGTAATTTTAATTTGCCCCGTAAGCTATGCGTTTTTTTTTCTATTTTGTTCACTTAACTTTGAATTGTTCAATTACCTCCCAAACTTTGCAAATTGTCGTACTTAGGCTGTAATTTTCAAATTTACCCCGTAATTTTTTTTTTACATATTTGGCGTAATTTCCAGATTTTTTAAATTAATATATAGTTTTTTTAAAACAATTCTAAGTTTTTACTCTTTTTTGATTTTATAAAAAAAATCAAAAGTTTTAGTTTTAATTCCATTTTCAGAATTTTAGACAAAATTTCATATTCTTAAATAATTTTCAGCGTTTTTTAATTTTATATTTTTAACATTTCAAATAACTGTTAGATTTTTAACAAAATTTTTAGTTTTTTAAACAAATTTTCAAATTTTAAAACATCTTTTAATTTAAAAACAACTTTTTGAAAATAATTGAGTTTTTATTATTATTTTAGAAATTAAAATATTTTTCAATATTTAAAAGAAATCTCAGATATTTTACAATAGTTTATAGTTTTTTTAACAATTTTCATATTTTTTGATAATTTTAAAATTCTTTTTTACTATTTTTAGTTTTTTTAAAGAAATTAACAGATTTTATATATTTTAATTTTTTTGATTTAAAATAAGTATTTAAATTTTTTAAAATTTTGTTACAAAAATTCAAATAATTTTAAATTTTGTTACAACAATATTCAGAATTGTTAGATAAATTTTTCAGATTTTTTCTTTTATTTAATTAATTGTTTCCTCCTTTAAGCCAACTAGGATGCCATGTTAGATTAGATATTGTTTTTTTAAATGAAAATTAAAATTTTTGAAATTAAAAAAGTCAAATCAGCTGAATAGGTCAAAATTACCTACTATATGCGGTAAGAAGACCAAATCTCAATTTTTTTTTCCCAGAAAAAGGACTATTTTTAAAAAGTAAAAAAAAAGGACGGAATATCAAAGTGGTGTTTGTTGAGGATGAAAAATTAAAAAAAAAATTGCCCACCTTTTACTTAGAAAGAATTTGGCAAAATTACATTTTTGGTCCTTTAAGTTGGCCCAATTGCACTTTTAGTCCTTTATGTTTCAGGGGTAGCGTTTGGCAACCACTAACTTTTAAAAAATTGCACATTTAGTCCTATTTTTCAATTTTGAGGATATCTTATTCCTAAAATGCTGAAGTGGCAAAATTAATGCTTATTTTGGTGATATGGTGCTTACTTAGCAACATATGTGGCATTTTACTTTGGAAAATAATTTGTTTTACAAATAATAATAAAATAAACTAGTTTACAATTTTTTTTTTAAAAACTTAATTATTTATAAAATTACAAAAAATTAAAAAAAATATATGTTAAGAATTTCATACTTAAAAATAAAAAAAGGTATTTAAATTAGTAGTGATAATATTAGTATTTTAATAAATCTAAATAATATTATTTAAAATATAATATTTATTTAAATTAAATTTAAAAATTTGAATAATATAGAATTTAATCTAAATAAATAATTAAATCTTGTATACTTAAATGAATAAAAAAAATAGAAAAATAACAATGTGGGAACCCCGTCCCGCCCCCGCCCTCCAACAAAGTGTGAAAAAAACATATAAATAATTTATATGTGTGTATTATATATATATATAATATGTATATTTTGTGTATATATATAGATGGTATATATACAAGTATTTCTTCATTTGAGTCCATTTTTTATTTTCTGTGCCTAAATAGAATACTTATTATCAATTACCTTTCAATTTATTACATGTGGTAAAGTTAAAAAAATAAATATACATCTATTTATATCAATTACCTTTCAATTCAGTATTTTAGTAATAGGATATCCTCAAAATTGAAAAATAGGACTAAATCTGCAATTTTTTAAAAGTTAGTGGTTGCCAAACGCCACCCCTAAAACATAAAGGACTAAAAGTACAATTGGGCCAACTTAAAGGACCAAATATGTAATTTTGCCGAAAGAATTTATAAGCTACTAACCTCTTATTTTTTAAGATTGATAAGATTTTTTTAATAAAATTTTACCAAACACTTTATAAGCTCTCAAACATCTTATAATAAGCTCAACCAAACACCCTTTTTGAAAGATGTAGTTTTGTTCATACAAGATATTGTTATTCAAATATATTTTCCTTTGGTTAAATTGACGGGCGCTTGTGAGATCCAGAATTTTGGAACTCTGGAAAAATAATGTTCTGATACTTTTTAAAATGAGAGCGAGTATTTTTTCGGGCATTTAATTGTTAGAAGTGTGCCATACGTACCCTATTAAATATTGATGATATTAAATAGGGGATGAAACATATCTGAAATGCATGATCAAACATATCTGAAATATATTTCTCTCTCATCTCTCTCGAACTCTCTGTGTTCTTTCTCTCTCTTGTTCTTCAGACTCGATCTCTAGATCTCCAACTTCTGGTTGTTCTTTGAGATTTTTATTTTTTTCATATTTATATTTGTAACTTTGAGGAACCATTTCAACTGTGTTCTTATTTTATTGGTATAAAGATTCTTGGAATTATCATACTTCGTCTGTCAATATATATTTTTTTAACAAGATTATAGTTTTATTCTAGACAGTTTGTTTTACCTAATGAAGATTTTTGTTATTAAATATTATCCATACAATATCGGCATCACTAATTTGACTTTTATATTTGATTTAATATGTTTAAAATATTGAAATGCAGTTAAAAAAAAATTGGTTGCAGTATTACTTTTTGCGATTGTAGATATCGATCGTTCGTAACTCGTAATATGAGCTGGTATGGTATGAGTTTATTCATAGTTACTTTAGATAAAGTATTCCAAAATATTATAAAATTATAGACACTAAAAAATATTGAATAAACTTTACCTGATGAAACTTTGATATGGCAGAATGATCTTTAATGCATTTGCAATATTCTAAAATAGTCTAGATTTTTTTAAGTAAAATTACAAAGTCCAGATGTGGATGGAATGAATGGATTTAATTATAGGTCAATAATGCGGTTTTACAATGCTCAAATCAACTATCTATTACGATCAATTCCCAAAAAAGTTTAGAATTTGAATAAGTGGTAAATCCTAATCTGGATGTAAATATTACTTCATGTAGTACAAATTGACCAATATATTGATAACTTTCCGCAGAACTTCAAGGGCGACAATTTGACCACAACAACAAAAATAAAGTTTAATGTTTGATCATGCACAAATTATATTATGTTGTTGTGGTCAAATTGTCGCCCTTGAAGTTCTGCGGAAAGTTATCAATATATTGGTCAATTTGTACTGCATGAAGTAATATTTACATCCAGATTAGGATTTACCACTTATTCAAATTCTAAACTTTTTTGGGAATTGATCGTAGCATAGTTGATTTGAGCATTGTAAACCAGATTATTGACCTATAATTAAATCAATTCATTCCATCCACATCTGGACTTTGTAATTTTACTTAAAAAAAAAAATCTAGACTATTTTAGAATATTGCAAATGCATTAAAGATCATTCTGCCATATCAAAGTTTCATCAGGTAAAGTTTATTCAATATTTTTTTAGTGTCTATAATTTTATAATATTTTGGAATACTTTATCTAAAGTAACTATGAATAAACTCATACCATACCAGCTCATATTACGAGTTACGAACGATCGATATCTACAATCGCAAAAGTAATACTGCAACCAATTTTTTTTTTAACTGCATTTCAATATTTTAAACATATTAAATCAAATATAAAAGTCAAATTAGTGATGCCGATATTGTATGGATAATATTTAATAACAAAAATCTTCATTAGGTAAAAAAACTGTCTAGAATAAAACTATAATCTTGTTAAAAAAATATATTGACAGACGAAGTATGATAATTCCAAGAATCTTTATACCAATAAAATAAGAACACAGTTGAAATGGTTCCTCAAAGTTACAAATATAAATATGAAAAAAATCTCAAAGTCGTAAAAGTAGATAATCACCGCATGCATTATAGTTCAAGTGGTATCACCATATCACCTGGTAACCCACCCAAATGCAAGGGTGTTCATCGTGAAGTCGGAATATGATTCTTTCACCCATTCCTCACAACTCATTAAAAAAAAAAGTAAAAGAAAATAGTGAAATAATTGTCGAAATAAAGCAAGAGAAAGATTAATGCAACCATGGAAAATTTTTCATTCTTTTGGTCATATTTACTTTTTCCTTTTTTAACCTGCATCAGATTTAGTTCGATAATAATTTTATTTAAGTTCTTTGCATGTGTTTTTAGGTTTAGATTTTCTTAACTATGTTTGACCTATTTGGTTTTAAATCATACAATACATAAGTTTTATTTTATTTCTCCAAACTTTACTATAAGAATAATATTACAATATAAATGACATCTATAACAAACACATGATTTTTTTGAAGTACAATGTAGGGAATTTGGGGGAGGGAACACACGCACTCGTATGAGATCGAACCCGAATCATTCGCACTTACAAATTAAACACATGAAATTTTAGTTAATATTAATTTAATTATTAGGATTTTAATTTTAATTTAATTAAATTAGTCAAATCGTCAGGATTCTAGTTGGTTTAAAATAAGTTTTTTTTTCTTCTATCATTCTTGCTCACCGCCGGTGTTCTAAAAAATCGTTAGGCGCTAGTCGGGCGACATATGGGGCCTAGCGCCTAGGCAAAGCCTGGATGGGGTTAGATGAGACCTGAGCGGGGTCAGGCGGGCCTAATTGGAAAAAAAAAGTAGGCGGACAAGGGGAGCCTAGCGCCTAGACGGGGACTAATCGGAGCTATGTAAAACAATGCTGAGAAAGTCCCCTCATTACTTAATCAGATTTTTTCTTTTTTAAAAGGATAAAATATCATTAATCAATCAAATCCTGTTGGACAAGTTGATGAACAACTTGAGTCCAAGTTGAATAAAATTACTTATTTAATTTTTTAAATAGTAAAGGCCAATTTGACCTTATGAATAGTAAAAGTCATATTTTTGCCTATAAATATGGCTTATTTTTACATTTGTAGACACACAAAATATTTACAAGAATTTTATTTCTCTCCTAAAAGCTCTTGCAATTTTAATTTTTGGTGATAATTTCCAGGCATAATTTTCAGTTCGCCGGAATAGGTAATCCGGTTTTCTCGTCTTATCCTGGGAAACATACGTCCAAAATAGGGGACGAATCTGTTTTAAGGATAGTGTGTTGAACACACGATTCGAGCTAATTTTATTTTGCTTACTTTGCAAATTTTGCCGATTCGAGATTTTTCGATTCATATAAATTGTACTAGAAGAAATACTACTATTTTCCTACAAACTTAAAACAGATTATTTTTTAACCTTCTGGTACAGTTTGAAATCAAAATTCAGTAAGCAATTACTGCAAATTTCATAATTTCTGGCTAATGTTCTTAATAGAATTTGGGTTAGCTCAATCAATAGCAATCTGAAAAAAAACTTAAAAAGGAATTTTTTTTTCTGTTCGCATACAGTTGCACGTTCAGATTATTAATCAAATTTTATAATTAAATTACTCTATTTAGCAACTTGGAACCACTGAAAGTTGGTGCTATTGAAGTTACTTAAATTTGATATGTTGTGGTATAGTCTTGATTAGTTATGTTTCAATTTTTTTTAAAAAAAAAATAAAAAAAAATTGTGGATGTCTGGCCGTGAATTCAATTTTGCTAATGTATTGTTAAACTTTTAGATTAGTTGTTTATTATTCTTAAACTCTTGATTAGTTGGATTGTTTAAAAAAAAAATGTTGGCGGCTAAATTATGATGATTTGCGTCATGTTAATTGGCAAATGGATATTAAAATCAAATGTTTTGCATACTGTTAGCAACTGGAATTTGATTTGGCAATTGTAATTTTGACTGTTTGGACTGATTGGATTAATCTTTGGACTGTTTGGACTGATTGGATTAATCTTTGGACTGTCTGGACTGATTGGACTAATCTTTGGACTGATGTTTGACTGATTGGACTAATTTTTGGACTAATAGATTAGTACCTGTGCAAATTCGGAGTGCAAGAAAATTGTAAAATCCTTATAATAAAAATTTGAACAATTTAATAAATTTGTTCTTATCAGTTTTGTTCCGATTGATTGATAGAAGTGCTAAACTTCTTGTTTATTTGTTTCAGAAATGGCATCTGAATCAAACAGTGGTGGGTCTAACCCCGTTGTGCCGAATCCGTTGTTATCCCGATTTGTGCCTCGGGTAGTAGCCAACCCCCACGCTTAATGCGCCGATTAATCATGGCGAAAAACCGAAAAAGTTTAACGGTTTAAACTTTAAGCGGTGGCGCGCAGAAGATGCTCTTCTACTTGACCACCTTGAACTTGGCGCGGATTCTTGTGAAGATCCTCCACAACTTAGTGAGGACGAGATCGATGCACAAGCGGTTAACGCTTTAGATGCTTGGAATCATGCCGATTTCTTGTGTAGAAATTATGTCATGAATGGCCTTTATGATTCGCTTTACAACGTGTATAGCTCTAAGAAAAGCGCAGCGAATCGTGGGAGTCTTTGGACCATAAGTATAAGGCGAGGATGCGGGTGCGAAAAAAAAATTCATTGTAGGCCGCTTCTTGGATTATAAAATGGTGGACTCAAAAACGGTCATCAAAGTACAAGAGCTTCAGGTGATCATACATGATATTCTTGCTGAAGGGATGGTTTTGAATGAAACTTTCCAAGTGGCTGCAATAATTGAAAAATTGCCGCCAGCTTGGAAGATTTCAAGAACTATCTGAAGCACAAACGAAAGAAGATGAACGTTGAAGATCTGATTCTTAGGCTTCGGATTGAAGAAGATAACAAAGGTTCCGAAAGGAAAATGTTCAATCATGTGGCTGCTAAAGCCAATGTTGTGGAGCATGGCGAAAGCTCACAAGGGAAAAAGAAAACTGGGAAAACTGGTAAAGGGTTCAATAATTTGGGACCAAAAGAATGTATTTCGAAGAAGAAATTCGAAGGAAATTGCTTCAATTGTGGCAGCAAGGGTCACAAGGCTTCTGATTGCAAGAAACCGAAAAAGAATCGGGAGGCTAACATGGTTGATCACATTTCTCAAGAAGTGTCGATATGAACCTGGGCTGCGGTGGTCTCGAGGTGAATTTCATTGGTTCAAACCCGAAACAATGGTGGATTGATTCTGGTGCTACTAGGCACGTGTGTTCTGTCGGAGAAATGTTTAGTTCCTTTGAGCCAATCAAGACGGTCAGTTTGCATACATGGGAAATTCAACTCTTACAAGTCGAGGAAAAGGCAAAGTGGTTCAAGATGACGCCCCAGGGAAGGAATCGACTCTAAATAATGTGTTGTTTGTACCAAACATTCGTAAGAATTTGGTGTCCTGGTTCGCTTAGATAAGCATGGTTTTCGCATTGTTTTGAGTCGGGGTTGTTACTTTGTTAAAAAATGGGATGTTTGTAGGCAAGGTTATGCTTCTGATGGGTTGTTTAAGCTCAATGTAATGGTTGTTAAATCAAAAGCTAATAAAATGAAGAATGCTTCTATTTACTTGCTTGAGTCTTCCAATTTGTGGCATGGTAGACTAGGACACGTTAATTATGATACTTTACGTAGATTAATTAACTTGAATTATATACCAACATTCCATATTGATTCCAAGCACAAGTGTGAAACTTGTGTTGAGGCAAAGTTAACAAGGACTTCATTTAAAAATATTGAAAGAAATAACGAACCACTTGATTTAATTCACACCGATGTATGTGATTTAAAATCGACACAAACACGTGGTGGTAACAAGTACTTCATTACTTTTATAGATGATAACACAAAGTTTTGTTATGTGTATCTTCTTAAAAGTAAAGATGAAGCTATAGAGAAATTTATTCTCTATAAAAATGAAGTTGAGAATCAACTCAACAAGAAAATTAAGGTGTTAAGAAGTGATCGTGGAGGTGAATATGAATCACCTTTTCTTTGGTCTCTCGTGCCCAACACGGAATTAGACACTAAAAAACAACAAAGACCTTATTCACCTCAACAGAATGGCATTGCAGAACGGAAAAACCGTACACTTAAAGAAATGATGAATGCCATGTTATTAAGTTCTGGCTTACCTCAGAACATGTGGGGGGAAGCTGTCTTGACAACTAATTATCTTTTAAATAAGGTACCCCGTAAGAAATTAGACAAAAGCCCTTACGAGCTATGGCATGGAAGAATACCATCCTACAAATACTTACGAGTGTGGGGGTGTCTTGTGAAGGTTGCTATACCTACACCAAAGAAGGTGAAGGTAGGTCCCAAAACTATTGACTACATATTTATTGGATATGCACATAACAAGTCTCTTTTATCGGTTTCTTGTGCATGAATCTAAAGTTGAAGATATACACAAGAACACGATAATTGAATCGAGAAATGCCTCGTTCTTTGAAAATGTATTTCCGTGTAGATCGAGAGAAGAAGCAAGCTCTTCTAAACGGACACATGATTCAATAGAACAAGAGCAAGAAGAAGAGGTAGAAATTAGACGCAGCAAACGAGCTAGGATAGAAAAATCTTTTGGCCCAGATTTTCTAACCTACATGCTGGAAAGTGAACCTCAAAGTTACATAGAAACTATAACTTCTTCTCGAAGGACCATTATGGAAAGAGGCCATAAAAAGTGAAATTGATTCCATCTTGCAAAACCATACCGGGAACTAGTGGATCTTCCCGAGGCGATAAACCACTAGGTTACAAATGGATTTTCAAGAAGAAAATGAAGGCGGATGGAACAATTGATAAGTACAAGGCTAGACTTGTAATTAAAGGTTTACGACAAAAAAGGGCCTTGACTACTTTGATACGTATTCTCCGATTCACGAGAATAACCTCCATTAGATTGGTATTTGCAATTTTGCGTTGCGAAATCTTGAAGTACATCAAATGGACGTGAAAAAGCGCTTTTCTAAATGGAGATTTAGAAGAAGAGATTTACATGGAACAACGGGGATTCTCTGCGACCTGGGCAAGAGAACAATGTTTGTAAATTGGTCAAGTCATTATATGGCTTGAAACAGTAATCAAACAATGGCATGAAAAATTCGATAATGTCATGAAAGAACGTGGATTTAAAATAAATGAATGTGATAAATGTGTCTATGTTAAAGAGACTGGAAATGACTATGTCATTTTATGTCTTTATGTAGATGACATGCTTATCATTGGAAATAACTAGTAATCCACCCGTGCGATGCACGGTCTGTATATTAAAAACTTAAATATTAGAAATTAATGTATAATTTATTTCAATAAAGAAATATGAAAATTTATAAACAACCGTCTGTATGGATTATATTACAAAATAATTAATCCTTAAACAAATTCAACAAATAATTAAAATTATGGAATTTATAAGTACATTCACAATAACAATATTTTTATAAATTCTGGAAAACCTCTTTAAATACAACATTATCCGTTGAATTGGTAGGCTTATTGTCACTATCACATATCAAAATTTTAAGGCCTTTTGGATTCGTAACTCTAGAAACAGCAACATACAACTGACCATGACTAAACACAGGCTTTTTTAAGAGAAGTCTAACATTAGACAATGACTGACCCTGATTTTTGTTGATGTGCATTGCGTAAGACGCTACCAGTGGAAGCTGCCGTCGTTGGAATTTGAATGGAAGTCTTGGATCGAAGGCGTCAATGACATTGCGGGAATAAGGACCTTACGACCAAGATTGCCGCTTGTAAGAACTTGTCCTTCCAAAATATGGTCCCCAAGCCTTGTAATAATCAATCTAGTGTCATTGCATAACCCAACAGAATTATCTACATTGCGTAGCAACATAACAGGAGTTCCAACCTTCAAATGTAACTCGTGATTTGGAACACCTGAACATTTAATCCCATTTAAAAATTATGGCGTGTAAACATCATTCAAAAGATCAAGATTTCTATCGGAATGACACGTGGAATCGGAGCTCAAATATAATTTTCCTTCAGAATTGTTCATTGATACCATATATTCATTTATTGATTGAACAACATCAAGAGTTGGAGCCAGTATTGCCCTTTGTTCAAAATATGAACTGTCAGTATCATTGTTTCCGAACAACGGATATGTACTCTTCACAATCGCTGCAATGGGATCAGTGAAATCTTTCAACAAAAACTCATCAGGAATATTAATTGTAGCACACCCATCATTTGGTTCTCCAAGTTTTCCATCACCTATTTTTGCAATCCAATCAGCAAACCATTTCAAATCTTCTACATTCTGATTTTTTGCATTCTGCAATCTCATATTTTTTGTCAATCTCAAAACAGTGCAGTGGCTCCACAAATATGATGAGTTAATGGTAGCATGAACAATATCTTGTCTACTGCCTTTAGGAATTACTGGTAGAATTTGCCTAAAATCTCCACCAAACACAATTGTCTTGCCTCCAAATGGAATATCACCTCTGTCAAGATTGATTTCTTTCATGATATCCTTTATACTTTTGTCCAATGATTCGAAACAATATTTATGCATCATTGGAGCCTCATCCCAAATAATAAGCTTGGACTTTAGTATAAGCTCTGCAAGCGGAGTCCCCAGTTTTATGTTGCAAGTTGATCCCTCAATCGGATTAAATGGAATAGAAAATCTAGAGTGAGCATTTCTACCGCCAGGCAAAAGAAGAGATGCTATACCACTGGATGCCACATTTAGTACGATGTCTCCTTTTGATCGCAGTCGAGCAGATAATGTCTTCCATATGAACGTTTTTCCTGTTCCCCCATAACCTAATACGAAGAACATCTTACCGATATCTGAATTGACTGAATCAATGATAGTATCATAAACATGACGTTGCTCATCATTCAAATTGGATAAAAAATTCTTGTGTTCTTCTGTCAATTTCACTCGATCATGACACATTTCGTTGTGCATTAATCTATTACGTGAAAAATGAAAAAAATGATCGTCTGGAAATGGCATTGATTGGAAATCTCGCAAACTCTTTCCCCAACTTCGTAACTCTTTCTCAATTTCCACCAACGCATAATTTTTAATTTCATTCTCATCCAATTGCAATTCTACAAAATAAATAAACATAATAAATATAGAACACAATTAAATAAAATTACATTAATTGATGCATACCTTGATATTGAAGCAAATCACGCTGCTTGTATAAAATGTCATCTGATAGGTAAGACCAACATGACTCCCAAACTACTTCAGGTCGGCTTATAGATCCGGATTTAGTGTGTTGCAAAAAGAACTCTCATGGATTGTGCCGATGCCCAATGGCTTGCCTCAATAATCCCATCAATATACTCCTTGTCATCATTTAACAAACCCAATGCATAACATGCATCACGAAAAGAACCATATTGCACACCATTAATTAAACATATATCTTCATAGCATGTGGGACCACGTACTACATTTAGAAGGCATCTTAAATAGTACAAATCACCACACCCAGGAGGAACAAAGAAAATACGACCAATTGCGAATCCTCTTTTCCTTGGAACCCATTCTCTCGAGTCTGATTTCCAAACAAACTTCATGGGAAATTCAGCATATGTTAATTCCCTTGCTTCTGGATATTTTTTATTAGCCTCCATCCATGCAAGAAACATACTTTGATGAACTGTTTCGTTATCCAGAATAGCGTCAATTCTATCTGAATCAGAAAATATAACACTCTGTTGATTTGGAAGATGGAAACTCATTCGCTCTAATGGAGGGTCTCTATATTATATTTCAAAACCAAATATCGCCCAGCGACTTCACAGGATGAAATGTACCTACAATCATAATACAAATTAACCTCGTCCATATTCTTCTCCAAACTTTCATCTTTTGAGCTCTGGTAGAACGAAGCAGTTACACGATCGTGGCCCTTATTTATATACTTGAACAAATATTTGATCGCTCGCGATTGATTACACCACTCAACATTTAAATGTGCTCCGTATCGAATTAACAGATTTCTATTATGAGGAACAACATATATGTTATCCAAATGTATTCCATTCTTAAGAACAGTTCGACCATTATCTCTGCGTCTGTAAATTGGATAGCCGTCGTCATCAACTGAAGTTAAATTAATAAATTTTTTCGGAAAATGCTTTGAATAACGACCATCTACCATGCAAGGGGAATTTCTTCTTTCATTACCACATGGACCATGTAACATAAAATCACGGACTGCATTGTCGTAAACTGGATCATCCTTCTCATCAGGTATCTCAGCATAAATTATACGGTCAATTGCTTCTGGTGTTGGAAATTTGTCTTCTTAACAAAGAAAAAAGCAATATATGGGCATGAGGTAATCCTCGTTTTTGGAACTCTACGGTATATATTACTGTAAAGTAAAACAAAATGTTCATTAACTTCAATTTGTATCAGTAAAAAGACATTAAATAATTAAATAATTGATAAAAATTATTACCTGCTTTAACATTTCCGAATATTTTATTCTTACGAAGATCTTGTATCACGCCATCTAGTTTAACTTTAAAAACTCTGCACACAATGTCTGGACGATCTTCAGGCTTCAAACCACTCTTTTCCACAAACCTCATAATCTCTGGCCATTTTGGATTACAGGTGAATGTAATAAATAAATCTGGATAACCTACCCATTTACATATAGCCATCGCATCTTGATAATTCTGAATCATATACCTGGCACCTCCAGTAAAAGATGAAAGCAATATAATTCGCTTTCCTTGAGTTGATGCATTAGTTTCACCACGTAACAAAGCATCATGTAAACCTTTGTACATTTTACATCGCAATTGTTTTTGATGCATTCTTATATAGTTCAAATGTGCAGATTCCACCATGGTGTATGCATCAACCACAAACTGTTGGAAAAGTCTTCCAGATGACAAAATTGTTCGGGGCTCGCAATCCCTTTCATGCATTCTATATGCAAAGAATTCTCGTATGCTCACCTTTTTTCTCCCTCCATTAGTTGATCTCGAATCATAAAACGGAATATCTTCTCTGTACCCATCTTCACCATAAGGAAAAAGCAGAGGATACTGAAGACCAAGATAAGCAGCATTGAGTTCATTTACGCGTTTAAGCTTTCCTGATTGAGTTTCAACTAAAATGTCCCTATCACCCAATGTTTCATAAAAATCCCCAACGACTAATGCGGCAACTTCAGATGCAGTTGGAAGATTGTACCTTCTTGCATCCCCAGCCCGTCTTCCAATTAACTTTAATTTCACGTCTGTTCTTCCTTCTTCAACCATTTTGTCTTTGGCCATTCTAAATGATTTGACCAAAATATTATTCGCATCTAACATAGACTTTAAATCAGATACAATTTCTGTGTGAATATCATTAGAATTAGGATTTTCCCTTAATAATATAAAACATATTAAATTATATAGTTAATAAATGATAATAAAAAATAAACAAAACAAAAAAACTATGAATAGTTAAAATTGTGTACCTAATAAATTTGCAATACGATTCGCGATCTCATTTTCGGTGTCGTAAATATACGATTGTGCAAACTTTGGAGTAGCTTTCTCGGAGTGGAAGTAGACTTCCAATCAAATGATAATTTTGTCCATGGAGTTTGGCGGGGAGAACCACCCGATTTATTTGCGAATTTATCTTTCCTCCCATAGAAGTGAAACAAAACATGTTGTTATAGGATCTTATGTTTTGACGAAAATGTCTACTTTTCTCGGAATTTCCATATAACAACTCTTGCAATACTTGTGGGGGTTCTTTTAAAAGAGGAAGTTCAATTTTTCCTTTCATACAACACAATGAGTACGTGGGATTGCGTGCTTTATAATATCGACATAACCTCTCCTCGTACCAAAATATCGCACTACAAAAGCTACATCTGAATGTTGGATCGCCGATATCACAGTAATCTAAAAATTAAATATACATATATATAGAAATTAAATTATATCAAAAATGTAATTTCTCAAAACTAATTGTAAACATAGTAGTGATCAAATATTATACGTACCTATTGGGGGCAAGAAAATACTTTCTTCTTCACTACCATACATAACTCGCATGTCCGAATTCGATTTTATATTTTGAGGGGCTTGACAGTTGATGTCAACTGCATAATAGAAAGAAAATATATTAGGAACACCAAAATAAATTTCTGTTATTATTTGTTTATATAAATTGAAAAAAATATTCATGTTTAATGTCTTAAATTTTATGATCCATAATATATTTTATTGTAGATTAAAAATAAAAATAATGGCAGTTTTTATTGATAACAAAATAAAACAATATGTATCTAATATACAGAATTGATTAATTCTCCAAGTGTTGTTTGATGAGCGTGACCATGAAAACAAAATTAAATACAAATAATGTTTTATTATATATATATATTGTCATTTTAAAAATTGTATGTGAAAATTATTATTTAAAAAAAAGAAATAGAACATAATAAGTTACTTTCAAAAATTTAATAATAAAATGTTATCACAATATTTTAATATTAATTAGTAAACAATGTTTTTTAATTAAATTCACAATTAAAAAACAAAAATATAAAATAATTTGAAGATGTTAATATTACATTCAGACATAGACGAATCTCTATCTAATTGCCTTTTGTTTCTTCGTATGACAGTAAAAGAGAGTCGTCAGATCAATAATTGTTGATACATTTGTGGTCGTGAATGAAGTAGATTTTGGAGTGTAATTGCTTCCTATAATTCGAATTGAAGTGTTGCCTGAAAAAAAAAGTAACAAAATAATATATGGAGTTATAATCATTCATTACATATGTAGTATAACCAAATAATTATTAAAGATATTCAATACCATTTGTGATCTCAGACAAAGGAGATATTGTTGTCGAATGTAAGATGTTTTTTGAAGAACCTTGAAAACTACATCGTTGAGTTGATTGACAATGTAAATCAGTATTTTATGCATAGTAAAAGAAAAATATTTTTTTAGAAAGTGCACTAAAAATATCAAATTGGCAAATTAAAATCACAATAAATTCACACAATAAGTAATGCATGAGTAATAATACTATAGATTTAAAATAAACCAATTGAAATAAAAATATTAAAAATGAACAAAATAAATTTATGTAAATATGATATTAAGACTTTTAAAGGCATTTAATTTAATATATGGGCCTAAAATGGGCTTGCTCAAATCCATATATAATTCTTCACTAATACACTAAAACAAATACAATTAAAAGCCTCAAGATTGTTGGGCTATTTAACAAAATGCATATACAGCCCAAATAATTTATGGAGTATACGAAATTTTCAATCTCGAATTTTCTCGATGCAACCTGACTTCTATGACATAGTTACCAACCACTAAAAACTTATTCCCAAACTTTAACATTTTTTTTTCCAAAATATTAAAAATGTCATTCAAAACATTAAACTGACCCACAGTAAATTAATGTGGCTATTATTCATCTGGGCCATGTTTAACATACAGAATTTTTGAGTGGGTTAAGCCCAATTTGTCTTTGTTCAATACTCAAACCAACCCATTTTCAATAAATTCACACAAAAAATAATAAAATAAATAAATATCATTAAAAGATCTTTGAATATCACAAACCCTAGTCAAAACAACCATTTTAACTTTACCTTTCTCTCTCTAAAACCGTGCATAACAAAATCTCTCTCAACAAAAATATTATGAAGAAAATTTATTTTATCCCTTCAATATGTTCGAATCCTAAATATTCGAGCATGGTAGAAGACATAAATTTTGTTATGTGGTACTCACCCAAATATTTCGGTTATGAGATTTTTCTTGCCTTCAAATCGGTAATTATTCCCTACTGCTATTATATATGTATATTTGTTAGTTGGTATGTATCAGATTTCATACATGTTATATATTTTTTTCCAAAATCGAACAAAAAAACGATAGATCTGGATTTTTTTCTGATTTTTTGGGGTTAGAAAATATTTTAGTGGAAGATTTCGAATTTAATACCACGAATACTAACTTATATATTGATATTGGGGTTTTTAAAACAAAAAATATTTCAGATCTGGTTTTGTTTTAATCGGTGTCTTAAGAATAAAAAATTTAGATTTGCCGTTTTCTTGTAAACATTTTAATGGAAGATTTCCAATTATAAACCACAAATACTAACTTATATATCATATTGTGGTTTTAAAAACAAAGAAAAATTTAGATCTGGGTTTTGTGGGTTTTCTCTTTAAATGTTGTGTCTTCACTTGTTAGGATCTGAGGCATTAGCTCATGAGCCGGTGAATTTATCATCTAATTTATACATACATATTAATTTTGTATGTGGGGAATGGAGAAGTGGATGGAAAGACCGAAAGAGTGGGCATGGTATAGTTTATCTTGGTTCTGCATCCTCTGAGGTGTATTTATGCTAATATGGAAGGTCTGTATAACTAAAAGAAAAAAATATTTTCTCAACAAAAAAAAGAAAAAAAAAAGATGAAACAGAACTTTAAAAATGAACTAAATGATAGATAACCCTGCTCATTTTTTTTCACTGCTTAACCAAGCCCACTTATTTCCTGCTTAACACAGCCCAGTTGTTAAGCCCAGTTTATTTAACAAACCCTAGAAACATATCATATCCATTTCAAGAAAATGAATAGGATATCAGCGGATTTACCTTCACTTCCGCTGGTTTTCGAAGAATTCTTGTAAATTGTTTATCCTCCCACTCATCTTTTATCAATATTAAATTCTTTCGGTCAATTAGGGTAATCTCATTGTTTTCGGATTTTTATCACTTTTCAGATCTTCACGTTAAGGTAATCTATGTATCTCCATTTCATTTACGATGATCTATCTGTTTCCAATTTTTTTCCTTTGGATATTTTCGGGATTTTGGAAACGGAGCATCAAAACTTTTTTTGATGTTCGTAATATTTATTTTTGTATAAGATCTGGATTTTTAAATAATCTCTCATTTTTTCAATATTTTTTCATTATATTTTTGTTTGGTTTCCAAAAAAAGGAAGCAATTTTTTTTTCAGATCGACGTTCTTGGTGTTTTCAATTTTCTTTAGTTGGGGTGATATGTTCCAATTTTTAACCATTACTGTTTGGGAAAATATCTTATATTCGGTTTTTTCTTATTGGTGACAGTTAAAGCTAGCTAGGCGCCATTTTTTAATATTCTTAACATGGTTTATTGATTTCACTTCCGTTTTACATAGTTTTCTTCTTTTACAATATTGGTTCTTGATGCCTTTTCATAGGTTTTTGCTTATTTCTTGCGAGAGACTCTTATGGCTTGATGAGTTGAGATGATTCTATTAAAGCTCAAGGTGATGGTTTTTTTCTCAAGCGAACAAATGAGATAGATATTCCTAATTCATATATGGTCGCCCACCTTAAAATATTTTTGTGGTATTTTGGGGTTTTTTTTATTGCCCCTCAAGTTACTTTGTCTTACGATCTTAGTTTAAATATCATATGACACCGTTTCTCTTAATTTTACAAATCTTATATTTTTTTCGAACGCATGTGTTATATATTTTGTTTTGAAAATCAACTCAGAAACTTTATCACACGGAAAATGATTGTTCGTTTCCTATCTCGTATTTTTTCATTTAACATCAATTAATTTTTTTAAATATTATAGATCGGGATAATGTTGATAAAGATAATGGAGGCACAAGAAAACCAAATAAGAAGAAATTGGGTCCATTATTTGATTCAAAAAATCGATAACTTGGAAATTATGCAACACAAGAAGCAAGCATAATTACATTCCTTGCATAGATATTGAAAGTGCCACGGGAAGGTTGCGAGTTATAGACATCACAAGAGAAGTTGTCCTAAATTGGTTGTGCATTGGCCTGAAAAGCAAAAATAAGGTATACTCTAATATTTTTATCTTGGATATGGATATTTGTGTATATTTCATGAATTGATGATTCTAAGTTTCTTGTAGATATTGTATAAAAATGTGGCACATTCAAAATTAGGTGTGTATGTTAAGACACAAGATTGGTTGGTGGAGTCTGGAGAGTAGAGATGTTAAACGGGTCGGGCCCGGCGGGCCAGCCCGTTTAAACCGCAAAAAAAAACAGGGTTAGGGCCTCTAAATGCTGGCCCGTTTAAATCCGGGCCTTTTTGGCCCCGGACACTGGTCCGGCAATGGGCTAAGCGGGCAGGCCCGCCAGCTTTTTTTTTTTTTTTTTTTGAATTTTGGTATTTTTGTTTTTCAAAATAGAGGGTTGGTAAATAAAGAGATAACAAAATTTACGTAACATTTCCTAAGAAATATATTTTTAATCTATTTACGGTATTACTCACACCCCTGAGATTTCTCTGTGCTTAAGAAAAACAGTCAAAATAGAAGAAATATCAATGGGTAGTTGTAATTTGAAAGATATCTGAGTCCTTTATTTTTGTAATTAGACTGAGCCTATTTCTTATAGATAACCCTGAAAACTGCAGACACAAACCTACAAGAAAGATGCTTGCTACAATTATAACATCTTCCCATTTGTCAACTAACAAGGCTAATTCTCCAAACCCAAACACAAGCACTCCAGCAAAAAACATCCCCAAACCACAGTTGAATCCCTTTATAAATGTTGCTCCTGAATAACACACCAGAAGAAACCATAAAAAGGCCTAAAGAAATAAAGAATCCATAATAAAAATTCCTAGTTTACCTTACCTATAGTGAATTCAAACATGACAATGACCGTGAGAATTGCCCATATCGAATATTGAGCGACATCAGAAAAGGGTTGTTTCCAGAATATGAGCAACGACACGAGAGATAATGCCAATCCCTTAAAATGTAATCAATTATGATGATTTAAAATGTTATATAATTTAACTTCAAAAAAAATGTTATATAATTGTAGTTTGTTGTTTTTATTTTCATTTTAGAAATGAGTTTTTGCACATATTTTTGTTTTAACTCTTATTGCAGTAAGTATGTTCTTAAAGTTTCAAAGCCTTTGACGATAATGATGATATTTGATTATATTTGAATTTTAAGACTTTTATCCTTGTAATGCAACATAAAAAAATTGTGTAATTTAGTTTTGCATATTTTTGTTTGATTGTGATATTGTTATACATACTTTAGTATAAAAATTAGATTTAAATAAAAAAATAATATTTTTTTTGGCTTGTAGCCCGTTAGTGGCCCGTTTAGCCCGAAGCCCGCTAGGGTTAGGGTTAGGTTCGCAAAATGCTAGCCCGCATAGTAGTGACCCGTTTAGCCCGAAGCCCGTTAGGGCTTGCCCTATAGGGCTAGAGCCAACCCGTTTAACATCTCTACTGGAGAGTATCTCACTTTTCCTCAGAATCAGTCTGTGCTCAAAGGTGAATAAACGATTATATACATGATCATACATATGAAATTTTCGTATTTTATTATATTAATGTACAAACAGTAAAAAAAAATCTAACATTCAAAATTACAAAAAAAAACCTAACTAAACATTACATAAAGGTGCTATTTATACATTTCTAAATCAGTAAATATTACATTGTTGGTATTTTGCATATATAAAAAAGAAATTTATAACAACTTTTTTATATAGCAACAAAATTCTCATATGCATGAATAAATTGGTAATATTGTAGATCTATAGCTAATGATTTTGAACTGTAATAATAAAAATTATGCATTCCAAATAATTCGAGGATTAAAGGTAAATAATTCAATTTATTGTATTAAAAATAAGAAAACTTACCATTTGTTGCATTTGTGCTCTTTTGCCGCTTGCCGGAGATGACAGTTGACTTGGTAAGCTTCATTTATCTCTTGCTCCTTCAACTTCAACTATATCCTTATGTGTCCAACCGTGTTAAACTAAACACTTGAAATGAGTTGCTGCTTCTTACTCTACAACACATAATTGTATGTGAACGTGTTTAGTTGATTTTATGTATTCTAAATGATTCAACACATAAGGTGACTATATTGATTTATTGTGTTAAAAAAAAAAAAAAAAAACTAACCATTTGCTGCATTTGTGCTCTTCTGCCACTTGCTGGAGATTGTTGACTTGGTAACCTTCATTTCACTCTTGCTCCTTCAATTTCAACTATACCATTATGTGTCCAGTCTAAAACTGAACATTGTTGCAATAAACTGATTCTTCTCACTCTACTTGATTTTCTATTGAAGTGTTTAGGTAAAAAAGTTTTTGTTTAAATTTTACACACAATTTTGATGTATTGGATGAACTTGCTGCTTAGATAAATGAAATTAGAGTAGAGAAAAATATCCAGTGTAAAAATTGTTGGAAAACTTCACTTATAAATTTAGCACGAGTTTATATAAAAAATAGATGTAGTAAGAAAACACTGTTTTGGAAGATGTAACTGGAATAAGTGGAATACAGTTGTTTATAATGATGTTGTTCTTTAATTAATAATTATAACCAACATATACTATTGGGGTTTAAATTAGGTTAAATCAGATGCTTTTTCTTTTATATTTTGGAATACGTAAGGGTTTTTGAAATGTGTGAAATTGTATACTATTTAATTCTATGTTGCTTTTGGAATGAAACATCACTTTATGAGTAGTTATAATTTACATATGGTTAAAATATTTTAAATGAACTTAATCAATGCTGCAGTTTTTTTTTACATTTTGATAAGCGTGTAAAATTTTGAAATATGTAAAATTGGGTGCTATTTAATCAGAGGTTGTTATATGTTGTAACATACACATATTTAGTAGTTTTAAGAGAACTTTTAAGGTATATTAAAATAAATTATGTATCTCTTTAATAAGTTGATTTGTCTGAACTGTTTTGAAATGTGCAAATTTGACTGCTATTTTTTGTGAGATTATTTTTTTCATTTAGACTAACTGTCACCATAACCTTAATTATAATTTTGATAAATATGAATCAGAATAATGATGCTTGCATATTTATTTTCGATTTTATTAAATTGATTTAATTTAAGCATTTGCTTATTAAATATATTAATTCCTCTATTAGATTAGTTTTTTTTTATAGTTGATAATTAGGGCTACAATAACACAACTATATAAGTTACTCAAAGATCCAAATTAGGTACACTTACAATTTCTTATTTGTCTTTTATTGAAATATCTTGTTTAAAAGAATATTTGATGTTCTTTCTTTGAAAATCAATGGACTGTGGTTGTGGTTTGAGTAATAGACGAAAATTGACTAAAAATTTAATTTTATTTAGGATAGATGCTTTGATTAATTTTTCATATTTAAAAATGCTTAAATAATTAGTGAACATGATTTATAGATTTGTGGGATAATATTGATTTATTTGCAACGATTGTCATTTGAGTGCATCATAATTTTTTTGCATATATTGATTACAATCTGATTTTGTTGATCACTGATGTAGATAAAATAGTATCATTTTATTGTCTTGTATTTGTCACACCTGGTACTTATTTTAATGTAGCACAATGTATTACTTACTAAATCAGAATATAGTAAAAATAAATAATTAAGCAATAAGCTACTTAAGAAATGACAAATTTCATGAATCAAAACATTTAAATCATAAACTTCAAATTCCATTCAAACATTCAAAATCCATAAAGCAACATGACACTTGACCAACATAGAAATTACTTCAAAACATAACTTAAAAACAAAATACAAAGAAAGTACGCAAAGACTCTTAAATAAACTACTAAATGACAATTCACTCATTTTCCTGCTTCACATTGATCTTCAAGTTCACGCCCTTTGCATTGGATGAAAACTCGTATATAAGAGATCTTTTGAGAGAAGATTCTGGCCCAATTTCAACTGAAATGCCTGATTTCTTGCACTTCTTGAGTGGAGTAGAAACTTCATCTTCCGACGAACAAAACTACATAAGAAAAAAATCATAATAAATATAAAAATCAAAACTAATAAGTCATAGCAATTAGTCGTGACTTAACAAAAAGTACCTCATCATTGTAATCCAGATCGTTCCCTTCAACTTTGAAAAAACATCCGAGTCTTGAGGCTCAAAGTACATTGCACAATATTTGGAAATTATCGCATTATCAACAGTCAG
This sequence comes from Rehmannia glutinosa, assembly GCA_016081115.2. Taxonomy (NCBI): domain Eukaryota; kingdom Viridiplantae; phylum Streptophyta; class Magnoliopsida; order Lamiales; family Orobanchaceae; genus Rehmannia; species Rehmannia glutinosa. Next base: position 10,547,204 of record CM071929.1, on the reverse strand, counting down.
TTTAATAACTTGATAAACCACATTCTGAACACTAATTTGACCAGCTCTTATTTGGACCTTGAACAGGACCTTCATATCAAGTAAGCTTTGTATTTCTTTAGGAGAATCCTGAAGTACAAAACAGTGTCACATATTTATTCTGAATTTATTTTGAAGTTATTTTTTTAAATTCAAATTTAAAAATCTAAGATATTTATACATTATCCTCACTGTTTGTCTTCAAATCATATGCAGTCTTGCCTATCAATTCATTGCATTCTCTGTCCCACATTATAAATGAAGCATTTCCAGTAACATCCACTACACGAACTTGAATCTTGTACCTGCAAATTATTATCAATTATTTTTAATTATTAGTCACAAATTAAAAGTTTTTATTATAAATTATCTTTTTTAATCATTAAGGTATTTTACCTTATGTTACCATCAGAGTCAAAAATATCACACTTTTCACAGTAAAACTTCCCTGCAGCCGGTGTCATTTTTTTCGGACATTTCTTGCATGCTATGTACCACCAATCCGCCCCAGTTTCAATGGCAACGATTTTAGCGTAAACCCAAAAACTTCCAACCTGTTTAAAATATTACTTTTAAATTTTATGGTTTGATCTTATCATAATTATTGATACAAAAAATTGTTATTTACCTCTTGACTTTCCACAATTTCTTCCAATGAGCGTAATAGGTCCTTCGAACTGCCTAACTCTTCGGTAATTGTCCTTGTTGTTGGAAAATATATATTACTCACTGGAGTTGTGCCTGTAGTTATAAACCTAAATTTCAAAAATAAATTGTCAATTTAAATTTAAAATACAAACTGTCAGTTTAATACAAAGAAGTTCACATTTTAAATCTAATCATACCTGCTGCGGAAGTCAGCGATTTCTTCTACGTCCCCATTTAATGACATCTTTGTAACATAGTAAGTGTTAGACACCCTTATTTCACCTTTGTATTTATTTGCACGGCACATTTGAAGTAGAATTATCACAGGCTCATCAACAATACTTTCCAGATAGGACAAAAGTTCATCCACATACTCCCCCCATAGCGTGCATGACAATAAATTACCCCTAAAAATATTGTAATCAATTAAAATAAAAACACACATTACGAATAAAATTCAAATAAAGTATGAATACAAAATTGTAGACAAATTAAGTACTCCAAATCTTCCAGGATAATGTCAATCAATTTTGTTTGGCGCCCACTATCTCCTTCTCTTTGTGGAGCATGTTTTCTTTCAGTAAGCCTCCCCATAACATCTTCATTATAAAATGTTAACAATTAGCAAAAAATTATTATATAAACAATATTTCAAAAATATATAATAAATAATTATTAGAAGTTAGCATTACCGATTAGAATGGATTCATCAACTATGTCAACATTTGACAAAGCATTGAAAGGCTTTAACTCATACATCCTCATTGGAAATGATTCATCATAGTACTCAGTCACATGAGTTTTACCAACAAAAATGATCTTATACTTTCCCGTCGTCGTTTTGTATTTCATGTTATTTTCTGCTACAATAAAGTTTTTGATAGCATATAAATGGCCTAAATGCAGAGGAGTGGAATTTAACTTGTTGCCTTCTTATTGTTGCGTGAATTCTTGTTCCCTAATTAAAAAGTATAAGACAATGTCAGTATTTGATATTTTGACTAAATAAAAAAATGAAAGATAATTAAACAGTCTTACCTCAACGTCATGGAATACACATTCTAAACTAAAGATTTCTGAATTATTTTCATATGCAGGTATGCCATAAACACGAACCAGTCGGAGCCGCAGCGCCCAAAACATTTTTGTAGGATTTATGTCTTTGACCAAGCTAAAAAGTGGAGGCATTTTGAAGTTTTGGTGTACTGGTAGGACATGAAGTCTTTATTGAGTTTATTGGATTGCAGTGGAATGACGCAACTATTTATAGCTGGAAAATTATCAAGAGATAAAAGAAATTAAAATTGAAATAGTTAATAGTTTTAGATGTCCAAGAAATATAAATTAATATTGACGGTTGCACTCAGCAGGCTTCTGCGGAATTAGAATGATTTTTTTTTTATGTTTTTTTACAGGATTGAATTGCGGTTTATATTCCCAAGAAAGAAATCATGAAATTTGTTTATGTGTGATTAATCATATTTTTTTATTGAATTAGAATGAATTTTGTTTTTTTACAGGATTGAATTGTGGTTTATATTCCCAAGAAAGAAGTCATGTAATCTGTTTGTGTGGTTAATCATATTTTTTTTTATTATTGTTTATTAGATTTGCTGCAATATTTCAATTAATACTATACAACATAGAAGAAAACAATAATTTAATTTTAATTTTTAATGCCAACAAATAAAGCTGTCAAAAGTAAATGATGAAATTGCAACATGCTCAACACATCCGCCGTCAAAATTAAATGCATCGGGCGTAATTAAATTTGAAAGTTGCGAATGTAACCCAAACAATTGACTTTTATTTTTTTATTAAAAATATTAATTTGTAACCTTTTTCCAAAACTTTCCAGAAATAGTAATACTGTTTTGGCGGGAACTTTCCTTATTTACTACTTTTCTGTTTTTATATATAATATAGATGATAAAATAATTAAATCCACAAAAGATATGTTGAACTCGAGGTTTGACATGAAAGATATGGGTTTAGCTGATGTGATCCTCGGAATAAAGATTTCTAGAACTTCAAATGGACTAACACTTGATCAGTCACATTATGTGGATAAGATTCTAGAAAAATTTAGTGAAGATGACACATCATTAGCTAGAACTCCTATAGACACAAGCAAACATCTATCAAAGAATAGAGGTGAGGCTGTGTCTCAAGTTGAATATTCACGAGTCATAGGAAGTTTAATGTACTTAATGAGTTGTACAAGACCAGACATTGCTTATGCAGTGAGTAAATTGAGCAAATACACGAGTAATCCAGGGCATGACCATTGGAAAGGGATAGTGAGAATACTACGGTATTTAAGATATACTCGTGATTTTGGGCTGCACTATACAAGATATCCTACTGTTATTGAAGGATATAGTGATGCTAATTGGATATCTGATATTAAAGATTCTAAGTCTACAAGTGGATTTGTATTCACTTTGGAGGTCTTGACAATATCATGGAAATCTTCTAAGTGAGGCAGGTTATAGCAAGGTCTACAATGGAGTCCGAGTTTATTGCTCAGACAAGTGTGGTGAAGAATTTGAATGGCTTGAAATTTCTTAGAAGATATTCCAAAAATGGCCTAAACTGTGCCAAAGCAATTTGTATACATCGATCAATCTGCGATTGGTAGGGCACAAAGCAATATGTACAATGGTAAGTCTAGACACATACGTCGAGACACAATACCATCGACAACTACTCTCAATCGGTGTTATCTCTATTGACTACGTGAAGTCAAAGGATAATTTAGCGGATCCGTTAACCAAAGAGTTGAATCGAGAGTTAGTTGTGAAATCATTAAGAGGAATGGGACTTAAGCCTCTAGAAAAATGAGTTGATACAATGGAAACTCAACCTAGTTATTTGGAGATCCCAAGATCTAGGTTCAAAGGGACAACCTAGTTGTAAAAAGACTCTATGATCCTTTGTGGGAGTTATCCCTTGTCCATTCCAACTTGATGCCCGTGGAGAAGAGGATAAGCAATTTGGATTTTAATGATTCTTGAGCGTCGGTAAGTCGAGCAGGGTAGTACGGGCTATCTTAAATGAGAATCACCTGTGTGAGAGAGAAGTGGGGCCGCTTCGAAGAGAATTGTGTGAGGCTCAATTCTTAGAACCTCTTGCAGAACCAGTGTTAGATATTTTTCTAACCGCAAGTCTACGGTGTCAAGTTTTAATATAGAGTAGTAAGGTTGTCGAATCCACAGGGAATAATTATCGAATTATTGCTAAGTAATATCATATAGTAGTCTAACTTTATTTAGAAATTCAATATTTGATGGAGTTGATTATACTAAAAATACTAAAAATAAATTAAGACTATGTAATTATCAATGAGTTTATCCAAATGATTAAATGAATTCTAGAGGTATGATGAATCTAGTTATCCCTTATGTTGTCAATATGGTTTATCAATCATCAATTATCAATTTATAAGTCAAGATTTCTACAATAATCATTCCCTTTCTCAAGTGCCAATGATTTTAGATTCAATTGGGAAATCAATATCTCTATAAAAATCACCAATCAAAATCTCAATAAAAGCTATGAATCTTGATAAATGACTTCAAAGGATTCACAAATCTCTCAATTCTATGAAATCCACAGGTTATGCTATTCCAAGGTCATGTATTCAATTACCTCTCTCAAGTGTCAAATCAAATACACCAAACAATCTAAATTATTGATCAAGTAATTTAGAAGCAATAGATTCAAATAGCACAAATAAATTGATAGATCTAGATTGACAAACCAAAATCTCAAAACATAAGTTCAAACATAGATTACACCAATCCTCTAGAATTATAGTGTTTAGCTCATGATTAAAGAAAATGAATCCATGAAAATACAACAATACATCTTACAAGATATGAAGAAAGCAACAAAATAAGAACAAGAGTTGAGGATCTTCTATTTCTAGATGATAGAAGCCTCCAATCTTCTTCTCCAAATTCTTCTCAAAATGCTCAAATTCTTCTTCCTTGTCTTGTATTTGTGTTTATTGCCTTCCCGAGGGTTCCAAGATCCCCTTATTTCAAGCCCCAAGGATGGTATTTATAGTACACAAAAGTCAAGAAGGGGGTAGGTGAACATAGGATTTTCCGCCCCGGCTTCTTCCAGCGCATAAGTATTGCTATTTCAAAGCAAATATCGTCTCATTTTATCGACGGCTGGGGCAAGGCGTAAGCATGATGGGCGGCGCCGCTAACGCTTATCGCCAAATATCGCGACGGCGACTGGCTACGCGCATGGCGCTGCGGCGCCATCAACATACGCCCACACAATCCGCCGGGCGCAAGCGGCGCCACAAGCCTCCTCCGTCCATCCAAAGCATTCCTGTCGCGGGCGGCTCGCTCAGCGGCAGGCGCTTCGGCCGCCCGCCCGTCCTTGGCCAAAATGCGATTTTTCTTGCTCTACACGATTTCTTCTTTCTTCAAGCCATTTTTCACCGTTTTCTTCATCTCTCGGCTACCAAATCCGTATTGACTCTACATCGACACTATTTGAAATAAATTGGACTCTAAAGACTCTAAAAACACCCAAAATAAAACCAAATTCTAATCTAAAATACTCAAATAAGTTGATAAAATACCAACTTAACAAATACCCCCAAACTTAAGCTATTGTTTGTCCTCAAACAATTACAACTCTAAAATAAAAAAAATACAAGACACAACAATACAAACAAACTGCAAAACTTCACAACCAATATCATTTGTCTCATACTCATATCACTATCAATCAAGCATGTGTTTTAACATTGTGATCAAAAGTATGGAATGTACATGCCAACTCCGTTTATATTATTCAAATAGATTCACGCAATCAAGTGTTTTCAAAATGATCCACTTTTTGAATATAGAGATGAGATGCTTACCGGACTCCATAGGCTTGTCTTTCACACTAATCTCCACTAATGTAGGCTAATGTAACACAAGGATCAATAGGACTTTTAAAACTTGTATTGTGGGCTTAGGGTAAGGTAGGAAAATATGGGATTAAGTGGCTCAAATCACCCAAACACACAATTAACACTTTGAATTATCAATTAGCTACTACCCTTCACTTTTTGACATCCCCAATGTTTATGAACCTTCAATCCCGATGATTTTTCTCAATTTTTTTTTTTACACATATATTTTTTTTTTCCCGGAACCCCCAAACTTATTCTTTTGCGTACATGGGGTTCCATATTTTTTTTTCTCGGGCAACTTCATTCAATTAAATACACACCCTTCTCATCATACCCTCCTCAACTTCCAATATTTTTTTTTCTATACTTTGTGTGTATGATTGATGGGTAATTAGGATATTAACCTTTAGGCTCTGGGTATTTAGATTGGTTGCCAAAGAAACGGGTTTATAAGGCTCAAAAGGGGACACTAGGAAAAATATAATGCAAAGGTAGGCATTTTAGGCTCTAGCTTGTTCAAAGATGGCCTAAATCACTTCCTCATGGTTACTTCGCCTAGGATTTCGCCTCGACTAGTGATCAGACAAGTTCTAGCATCGGTGGGATCATAAAGGAACCACTCAATTGCATAAATCATCCCCAAATAAATCATCGAGTTAAGCATATATCGATGGAATTAATGGAAAGAAGATTAAATCACAGTTCAAACACATGCTCTTTTGACCGTTCAACTCATATTCAACAAATTCACTTAGTCATGCAGTTTCACAGTTTAACAAACGCCCCAACTCAACTCTAGACTCTTTTTTTTTTTCGTTTTTTTTTTTTTTCACTCAAGGGGCAGACTCGATGAATAAAAGCATCGCACCCCCAAACTTAAAACGACATTGTCCCCAATGGAGAGGTGGGAAAAAGGACTTTCCTGGTAGCAGGAGCGAAGGCTCCTTAATTCATGTGATACCACTACGTGTATGAGGTGTCTCGTATAAGCTCAAAATGCATCCTAGCGCACAAGCCCGTGGGCGTTGTATGCTCCGAGGTGTGGTCTTGTTCTTTCCTTTCGCCTTGCCCGACCCCTTTTGGCTTCGCATTTTGCAACCTAGCAAGGTAGTCAAGAAAACAAAACTCGTGGAACCAAGGAACTTGGTTATGGGTGAGAAATCAAAAATCACAACACATACAAAATGCACCCAAGTAGAAAATATAGTGCCATGTCAAAAAGATAAGCATGGAGATGCAAAATAGCACTAAACAATGTGAAACTGTCATTGGGGCATTTCATCAAACACCTCATATGCATGAATTTGGGCAAAGATAGTAAATGCAATGGATAACTCAATTCAATCCCAAATTTCAACACCAAACCTAAGTCAAAGCATGATCAACCAATCCACAATCCATACATCAACACAATTATCCTAGCACTTCTACAATCCAATCCAATCACACCAAAAATCACAAGATGGGGAAAACCATGGGGTGGGTTTTGGAAGTGCAAACTTACCAAATAATGAGTGAATGAGATGAAGAATGTGTGTGTGGTGTTAAAGTGTTCCATTGTGACGATGGAGTGAGATATGTGGGATTTGCACAAATAAGAGGGTGAAATGTGATGCAACTTACTACTAATAATGCAAAAACTTAGAAAAAACAAAAACAACTACTAAACTAAATAAAACTAAGAAAGCAATAAAAGGGATTGGGTTGCCTCCCAAGAAGCGCTAAGTTCTGATCTTGACCATACTTTGTCGATTCTCCTCAAGTTGGAGCTCAATAGGCATGTTATCCACATTGCCCTTAGAAACTCCCCAACCTCCAATATCTTGACTATATTCCCAACCATCCGCTTACCATCATTTAATTCAAAATTTAGCATATTGGTTGGATGAATAGTGAATACAACTTTCTCTGATTTACATGAGTTAGCTCCCCGTTTCTACATCGATCAAAGCTCGTGATGTAGCTAAAAATGGACGCCCAAAGATGATAGGTATTTTCTTGTCCTCATTCGCATCCAACACTACAAAATCCACAAGGAAAAACAAATTTATTAATTTTTACCAATACATCTTCAATGATTCCCCATGGATAGGCGATGGATCGATCAAAAAGCGCAAAGTGATATTAGGCGGCTTCACCTCCCGAGCCCAAACTTTGTCACATCGAAAGAGATATAAGATTCACATGGACCCAAAGATCACAAAGTGGTTTCTCAAAGAAAACTCCTCCAATAGTACACGGAATAGTGAAACTCCTGGATCCTTCATTTTTTCGAGGTAGTTTACTTTGGACTATTGCACTACATTCCTCTGTCAAATAGCAGTCTCAAATTCCTCCAACTTCATTTTCTTGGACTCCACTTTGGTTTCACATAAATGGGCGATTGTTCGGGTGCAAGTGAATTTCTACCTCCGATCTTACATAAATTGCATTGCAATGCTCCCCGGATTAACCTCGTATTACTCGGAAATTTTCTCTCAACGCAATGAATTCACCTTTGTTGTTGCTAAGCGCCTACTTGTGTCACCAAGGAGTTGATGTGACCTTCTATTGTTGTAACTCGAAGTGAGCTTGTCCATGTTAGAATCGGTCATGTTCATCCTTGCTCGTGTTTCTACAAGGAATGAACTAAGTAATTCTTCCAAAGACGGATTTTGTTCTCCCACGTGTGTACTCGTACTTGCTTGGTTTTGAAATCCGGAGGCGGTTGCAACACATTTCTCGTATTGCTATACGAGAAGTTTTCATGATTGCGAAGTCCCGGGATGATAATGCGTCGGCAATTGATTCCTCTATTGTTAAAACTCCGATTATTCACATAATTTGCTTGTTCCGTATCGGTCACAATTTCTTGACTTATCTCCATGACGGACCTACGATTGTTGTTTTCCACCTGGACTTAGTGTAGCAATTTGCTTTGACAAGGCGGAAATTTGAGAGGCCAATGCGGACATAGTATCAAGTTCAAGTACACCGCAACTTTTCTTGGCGTAGATCTTTCAGACGGCCATTGATAACTATTGGCGAGCCATTTCTTGAGTAAAAGCATGGCTTCACTTGGAGTTTTAGCCATCAATGTACCTCCCATTTTGCAACATCTATAATAGTTCTTGAATGCCCATTCATACCATTGTAGAAATCTTGAACTTTTTGCCAATCCGCGTGCCCGTGTTGTGGACACTTCCTCAATAATTCTTTGAATCGCTCCCAAGCTTCGTAGAGTGGCTCAAAGTCGAGTTGATGAAATTGAGCAATCTCACTTTTAAGTTGAAGTGTCTTACTAGGTGGAAAGAATTTTGCCATGAATTTTTCGGTGAGATCATTCCAACTAGTGATCTTCCGGTGGGAAAGTTTGAAGCCGTTGTCTAGCTTTATCTCGAAGTGAAAATGGAAATAACCTCAACCGAATAGCTTCATCGGGAACCCCATTCATTTTGATAGTGTCACATATCTCAAGAAAAATAGCCAAATGAGCGTTCGGGTCATCTACGTGACTTCCCCCAAACTGATTTTGTTGTACCATGTTTATTAAGGCCGGCTTCAATTCAAAATTATTCGCATTGATAGGTTGGCGAACAATGCCTGAATAATTTTGATTCGTGGTTGGTCGAAAATAGTCCCGAATGGCCCTTTCCGGTGGTACAATAATAGGTATGCGATTTTCCTCTTCCTCATTTCCTGCCATTTTTGTGAATTCGATTCTTCGTGCGGCTCTAATCTTTCGGAGAGTTCGTTCAATTTCTGGATCAAATAAGATTAAATTAGCACTTCTATTTTTTCGCATCAACAAGAAAACACAAAAATGACAATGACCCTATTGTAACAAGAACCAATCTAAATTAAAGTAAAACTACTAAGTAATAATATTAGCGCAAATAAGATGAATTATTCCCCGGCAACGGCGCCAAAAACTTGTTAGATATTTTTCTAACCGCAAGTCTACGGTGTCAAGTTTTAATATAGAGTAGTAAGGTTGTCGAATCCACATGGAATAATTATCGAATTATTGCTAAGTAATATCATATAGTAGTCTAACTTTATTTAGAAATTCAATATTTGATGGAGTTGATTATACTAAAAATACTAAAAATAAATTAAGACTATGTAATTATCAATGAGTTTATCCAAATGATTAAATGAATTCTAGATGTATGATGAATCTAGTTATCCCTTATGTTGTCAATATGGTTTATCAATCATCAATTATCAATTTATAAGTCAAGATTTCTACAATAATCATTCCCTTTCTCAAGTGCCAATGATTTTAGATTCAATTGGGAAATCAATATCTCTATAAAAATCACCAATCAAAATCTCAATAAAAGCTATGAATCTTGATAAATGACTTCAAAGGATTCACAAATCTCTCAATTCTATGAAATCCTAGGTTATGTTATTCCAAGGTCATGTATTCAATTACCTCTCTCAAGTGTCAAATCAAATACACCAAACAATCTAAATTATTGATCAAGTAATTTAGAAGCAATAGATTCAAATAGCACAAATAAATTGATAGATCTAGATTGACAAACCAAAATCTCAAAACATAAGTTCAAACATAGATTACACCAATCCTCTAGAATTATAGTGTTTAGCTCATGATTAAAGAAAATGAATCCATGAAAATACAACAATACATCTTACAAGATATGAAGAAAGCAACAAAATAAGAACAAGAGTTGAGGATCTTCTATTTCTAGATGATAGAAGCCTCTCCAATCTTCTTCTCCAAATTCTTCTCAAAATGCTCAAATTCTTCTTCCTTGTCTTGTAGTTGTGTTTATTGCCTTCCCAAGGTTCCAAGATCCTTATTTCAAGCCCCAAGGATGGTATTTATAGTACACAAAAGTCGAAGGGGTAGGTGAACATAGGATTTTCGCCCCGGACTGCGGCTGCCAGCGCGCGCAAAGCATTGCGGCCAGCAAATATCGTCTCATTTTTATCGCACGGCGCTGCGGCTTCCAAGCATGGCGCTGCGGCGCCCGCCAACGCTATCGCCAAATATCGCCGCGGCGCTGCGGCGCTTCATCAACATACGCCACACAATCCGCCGGGCGCCATGGCCCGGGCGTTGGCGTGCGGCGCCACAAGCCTAAAATCCATCCAGCATTCCCTGTCGCGGGGTATTTGTGAGGCCGGGGCGGCGCTGCATGGCGCCCGCCGCCCGTCCTGGCCAAAATGCGATTTTTCTTGCTTCTACACGATTTCTTCTTTCTTCAAGCCATTTTTCACCGTTTTCTTCATCTCTCGGCTACCAAATCCGTATTGACTCTACATCGACACTATTTGAAATAAATTGGACTCTAAAGACTCTAAAAACACCCAAAATAAAACCAAATTCTAATCTAAAATACTCAAATAAGTTGATAAAATACCAACTTAACAACCAGACGTATGTTCAGGGCCATGAATGAACATAAACATGAGAACTAAAGTATGTTAGGAAGAATCTTGTGTAAGGTATATCATCGTTTACACAAAAGGCAGAACAGTTCAAGGACATCGTGTCTACTGATCGGCTAGTAAGGTAAATATGCTTTCACAAGGGAAGGTTCAAAGGGTTACACTACCTATCTATGCGAGGATTCAACTGTTGGAATTTATCACCAAATCTTTGTATCTTAGTAATTTTCTTCATGTGGGGGATTGTTGGACAAGTTGATGAACAACTTGAGTCCAAGTTGAATAAAATTACTTATTTAATTTTTTAAATAGTAAAGGCCAATTTGACCTTATGAATAGTAAAGGTCATATTTTTGCCTATAAATATGGCTTATTTTTACATTTGTAGACACACAAAATATTTACAAGAATTTTATTTCTCTCCTAAAAGCTCTTGCAATTTTAATTTTTGGTGATAATTTCCAGGTATAATTTTCAGTTCGCCGGAATAGGTAATCCGGTTTTCTCGTCTTATCCTGGGAAACAGACGTCCAAAATAGGGGACGAATCTGTTTTAAGGATAGTGTGTTGAACACACGATTCGAGCTAATTTTATTTTGCTTACTTTGCAAATTTTGCCGATTCGAGATTTTTCGATTCATATAAATTGTACTAGAAGAAATACTACTATTTTCCTACAAATCTAACTGGAGCAAATTACAAAATTATTTCACTTAGTGGTCTAATGGAATCTGGGAATCTCGTTGTTGCATAGCTCATGTCAGAACAAGAATAAACGAAGGTGGGATGGTATCCCAAGAAACTATGCCAGACACAGAATCGATAGTTTTTGCAAGAGCATTAACCCAAGAGCATTATTTAATCAGATTTAAGATAATTAATAATTCAAAGAAAGACTGATACAAAGCCGAATCACAATTTAACTCAAACGTTGGCTAGTAATTAAGAACTATGTTGTCAGAAGAGGAGGAAGAGCACTACTATAATAATTAACAAATAGGGCAATTGTGTATGTACAGGACTAGAAAAAAAAAGGGAATTAAAGGAAACTGAAGCAAGGCACAAAAACCTCTGAATTTACCTGATCTTATAATAATTATCTGACCAATAGCTTGTAGTTCAAGTGGTATCGCACACCCGTTATAAGTTTATTGACTGGGGTTCGAACTCGATATCTTTCAATTTATTTAAAATTTATCACATCCCCTCAACCAGTACTCCCAACTTATTAAAAAAAATAAATAAATAAAAAAAATCTGTCTAAATTCATAATCTTCTTGCTTTTTTTCTCTGAACTCTGATCCATTCTTTTGTTTCTTCCAGAATCCTTGGGTCTGAGGCCATCTTCCGCACCACTTGTTTAGCAATTTCTCGGTCGAGGTAAAGCTACAGAACATGGAAAGTGTTTATAATAATCTTTTTGATCTTTTTCATGTGTTTATAAGCAGCAAAGTGGGCATTTTCCAACCATTTCATATTAATTTCAAACGCTGTTCAAATGTTAAAATTTTAAAACAACACTAGTTAAACAAAGTTAAAGTTAAAAGAAACAAAAAAACCTCGGAGAAGGAGTCTTGTGTTGCATTCCGACGATTTGCTATTTCAAAAGAGTATTCACTGACAAATATGGGAAGCAACTCTCGTATAAGTGCTTCTGACAAATAGGAGTCTTTTGTTGCTTTTGTATTGTTTTTTTTGAGTTCAGCAGAGTATTCATCGGAGAACCAATCGGGCAACCTTTTCGGAGTGCCAACTGGAAAAGAGAAAACAAAACAAACAAAGAAAATCAAAAGATTAAATTATCACAAACACAAGGACAGGGAACTACTATTTGAACATTTAGAAGAAATTAACATATATTTTCATGTTAATAATTCACTGTGCCACAGTTAATAAAAACATGTTCAGAAAAAAAATCCTTATCACTATTGATTACTCCCAAAAATTACTTCTCCCCGCCGATCACCTTTCCAGACGAAAACCACCACGAAACCTGCACAAAGGGGGGCCGGAGGGGGGCTCCGGCGTACCCTCTCCGATGCTTAAGTCAGTATTGTGAGAAGGAAGCAAAGACTAGAGAGAGAAAAAAGCAGTGTAACAGTAAAAAATGAGATTAGGTTAGAATGAACTTGGGCTTGGGCCTTTTATACCTTAGCTCGGATTAGGGTTTCCGTAAAATCCGGGATTCCGTTACGATTTGGTGTCAGAGTCATCATTAGATTAGGATCGGATCTCATTAAAAACCCTAATTTTACGCCCGTAATACCAGAGCTCCGATCTCTCAGAACATGTCGGCCCTTTGTGTTGATACAAAACCCTTTAAATTAAATCTTACAAGGCATCCTCAGTCTTATACATCTCATAGGCCGAACTGACCTCTTCTTCTGAAGTCATGTCCAACTTTAACACGTCCACAACAGGTCAGCTCAACATTGCTGACTCTATACAGGTCGGCTCAACACAACAACTTGGACTCGGGCCTTGACAGGCCGGCCCAAGTTGATAAGCCCAATACCAATCTCCTGCTATAAGCCTCCACGGATCGGCCCATTATTTAACGCTTAACAGACCATCCTAAGGCTATGGGCCTCATCATTTCGGTCCAATGCCCGGTATCAACAGGTCGGCCAAACACTCCTAGACCTATCAGGTCGGTCCAATGTCCTGGGCCTATCAGGTCGGCCCAGACAATCATTTGCCCTTATCAACTATCTTAATCAATATGATAAAAAAACTTCCGGGAAAAACAAAATGTACAAAATAAAAATAAAAATATGGTACCAGAATTAATGATAAATTGTTACCTGCATTCCCTGTCTCCAGGCTTTTTCCAACTCCCATCCACCGTAACTCGAAAGCCATCTTCAACAATACTTGTTTAGCTATTACTCGGTCTATGGAACAAAGCTACGAGCAGAGAGGAAAATCTCATCGGGAAAATCGGTATTGCTACAAAATCATGAAACCATTTAAATAGGAGGTGGTCTTATGTGAGACGATGTCATGGACGCACAAAAAACATTGGTATTTTTAATGAGTTTGAGTTTGAGTTGGAATTTTAGTTACATATCGGATCCGTCACATGAACAATGTCCATGAGGCCAGACTGCCTCATACAAGTTTTGCCTTTAAATGGTGATGCAGTCGCTACACTAATGTAAAAGCAAGCCAAGAGTTGGAACCTTTTTTCGGAGCACTTCCGACATCCTCAATAGCCTGGGAAATCACGTTTAGTAAATCACAAAACGAAAGCTAACATTTGCACAAAGTATCTAATTAAGAAAAGTTGAACTTTGACAAAACCTCAGATGAAGAGTCTTGTGTTGTAAGTTTTGCTATTTCCGCACAGTACCGATCGTGAAATAATGGAAACCACTGTAACATAACTTCTCCTCCAGTGCATAATAAGGCAACCCACTTGTCCAAAAATCCTCTGCTTTTTGAGGCGTCTTCTGTTGTATTGTTATCCAACTTTGCTAATTCACAAATACACGCATCGTAAACTATGGAATACCAGTCGTATAGAAATCCGTTAGGAGTATCAATTGTCACTGGAAAAAAAAAACATTGTAATAAAGCAAGAGCAATCCATCATACATTAAATTAAAGGAAAAAAAATCCACAGAAAATTAAAGAAACTTACCAGCATCCTCAGGTTGCAAATTAGCTTCCCTGCGGAGAAGCTCAGCATCGTTATGCATGTTCCCTTTGATTAAGAGATCGTGCGTGTACAAAGAGATCCTTCAGAAAAACCAAAATTGTTAATGAACATAGCGTTTGACAAACAAACTTGGATAGCGTTCGTTTATGTCCGTTTATTTAGTTAACAAGCATATAATGAACAAATTTTAGGACCCGTCTAATAAACGAACAAAGCTTGAATAATTCTATACTCATTCATTAAAAACTCATTTAGTGTTCATTTATAAAATATTCATCAACAATCACATGTAGCTTAATTTTAAAATTGAACTTTTACATATAACTCAAATATAAATCTTGAAAAGTTAAAAGTAACTCAACATGTATAATTCCAATAGTATTGCATAATATAATCAATAATTCTACATAATATGAAATAAAAATTAAAGTTGCAATATTAAAAATTTACTAAATATATGAAGTAAAGTTGAATTTGTTCACAAATATGTAATGAACATGAATTTATCAAATATATTTTTGTTTGTTTGTTTGTTCGTTCATTCCAAAACAAATTTATTCAATGAACACGAACGCGTTCATGAATAGATTCAAAACACTAAATAATTTTATTGAACAACCACGAATAAAATTTTTAAAATCTGAAGAGAACTCGTAAAATTAATCGTTAAAAAAAAAGACTAAAGTTCAGGTAAGATCGTTTACACCTAAACAAGAACAAACACTTAAAAACCCTATAACTATTACATGTCTAGATCTAAAAAAAAAAAAAAGAGGGAAACAAATTCCAAAGAGAAAGTTAAGAATTACTAGTTGTAAGAACTCACGTCTTCTTAGGATTCGAACTTTGCATGATCGAAACAAACCAAATACCTGACTTCTCAAGAATATAGAAGAATTGAGTACATAAATAAACAAAATAAGGCGGTATTGGCTAATTAACAAGAGACACAACCATGATAGAAAAACGCACCTTTGATTTATAGAGAAATTATCAGAGGAGAAAGTGCACGAATATGATGGGTTGTGCTATTCGTGTGCGAATGAAAGACGTTTCGAGATATATATAGGCTCTCTTAAGTCGGATGGGATCTCTCTTAAGTCGGTTACTAGACACCAATTTAAAAAACTTCAATACCCTTATAATTTTTGTTATTTGTTTTCATAAACCCTAAATTTTCAACATCCACGTCATTACAAAACTAGGTATCTAAGAAGCACACACACTTTTATATGTACCCGTATCAGATACATATATGATCCAATATTTTATCAAATACTTCATGATACATCTATACATAAAAATAGATAGAATTTATTCTATTGATCATATTTTCAACAATTTTTGTTAGTTTTCACATTTCAAATTCGAATACTTATAAAATTTTAATTTTTTATGTTTGAAACATTGTTTTTTTAAGTATACTTAGTACGTCTATATCTTCAAAAATATAAAAATATATAATTTTATATGTATAAATGTACCGTGCTCATATCCTTATAATTTCAAAAATTGTCGTATTTTCATACCCGTGCCGTATCGTACTCGTGTTTTGTACCCGTATCAGTGCTTCATAGCTAGGCCTTTTTTTTGGTAGAGATGATCATCTATTTCATTTGGTGTTTCATCTTCTATTATAATGATATACATATATGTCATACATGTCACCATGACCGTGATTTATGTAAGGCGAGTGAGACTTTCGACTTAGGCCCATAAAAATAACAAAATTTTAGGGGTCCAAAAATTTATGTTACCTTATTTCTATATCTACCCTATATTCTAAAAAAGAAAACAAAATTGGCACATGTCATCACCTCATAAGACATTTGTCAATTTTTCATCCTCTCAATTCTACATGGCAGATTCACATTTATCTATGTGGCAACCTTATCCAGAAATTTAAATGATAACAAATTTAAAAGATAACAAATAATCTAAAATCATAAACTCTATCTACACTATATTTTAAAGTTGTTATCCCAAAGATAAAGGATTTGCTCACAATTAGTTTGGAAAAGTATACAAATGTAACAGATAATAAATAATCCAAAAATTAAGAATTCTATCTACACCATCTTTTATATTTGTTATCTTTTTTAAATTATTATTATACTATACATATAAAATAAATACGGAAAAGAAGCAAGAAAAAAAATCGACAAGTTGTGAGACTAAAAATTTATCCTTGGATAAATCCCGTATAACACACGTGTGTTATTCTAGTATGTGTAATAGACATGAATGTAAATATAATAGAAGGTACTTTTAATTTTTCCCTCAAATTATGCAAGTTTTTCTACTTTGTTCATTTGACTTTGAATTATTCTACTTTACCCCCTAAACTTTGCGATTGTTGCACTTACCCTATCATTTTCAAACCCCTCCTTTTAACAAATATGATTTTTTTATCTCTTAAAATGGTATCAAAGCATGTGTTTATTTATGAAATTTACTTATTTAATATAGTTTGTATATTAACTAACAATGAGTAGATTTTGATTGAAAATGGATCCGAATAATTCTTCGAGATTTAATAGCTACAAACAATCCATAAAGAGAAAATTGATAATCAAATTGAAAAGAAAAAGAAAGAAGAACTTGCCTTCTTTATATTGATGAAATAAAACTTATTCAATACATCAAGCTAGAGACATGATGAAATTTGGAAAAAGGACCAAACCTTCTTTTTAATTAATTTGCTATGAATTATTGAGCAACTTGATTATACATACTTAATTAATATATTTGTCGTCAAATTTGTGAGTCAAGTTATGTTTAAGTAATTACTTTGGACATGTTTGTCATGTTATTTTAACTAATTTTGTACATTATAAATAGTTCGTTTTATAATATTATTTTAGGTTGTCTTTAAATTCGTTTAAAAAGAAGGCCCGTTTTTAAATGTGACAAAACTACCCTTGAAGTTTATCCTAATTACAAAAAAAAACTTTGATCATCTTTCAAAATTATAAATTTGCCCATTAAGGGAATTTGCCCTTAAGGCACCCCTTATTGTATTTACCTAACAAATACTTAAGAGCTATCAAATAGATTAAATTTGGCGAGTGTCGGCCCATTGGGCCAAAAGAAAAATTGGACTTATAGGATGAAATTCCATTTGGCAACTATTTTTGAGGTCCAAGCCCAACCTAATCCAGTCTATAAAAATACACATAAAATGACTGGCCCAACCCAACCCGACTTTTCTGGCCAAATATGTTGGGCCAAAAAGGCCTAGTCCCTTTCCGGCCTTCAAAATTGCAGCCTGATCTAGCCTTTTCACCGGGTCGGGCCTATTTTGACACCTATGGTATCTCGTTGGTGCAAATTTGTAAAGTAGAAACAAATATCAACATAGTATTTGTAAATTTTAAAAGATAAATGTGTCTTTTGTAACTATCCCTATATTCTTATAAGAGCCTGAATTCATAGACAAATATTATTAGCAGAATCCCCACAATAATTTGGGGGGGGGATGAAAGAAACAGGACCCACGGCCACCATGCCACAGGCAATTAGTAGATATCTACAAATGAGCAAGCAAATTTTCTCCAATGATATTAAGCTATCTACCAACTAAGATGGGCAGGCAAACATTAAGAGAGAAATATATCCTATTTATTTTGGACAGGGTTCAAAATAGTTCCACAATAATTATAGCATATACACGGGCTAAAAACCACACAAAAGTTTCAACAATTAGCAACAGTGCTCTGAAATACACATCAATTCCCACTAAAATCACCTATCCTCTTCCATGTAAAAGTACATCACCTTTTGAGCTTTCCTATCATTTAGCTAAGCTCTCAACTAGCAGGATCTTCAAGCGCCGCAGTAGATAGATCAGTTATTCGAGGATAAGCGGCTTTCTCGTCGAGCTGGTTTTGCA
Organism: Rehmannia glutinosa; assembly: GCA_016081115.2. Lineage (NCBI taxonomy): Eukaryota > Viridiplantae > Streptophyta > Magnoliopsida > Lamiales > Orobanchaceae > Rehmannia > Rehmannia glutinosa. The sequence goes on along the minus strand of CM071929.1, from coordinate 10,528,658 downwards.
CCCATACCAGCATTTTTAGCAAGCTTGGAAGCTTCGGATCTGTTAAACAACATATAAGCACAATACAACTCTGGTTATTTATATTGTGGTAATATAATGAAGCACAATTTCATCAGTTCACCACATAAAAAATGCAGAACTTCTACAGTGAGAAACAACCATGGTGACCTTGGAAAGAATTAAGCACAGATCAAGGACGATCAAGAAAAACAATTCCAGCCGAAACAAGATTGTGTATCATGGAAGTGAGATAGAAGGGGAAAATTTTAAATTCTACATGAATATGTCTCCACCTCCTAATTTCCTGAGGTTTAATATATCACGATATGTTTTCAAGATATACGTTAAAAGATAACTGAATTAAATACCAAAATTCAATTATCCTCCTACCAGGATACACTGCTGCTTAATATATATCATCCACTTAATTTGGAGTTGAATAAAGTTAACAAGATTACAAAATAAATGATAGAAAAAAGAAAAAGTAACGGACGTTCAAGTATCATGCGGAACCAAATTCATATCAGGGTCAGCTATTGCACCGAAAATATCTTCTGTACCACAAGCATAGAGTCAGCCAAAGCACCGAAAATAAACCACATAAGTAAATCTTCCAGCAAAGTAAGAATTGCAAACAAGTAGCAATCATCATTCTAAAGTGGCAAGCAATCTCATCCATAGTTGAAGCTCAAGCAAAATCAAACATGTTAATTCACATATTAATTGATGAAAAACCTAGCAGCATAATAAAAGAATTTTGCATATTAAATATTAATTGATGAAAAACCTAGACGTATAACAAAAGAATCCAAAGAAACATTTTAGTTCAGTCAACCCAATCTTAGAGTTTGTGAAATCATCTAGATACACATTAATCCCACGATATGAAGAAACTTATTGAAATGAGTAAGCTGCCAATGAGATAATGGGAAACATAGTTTCTCGAGTAACTGACAATTGCTCAAGATCTCATCTATTAGATCAGACTAGTTCCTAATTAATCAATCTCGTTAAAGTGCTTAGTTATAGTTAAATATCCTTTGCTACAGTTTATGAGCATAATTAAGAATCCATTTGCACAGGCACCATTAAACAACTCGCCTTTAAGAACTGATTTGGTAACTGGTGTTAATATATCCGAGAACAATCTGAAGTTGTATTAGAAAACGATTACATAGTTCCTTGAATTACATCCACCCAATAAAGCAGGGACAAACCTTTCTCGTGGCTTTGACTGGTAAGGATGGCTGCATTCACCTCACTAGCAGTCTTAAGGCGCTGAGATATATCAAGCAGCTCACCAACAGGGCAATTGGTGACATCTTCAAAAGCAAGCAGTGCAACAGTCCTTTCCAACTCTTGTAAAAAGCCTTGCTGAAATTATTAATATCCTTAAAATGAGTGTTAATGATATAACGGAGTATAAATTCAGAAAAAGAAGTTTTCCCTGATGCAGCGAAAGGGTTGGGAAAATATGATCGCAAGCATGCAAATAAGCAATAGAACAAATTAGCTACCCCAGTTAAGTGCACTGATAGTTATCTTCATTATAAGGTTAGATGAAATTGACAAATCAATCTGAAAATTACATTTTCCTCTCCCCTTGGAGCAAGTTCCTCTTGAGCAAACTCCAGAGCCTCTTCGACCTTCCCATTTCGGATCAATTCTATCAACCGCTGCTGTTGGAGATGAAAATAGAGTTGAGGATTTGTGTCCAGTATCTGCATCGAAAACAATCAAAATGTATTGTTATGATATGAAATACAAAACCAAGTAAGACAATAGAGTAACTGCATATGGTACGGTATACTATAAGATCAGACATAAATCCTGGTGGCTAATATGCTGACTACTAAAATCATGAAACTATAAATAAATAAATCAGAATTACTTTAAGTAGTAGCAAAATGAAAATAAAAACAAAAAACAAATCCATGTGTGTGTGTGCACGCATCCCGTGGAAGATCAAAGTTGCAAGCAATGGAAGATCTTTTCATGCTGCACTACAATCACAATTTAGTTACCATGCTTGAAGCCTTGAACAACAAATTTTACGGTGAAATTCTTTCCTAAATGCTCACACATACATGCCAGTTGTGCTATAACATCAACATACATATAGCTCAAACATAGGATCTTCGCAAGTGGTGTCTGGGAATTTCCCCGACAAAGAAGTTTCATTAAAATTAAGGATCAAAAAGAATACTTGTTACTTTCATCAAACTCCCAAAAAGAGAAAAAGCATGATCAGCTTGCGAAGTAGGCATATTTAAAACTAATCATAGGGCCTACAAACCACGGATGTCGCACAGATTAATGTCATTATGTGCATTTTATATGTTATAGCAACTGAATTATCTAATATACCAAAATATTGGTCACAACTAATAAAGCTCAAGAATTGTCAAGTAACTACTAAGCACAAGATTCCAATAAGTTTTAGATCAGTGGTAAACCCATTTGTCCTTGGACAACTACTAGACAGAACCAAGGAAAGATGATCGTACCTCAGGGTTCAAATCATTAACTTTTTCGATGGCATCCTCCACGTTACCGCTCTGTACTGCTTTCTTAACTGCCATACGATCAGTGATAGTTGCAAGATCTATGTCTGCTATTTTCTAATAAGGAAATCAATATATGCTGAAAACTATATAAAAGTATTGTAATACATATAAATAAAACAGGCCACAGAAAGATTCAAAAAGGATACGCTCTGTCCCAGATTCGAGTCGGAATTTTTCAGCAGCCTCCACATAACCCTCAGTAACCAAAAAATTCATAACCAATTTATTCATATCCTCCTTTCGAACTTTAACGTCATTGAGCTTTTTCTCCCAATCTACCCTAGTTATAACTTTCTTCGACGTAGCCTGTAAAAGTAAATAAAGTGCATAAGTAAATGCAATGACACCAGTAGAGTTATGCAACAAGTGTAATTGTAATAGCCCAAAAGGGCAAAGAAGTAATCAATGGTATAACTATAATCATATGATCAACCTAAGTTATTGAAATGCCTGCTAATTATCAGAAATGAAAACTAAGAAGAAGTTCATGAAGTAAACACATTGCCGCTAAATTTTACACATTCATCATATTAAACAAAAGGAACTGTGAATAATCATATAATCAGCCTCGTATACACCCTATACAGAAAGGGTTTCCTTGTTTCTTCTGGCAAGGACAACTAAATATGCGTCCAGGTATTCTTTCTGACAAGATTATTTCCTTTTTCTGTATAATTTTCCTATACACAAAATTATCCGCGACCAGAAAGCTCAAGAAATGTAAATCTACAAAACCAAGATCACTTCTTCGTAAATTCCGGAAAAAAACAGCAATATAAAAAGAAACCCCCATAAAAATTAAAATAAAACAATCAATCTCAATCTGTATAAATCCGCACACATGGATCGTGGACTTAGGTACATAAGCACATAAATAGTCATGAACCCATTACTTAATTTACACTGAAATGAATGAAAACAGTAATTGGACGAACGAATGCCATATATTAAACCAAAATTAATATTCAGAAAAATGTGATTCTTTCCTTTTTCCCTTTAAACTCTATTTTCGGGTGGCGATACGGTGTGAGGCTGGGAGAGAGGTGTTTACCATGGCTGCGAAATCAGCTAGCTGGAGAATGACAGTCAAGAACAATGAAATCAGTATCCACAGCACTGTGCCTTCAAACCCAAGTCAAAAAAGCAAGAAGTTAATCCCAGCCCCCTCCTTGATTGAACTTCGACTAACTAAAAATTTACTGATAAAATTCAACAGCTGCAACAGAAAAATGATTCGGCAATTAGGAAACTGGAATGTGAACAATGAGCATGGAATGAAAACGAAATTAGGAATTTTGGGATGAGGGAGGTAACTTTTTTTCCCGTAAATGCCCCTGGACTTGATTAGAAATGGAAAATGAAATAGGCTGCGATTGAATATTAAATAGATTTCAATTTCGTCATGTTGGATAATTTTTTTTTAACAAATTTGTTATGACAAAAACTCCTGTCAGACCGTCTAACGGGTCTGACCTGTTAGACGGATCTGACCGCGGATCCGGTGGCATTTTCAAGATTAGGTGGTGTTTTAGTAGTTTTCAGGAGTATCGGTATTAGTCATTCTTCCGAAATGTATTAGTCGTCCTTCTAAAAAGTATTACGATTCTTCGAAATGTATTAGTAGTTTCCTGAAATTTTTTTTAGTATTTTTCCTAAGTATACTCCTGAAATGTATTAGCAATCCCTCAAAAAGTATTAGTAGTTTCTCAAAAAAGTATTAGTAGTTCCTTGAAAGAAATTAAATTTTTCTCCCAAAATGTATTAACAAATTCTTCGAAAAGTATTAGTCGTCCTTCTAAAATGTATTAGTAGTTCTTCCAAATGTATTGTAGTTCCCCTCGAATATAATTAAATTTTTCTCCCGAAATGTATTAACAGTCCTTCTGAAAATTATTAGTAGTTTTTCTGAAATGTATTAGTAATTCCTCAAAAAGTATTAGTAGTTCCTCGAAAAAGTATTAGTAGTTCCTCGAAAAAGTATTAGAAGTTCCTTGAAATAAATTAAACTTTTATCCGAAATGTATTAACGATCATTTTGAAAAGTATTAGTAGTCCTTCTAAAAAGTATTAGCAGTTCTTCTGGAATGTATTAGTAGTTCCCCTGAATATAATTAAAATTTTCTCCCGAAATGTATTAACAGTCCTTCTGAAAAGTATTAGTAGTTCTTCTGAAATGTATTAGTCATTCCCATAAAAAAAATATTAGTTGTTCCCCCTGAAAATTATTACTAGTCTTCTTTAAAATTATTATGTATAAAAGTTGAGGTAAAAATGAAGCAAAATCGAGTTCCATCCTAAGTTCTTCATTTCAATTGGAGAAGTAGTGGAGAAAAGTATTAGATGTGTTTCAATTTCAGATGATGCTCAGATTAACATCCTAAGTTCAACTAAATATGGCTATATATGAATCATCCACCATAATCTTGGAGGAATTGCATTGGACGGTGACTAGTGGGACATATTATGTCAATCTCTATCATCTATCTCAGACAACATCATCAGTTTCTAAAGAGTTGACATCCAAATTATCCGATAAGTCCTCCAAAGATGCCATGAGATCAACGGAAGAGATTATTGCATGATAGTTGAAGATTTTCTCGAATCGATCTGCTTCAGTGCCGCCGCTGCAGAAAATAAGAAGGGAGAAGGAGGCTCAAGTAAAAATTCTTTTTTTTTAGAAGATTCGGGTCGGGTTTGGAGGATCCGTCTAACGGACTTAGGTCCGTTAGACGGTCTAACAGGAGACCTGCCCATTTGTTATTGTTTATGAAAATTTTCAGAAAATATACTATTCTCTCGTTTTTATTTTTATTTTTAGGTTTTTCTCTCGCCAATCATATCTTATACATTTTTCACAAAAAACTAATCATTATTTCACATTCTCCTACAAATTTCGATATTCACTCACTCACACATTTCTAAACATCAATCATATCTCAATTATTAATTTACTATTTTTAAATTAAAACAACTTTCATCGTTACTTTTCATCTCACATCCAATCACAATCTCAAAATTCATTTTTTTTTCTTCTAAATTATTTTTTGCCATTATTATCTAACAAAATGAAAATTTTCAAAATGAAAGTATATTCAATCGTGTCCCTAAATTTTTGTGGGAAATTAATAATTATAGAAGAAGAAATGTATATTTTTATTTTATTTTTATTTTACTTTTTTCATGGGTAGTATTATGAAATATTTTGTATTTAATAATTCGTTGTAACCAAGTACGTTTCCAATTTCCATACTCCATCCCGATTTATAATTCTCTTTGTTTTAATGGACTATTTGTTATTGTCTCTTTATTTTGGGATCCGGTTCATGTTTTGTCTTTTTAACTAAAAAAAATGATATTAACATTAAACTCGTTAGATTTGTTTAGGTTTTCAACAATAATTCGTAATTAGCCTCTATAATTTGTTGCTCAAGGAGAAAGCCGTGTCTACATATTTTGAGGCATTATGCATAAATTTAGAAGGGGCTTAGTTTAATATATCATTAATGCTCGTTTCAATTTTCTAGTTTTTTGAGTTGCGAAATAACTTATCCGAGTTCTGTAATCAACAATTTAAATGTTCAGTCTAAATATATAATATAGTTGTTCCTTTTCAATCTATCTAGCAACATATTTGGTCTCAAATTATATTTAATCAATTTTAAATTTGAAAAACTTCTTTCGGAAGTATCAATAGTCACGTGTATCGTAAGTAATATTGCATGTATAGGAAAAATAGTATAGTTGGATCACGAATTTATTCTGTCACATAAAACACTTTCATCTTGAGCTCCATCGCATAACTTGAACAATAAGGTTAGAAAATGGGCCAGAGGGTTGCTCCGGCGCACCTTCTCCGACGCTCAGGTCATAAGACACTAAAACGGAAAAATATAAGAACAATGTAGAGTAAAAGGAGTGATTAAGGTTGAAACATACCTAAAATGTGGCATTTATGGATATGACTTGTTTAGGGTTTCCATAAAATCCGAATTATGTTATGCGGAATCATAACAGAATCCCGTTGAGAATAGCTCGACCATTCAAGAGATAGGTTAAAACATCAAGAGCCCGTCACTTCAAGATTAATTTACCTTGGGGTTTTTGCTCTTGTATCATTCATATCCAACTATTTCTCATACTGGATCTCCACATTCATATATTGGAGTTCATATCTTCACGTCGACCTATGTGAGTTCTGCTTATGAACCTTTACCATCCCAATCGATTTGCAATCCTTTCTTAAATTGTCACCTCAGCCTCCTTACACTTCCTCAGTTCGGTCATCGAGATCGGACTATTTAAGCCCTCATCTATAACTTTATGATATTTTTAATAGATATATGGGATCATTAATGTATTTTATTAATACTTATTTCAATACATTCAATTCTGAAAATAAAAACCATGATCATCAATATCATCATGGTCATCGAAACTTAAGAGATTTGTATGATTAATACAATAATTTTTTCGATTAATCATCATCCAAAGTATTAAACTTCTTGGCTTCAAGTATAAAACTAGATACTGTTTCATATTCTAAATATTATTAAACCGACTAGTAATAGAAGAAATAGACTAGTCTATATACATAAAAATAACCAATATGAAAAGACTCTTCTGCAGAATATGTATATTCACTAACATTTTCATCAAAATGTCTACATTACTATATATATATTCAAGTAAACGAAAACAATATATTTCATTCGAGTTATTCAAATGTTTTTCATTTTTGTGAGAAAGACTCTACATTCAAAATTTAGAATAACATTTAGAGTCTTTCTCGCAAAAATGAAAAACATTTGAATAACTCGAAAGAAATAGGTGGCTTTAGTTTTCTTAAGGGGCAACCTTTTAAAATTTAATACCTATATCCACAAAAAATTATAAATTTAATAATTTTATATTAATTTTGAAAAATCTACGACGTTGAGCAAGGCGGCCGCTACGCCACCTCCCTAGCTCAGTTTCCGGGTGTTTGTCTTTAAAGTATGCTGTAATGATGGAGTTATTTATCTACATTTTGTTTACCTCCTAGGAGATAAATCCGGGTGCGTAAGCATTGGATAAACCCTAAATTTACTATCGAGCTTGTCGCAATAACATGCAAAAAATCTCTTTTTCTCTCTTTTTATTACTAAGGTAAATTTCAGCGCACTGGTAAAACTCTCGGACTTTTTCAAATAACATGCAAATTGGTCCTAAAGAATCCACCCTAGGAGGACTATCGACATTCTTATGACCATACGAGGTTACTTTCCTAATCTTTTCCTACTCCGAATGGGAAACGGCCAACTCGGCGTATATTTGACCCACGCTCCATTTTTCGGTTTTCACTTCTTGTATTTTACTTTTTTTCCTTTTCTTCTCTGGTATTGAAATCCCAGTGTAATTGATGGGAACATTCTCGTTAAACTCGTGTACTACGTCATAGTTATATTCCCTTTTCTATTTCTTTCCGTCCGTTTCCGCCCCTATGTGATTGCTTACACAAGAATAGGAGTTTGGGATTTTACTTTTTGTGGGAATATTAAATTTTTGAATAGGGGCAACAATTTTGAGATGATGATGGTGGAAGCGGACGAGGGATCACCGGAGATAATGGACGAGTTATTCAGTGGGGAGGATGATTACGGCGACGTTTTATTAGATCTTGATTTTTTATGGAAAGCCCCTGATCCTCCGCAGGTTGATTCTCATCTGAAAAATGTATATATGATATTTTATTTGTGAAATCTGAAATACGTAGTTGGAATTTCTAATTTTGGGGTTTATGATTTGGTGTGAATTGATGTCTTTTCCGTGGTTAATTAGTGATGAGTCGTTATTTTCGCTAGGTTTTGTTGTGAAGTTTGGCATTCGGAGCAGGATTATTTTGAGAATTATAGTGTATTATTTATTGTTTCACTTTATGCAATATGTTTGGGTATGAACTCAACTCACTTGCATATTTTCTGCATAATTGGATTTGTATTGTGTATCGATTCACTTGAAATTTGATCTGCCAGATATATTTTAAGTTTTATGGTGTTATGAAACTTGAGGATTGATCGTGGTTTAAGGCTGTGTACATAAACATCAATCTGATAGATGTGGCAGAAGCATTTCCTTCTTGGCATGAATATGAGGAACAATTTGGTCATGTAAGAGTGTAGCAGTTGCAAGATCATGAATAATTTTCCTTGGAAGAGTCAGTAGGAGCGGGCAGAATTTACTAAATTGAGTTGTGGAATTATTTGGCATGTCAAGATAATGTTGCACAACTTTGTCTCATGGACTGGGAAATAAAAGCAAAATAGGAAGGGACGAAATTATCATATAAATGGCTTGTGAAACGGATTTGCTGCATTATCTCATGTCAATTCCTCCCTCTAGTCCCTACCTCTTCTTTCCTTGCATTATTGATTCCCTGCCCTTCTAGTTTGCTTGTGTGCATCACGCACGTGCAAATATATGGATTAAAATTAAAACAATGGAAAGTGCTTCATGATTAAATGAATTTATTCATTGTCAATTTGCAGGGTGGTAGGTCGGACGATTTGCCTTTTGTAGACGCCCTAAAAGGTTGGTAAGCAGTTTGTATTTTGCGCTCTTTTTGGTGTCAAGCTACTGTTCTGTTCTTTCTTCTTAAGCTTCCCTATCTTACTGTATATGTGACTTAAGATGGCATTGTACATAGTGATGTGTTTTGGTAAACCTACAGTTTAATGTAACTTCTTCATGAAGTGGGCCCTGAGCACTAATTCCCTTTTGTTCACTTAATTTTTTTTATGTAAATGTTTCTTTTGTAACGTTAAGGTGTCGGAAACCTTGCAATTTTCTGTCTCTATTGTCCCACATTTTCTCCTTGCATATTTATCAGTTGTTATTTGAATAGGAGAGCAGACTTCATCAGTTCTCTCAACAGAAGATAAGTTACCAGGATATGGTGTACTATCCCTGTCACACAAGTCTGAAAGCTCAGAATATAGGAGGGAATGCTCAGATGGTTTCTTAGAATCTGCTGGGAGTTCCGGTGTTCCAGACAGTCAAGGCAATGGCCTTATCTATATGGTTGCAGATGGTGGTTTACAGAATGCCTTATCTTCTCGCCAAAATGCCAGTAACGAAGCTCCATTTGAGACACTCAACCATTGCGAACCATTTAACTTTCATAGTGCAAATCATGTTATTCACAATCGAGGGTCTTCAGACCTAAATGACACTGATAAAGCTCCATTTGAGAGACCCATCTATGGTGAACCATCTAGTTTTCATGGTGCTAATCACGTTATTCACGAGCAAGACTCTTTAGATTTCAGATACCTGAACCATGAAGAAAATCCATTTGGTATTACCGGGTACAGTGGCATGCATGCATTTGGAAATGAGTCGAGAAGTCCTTTTAATTATTTACCGAATGAATCAATTACATCCAGCGACATAGTTACATCCAGCGACATAGTTTCTAGAGCCAATGGACTAATCAATGATGTAATCGGTAGGAAATATTATGGGGGTCCAGATCAGTTGTCTTCTACTGAAGGTATAGGTTGGAATCCTTTCAATTCTTTTTCTCTGAATTCTTGTAAGAACTATGGTCTCCAGGCAAAGGATGAAAAAGAAGAAGAAATATTTGAATCAAGGAGAACTCTCCCTTCTTTTGGTAGGGCTGGTGAAATTCCAGCGAAAAATTCTGCTGTTGTTGGTTATGATTGGCAGAATCCTGGCGCTCTGCCACCCCCCTTAACTAAGGTGGAAACTAATTCTCTAAAGATGGAAAATAAGATGCCATATTCTGCTGTTGCTCGTCATGATTGGCATCCCAATCTACAGATTCCAGAGATTCCTGGCATACTGCCACCCCCCTCAATTAAGGTGGAAATTAATTCCCTAAAGATGGAAAATGAGATGCCAAATTCTGTTGTTGTTGGTCACGACCGGCATCCCGTTTTACAGATTCCAGAGATTCCTGGTATACTGCCACCCCCCTCAATTAAGGTGGAAATTAATTCCCTAAAGATGGAAAAAGAGATGCCAAAGTTCAATGATTGTCATCTTTCAAAAATTACCTATCAAGAGGTTCAGAATAACACAGTTGAGCAGAGCAATGCTGACGATGATCCTGATGTGTGTGTTCTTGAGGATATGAGTGCTCCAGCACGCCCAAATCGTATTGCAATGAAGGCAAAGTTGGCTGCAACTTCACAACATTCAACATCAAGAGATCCTGGTGTCCAGATGGTAACAGCGCATTCAAGGCCTAAACCAAATGATGAACGGGTCATTTTTCGAGTTGCACTGCAGGTTAACTCTCTAATCCAAACCCATGCTGTTTCCAACAGGCTTGGATTGACTTATATTTTTCACCAGCATGCTTTTTTTTTATTCTACATATCCACCATTATTGCATATTATTTTAAGTTGCTATAATGTAAAGCTTTGAGTGGTGAATAATTGGTTGATTCCCTTCTTGAAGCTGGAACTTATTTATCCTCTTTATCATCCGCTTTTATCTTTGCCCCAGTTTCTGGCGTCTCTTTTTATTTTTTGGTTTAGTTTCCTTTTGAGACCAGTATTATGCAGAGATCAACAAGAGAAGAGTAGACATTGTTTCCTGGGACACTTCATGTATTTTCTTTTTTTGGTTTTGTCTCTTATGATTATACAAATGTTTTCCACTGCAAAAGGGTATCGTAGGATATATTTCTGAGAAGAATTACAGTAAAAGGTTTAACTTTATTATCCCTGAGAAATATTTGTTTTGTAGTATTTGTGATGCCTTCTTGTGAGTAGCTCTGATTTTGATAATTTCATTTATCCCCTCTTTCTAAAAAAGATATAAGTTACGCTTTGAGACATGAGTTGTGGTTAGATATTGGTTCCTGCATTTTAGGCATGACTAAGTTTAAATGCTAACATAAATATTTTGGTTTGCATGCACATGATAATACCTTTGGTTGGTAGCTTTCCTGTATGTATTTTATATTAAATAAACTAATGTTTATAAGTTAAATACACCCTTCACTTAAAGATGAAGTTTACCTTTTACTCATACAATGCAGTACCTACATGGGATCACATATCTACTTTACCTCCTAAAATATATTCCCCCCTTTTTTTTAAGCTCATGCCATTTGAAACCAAATCGCTCATTTTCATCTAGAGTTATTTAGCTTTTGTTGGCAGCAATCTCTAGAAGTGGGGACGGATAGTCTATTTCTCAGTAGAGAATAAGTTCTTCAATGACCTCACTTCTCTTTTGAATTTAATCAATGTGGATGGTGGTTTCTATAAGTGGTGTTCTGGTTTGAGTTAACAAGTGAAGATTATGGTGGGGTTATAGATATGTAATCATTCGGCTAATATATTTTCTTTGTACTACCAAAATTGGATTTGTCAAACTTCCATTTTAGAATGGTATTTTACTTCACCCACTTGGGCATTCAGAACATGCTAATGCCAACTTCACAGAGTGAGGATATTTTATTGTTCATGATGCATTTCTTATGGGACGAGGGGCCATATTTGCTGCAGTTAAAGTTCACACAAGTGTCATTTATCCAAGAGTGTTAGGTATTCATGTTCATTAATGGGAATCAACTATACAGAAGTTTTGCATCTATTGCAGGATCTTACACAGCCGAAATCAGAAGCTACTCTACCAGATGGTGTTTTGTCTGTGCCTTTGCTGAAACACCAGGTATATTATTGTGCACTTGGTTCTGGGAAGAGTACAAACTTTGATGTTTCCATTGATTCTTTTGTGGTTTAGTAGTTTTTTGGTCAAGGGGAAAGCTACAATGGAGAAATGAGGTTGTTTTGAATCCTCAAAGCTTTTGGAATCCATTTTACTGCCATTCACTGAATTTGTTTTCCATGCTACCAGTCTCTTAATTTTTGTTCAAATATGCCAGTTATGATCTTCCGAAGCTAACCTAATGCAATTTGCTTTATGGCTTTTTGAGTAAAGAGTCTAAAGCTGTTTGGCTGCCAAAGTTCAAGCTCTGGAATTGTGGTTCAAAGTTTGACCACTTCAACAAAACCATCTGAAATGTTTAACTTCATTAGATGTATATAAGAAAATGCCGAAATATCTCTGATTGGAAGGGTAACTTTTGATTGAACAATCATGTCTTATTCAGGATCTTGGTTGATTTACATGAAACAAGTTAGTCATTTTGGTGTCTTGATGGGTTCTATAGAGGATTGCTGAGTTGATTCAGTTTGTACATTTGTATCCATATTATCTCCCATACAAGAGCACCAACTGTTGAACATTTAGTTTAGGGTGCACATTACCCGCTCCAACTAATGTGCTCTTTGTTAATGTTAGGGGTGCCCTGGGCACTTTTCTTGTCTTTATATCATTGTAATCATTGAGTATCCATAGAAACGGGTGGGTGCCTTACGACACATCACTTCTACTGATACTCTTTAAGTTTCTTGATAGCGAATTGCTTTATCCTGGATGGTTAACAAGGAGACAAGGAGTGCATGCTGTTCTGGTGGGATTCTTGCAGATGATCAGGTTACCTTGGGGTTTTGCTTATCCTTTCTAGGCTATACCTGTTGATAACTGCCATGAAACAATCATTATACTTCTCTTTGGCAGGGACTTGGGAAGACAGTATCAACAATTGCACTTATATTAAAGGAAAGGTCCCCATCATCTAAAGTTTCTAAAACCAATGAAAAACAAAGTGAGGCAGAGACATTAAATTTGGACGACGATGATGAAGCAGCGTCGGAGGCTTACAATGTGACAGAAGAAGCTGAACCTTGTCGAGTTAATGGTATCAATGGTGTCAAGACATATCCGCTAGCAAAGGGCAGGCCTTCTGGCGGCACCCTTATTGTATGTCCAACAAGCGTCCTCCGACAGTGGTCTGAGGAATTACACAATAAAGTAACAAGGGAAGCTGGTCTTTCTGTTCTAGTATATCATGGAAGCAACCGTACCAAGGATCCTGTTGAGCTGGCTAAATATGATGTGGTTGTTACAACATATGCGATTGTGAGTATGGAAGTACCAAAACAGCCTGTTGTTAATGAAAATGAGAACCAGATGGGTTCTCCATTAAAGCAATTTTCGTCTGGTAGAAAAAGGAAACAACTTGAATCTGTACCTGATAGAAATTCCTGTAGGAGTAAGAAGAGTAGGAAAGGAATTGACAATGATATACTTGAAAATATTTATGGCCCTCTTGCCCAGGTTGGATGGTTTAGGGTTGTATTAGACGAGGCTCAGAGTATTAAAAACCACCGTACTCAAGTAGCCAGGGCTTGCTGGGGTCTTCGTGCTAAACGCAGATGGTGCTTGTCAGGGACACCTATCCAGAATGCAATTGATGATCTTTATAGCTATTTCAGGTTTCTCAGACATGAGCCGTATGCTGTGTTTAGGACTTTCTGTGAGCAACTAAAGGTGCCAATTCATAGGAATCCAAGGAATGGTTACAAGAAGTTACAAGCGGTGCTGAAGACTATTATGTTGCGTCGAACAAAAGGTAAAAACTCCATCAATTTTGAACTGCTTTGCTTGAAATTCAGTCTAATTTTTTTTCTCAATTATGACAAGTTAATTGGCTTATTGATACTATTTACCTTTGTGTTCTTATGGTCCCTCCCTTGGTTAAGGCTTAGTTCCCTGTAACTGCATTATTATGTATCTTTGTGTGTCAATTGTTGGACAAAAAATTGATTCATATGGTATTGCAGAGTCTGTTTATTGTGTTGTGTACATGTTAATGATTTGTCTTTATTGTTAGATTTCATGCGTCATGCAAGAGGAAATTATGCCTTGAGGTTGTAATGCTATACTTATATGAGCTGCTGCTGCATACTAACATGACAATTGTTGGCCTTGTTAATACATTTTCTGTTTCTGTGGAACTGGTAGGACTGTTCTGGCCCACGATGATGAACAGGCCTAGCATGATGGAACTTAATTATATTGGCTAACATTGGGAAATGTACTGGCTTGTCTTGGTTAATTTATTCGTGAAAGAATTTATATTTTATACTATGAAAGATACTGCTCTGGCGTGAAGTTTCTATTTGCTTCTGCAATGTTTATACAGTACTTAAACCGAATAAGCATCCAGCTGGAGTTTAATGTGATTTTTGTGGTACATTTAAATATAGGTACTTTTATTGATGGAGAACCAATTATTAATCTCCCACCCAAAACTATAGAATTGAAAAAGGTTGATTTTTCCAAGGAGGAGCGCGATTTCTACTCTAGGCTTGAGGCTGATTCACGCGCTCAATTTGCGGTTTGTTTAAAATACTTTTAGATCTCTTGGTGCATGCAGGTATATTTGGTGGCTCTGAAGTTTTGGAGTTTAACCTCTGCTGTTGCATTTTGACAGGAATATGCTGCAGCTGGAACTGTCAAACAGAATTACGTCAACATATTACTAATGCTTTTACGACTTCGACAAGCTTGTGATCACCCTCTGCTTGTTAAAGGGTTCAATTCTAATTCAAAAATGACATCATCCATCGAGATGGCAAAGAAACTTTCTAGGGAGAAACAAATTTCTCTTCTGAGTTGTTTGGAAGCTTCTTTGGCGATCTGTGGGATTTGCAGTGTAAGCAGTTATTTATAGGGCATCTCTTTGTTACTCATGCTGTTGCTGTCATTTAGTATTTCTCATCAGTTACTCTTGTGGAATGAATAACATCTACTTGCCAATGTCATTGTTATCTCTTTCTTTGTGTGTGTGTTTTGCAGCTGAAGATTTTATATTTTCCTTGTAAGCTAATGTAGAAGCATCTTATTTTCTGAAATCTGGTCAATTGTCTTCTTTTAACCTGTCGACAAAGCCTCAGCTAAAATGCTCTGTGAAGAAGTTTGTTTAGAAACACACTGAACATTCCAAATAAGAACACATGTCATATAAACTGACTGCATATGCCGAACTTAGAACTTGTATTAAAACCGAAGATTGTAATTGCCTAAATAATGGTATTATTTCTGGTCTATGCTAAGTGTTAATCTGTTGTGGAAGGAAGCAGCTCCATTCAAAATGCCCTGGTCATTCCCTCTTACTCATTTGTTGTGCATTAGGGCTTTTATTCTTAATGAATTTTGACAAGACAAGTAAAAAGGAAAGACAACAACAACAACAACAAACTAAGCCTTAATCCCACTACGTGGGGTCGGCTATACGGATCATATCGCGCCATCGTTTACGGTCATAAGCCATATTTTCGTTTATTTCTAGGTATAACATGTCATGTTTAATAGCTTCTTTCCAAGTCTTTTTAGGCCTACCTCTTCCTCTTTTGATTTGTGTGAGTGATTCTCTACCTTCTAAACGTCGCACAGGTGCATCTAAAGGTCTCCTGTAAACATGTCCAAACCATCTTAATCGTGTTTCTCTAATTTTCTCGTCTATTGGTGCTACTCCCACTTTGTTTCTAATGTGTTCGTTTCTTATTCTATCTAATCTAGTGTGTCCGCACATCCATCTTAGCATTCTCATCTCTGCTACCCTCATTTTTTGTTCGTGTTCATATTTAGTCGCCCAACATTCTGCTCCATAAAGCATTGCGGGCCTTATGGCCGTTTTATGAAATTTTCCTTTCAATTTTAATGGTATTTTACGGTCACAAAGGATAGAAGATGCACTCCTCCATTTATTCCAACCCCTTTGGATCCTATGTGTGACAAGTAAAAAGGAAAGATATTTGTAAATTTAAAGAAATATAAAGATCTTCTAAAATTATTTTGAACTTCATTTTTTAAAAATTTCAGGTGATGGAATTTATTATTAATACAAATTTCTGAAAGGTAGTTTACTATTCTGAAAGGTTATCTGTTACAAACTTTTAATTTTTTTTTTATCTTGATTTCATATCTATAAACATGGCTTAGTTCATTCAAAAAGTACTCATTATTGTTTTCTTTTTTTTAGTTTTGTTACTTTTTAACTTATTTGATTCCATTTCTCTTTTAACTTCTTGCACTAGCTTTTGAACAGTTTGATTGGCAAAATTATTTTTGACATGTTATTATTTATTGATGTATTGAATAATAGGTCTTGTTCACCATAAAAATAGTTAAGATCTTCAGTAGTTAAAAAGTTTCACCATAAATATTTAAAATAATCTCGAATTCTTACCATTATCAGACGGAATGATCTTATAAATTTCTAATTAATTCCAACTAATTGATTGGTATGGTCTATAACTACCCATTTTCCATTTGTTAATTCTTGGATTTTTGTTTTTTATGCATTTGTGAACTATTCTACCTTAACTGTTGCTGTTGGAATTGTCTAATTTTTTTCTCTTGAGAACCCTTGGTGGTGTTATTATTTGTCTCTTTACTTCATGTCATGTAATGCTTTACAATCTGATGCTGTACAGGATCCACCTGAAGATGCTGTTGTAACTGTCTGTGGACACGTCTTTTGCAATCAGTGCATATGTGAGCATATAATAGGTGATGGCACCCAGTGTCCTACCAAGAAATGCAAAACTCATCTTACCATGTCATGTGTATTTTCTATAACCACACTACGGATCACTCTATCTGATCAGCCGAGTACAGAAAATACTGCCAGCTGCTCGGATTTGGAAGTTGTTGAAGTTTCCGAGCCTCATTCGTTAATATGTCCCCAAGATTCTTCCAAAATTAAGGCTGCTCTTGACATCTTGTTGTCTCTGTCTGGACGACAAGATTGTGCCACAAAAACGGAATCCTCAGAGCTTATTGAAGGAGGTTATGCTTCAGGAAAGTTGCGTGTTTGTGATTCAGGGGAAGATAACAGAACCTCAGACATGAATAGAGATTCAAACAATTCGGTTAAAGTCGTGTCAGAGAAAGCAATTGTGTTCTCTCAGTGGACGGGGATGTTGGATTTGCTTGAAGCTTGTTTGAAAAATACTTCCATTCAGTATCGTAGACTTGATGGTACAATGCCTGTTGCTGCTAGAGACAGAGCTGTGAAAGATTTTAATTCTCTTCCCCAGGTTTGCATACTACTGGCATTTTGTATAAACGTTAGTTAAAAAAATAGGGATAATTACAAAAATCCCCTTGAGGTTTGGGCTAGCTACAAAAAAAATCCAGAGATGTTTCAAAATTACAAAAAGTCCCCTCAGGTTTGATTATATCTTAAAATCTGAGGGGATAACTGTAATATTTCAAAAATATTAGGGGGACTTTTGATTTTTTTTTGCTTATGAAGGGGGAAAATATAAGACGAAATCAAACTTAAAAGGGTCTTTTGTTCAAAAACCTCTGGAGTTTTTTGTGATTAGCTTGAATCTCAGGAATTTTTTTTTATCCCAAAAAAAATACTCGTGAGGTTTAGTCTAATTACCAAAGAAACTCAACTATCTTTTAAAATTACGAATACCCCCTTGGTATTTGTTTCTATCTTACAAATTGCACCCTCACTAAGGGGTATTTGTTAAGAAAATACAAACCTGAAAGGGGTATTTTGTAATTTTGAAAGATAACTGTTATTTTTATTAATTATGCCAAACATCAATTGTAAATTTTGTAATTATCCCTTTGTATAATTGATACAGTTTGGATCTTCAAAGGTACTAATTCTGAAACTTGATGCTAGGTTTCTGTTATGATCATGTCTCTGAAGGCTGCGAGTCTTGGTCTAAACATGGTGGCAGCTTCTAATGTCCTCCTTCTGGATCTTTGGTGGAACCCGACTACTGAAGATCAGGCTATTGATAGAGCACATCGTATAGGACAGACGCGCCCTGTTTCAGTTTTCCGACTGACTGTGAAGGATACAGTGGAAGATCGCATTTTAGCTCTGCAGGTACCTTCCTCCCCACCCCCGCCGAATATCTGCTTGAATTGAATGTTTTTTTGGCTCAATTGCAAAATTACAAACTTCCTTATCGTGTTAGTAAGGAAGGCCCTTTCCCACCCATATAGCAGATATATATTGAAAATAGAAAAAGTGGTAATACGCCAAATTGGCCACTTATGTCTTTTGAAAATGAAAAATAACCATGTTTTCCAACATGTTCGTTAGCCATTTTGACTAAAAACTGATGGTCATACCCTTCTTGTGTTCATTAGTGAGGTAGTTGGTCATTTTTCAAAAAATTGATGCAGTAACTCTCGTACCGAGAAATGTACCAGTCCTGAGAAATGAAATAAAGGGCAAAGTGGATAATTGAACTAAAAATGGCTAAAAACATTTTTGTTATGGAGAAGCAGCCAAAAATCGACGGACTCAAATAAAAAGAAGCTGTTGAAAAGGGAAAAAGATAGCTGTGAAAACTTGCATTTTTACATTATATGTGATTCTTTGGTATCACTTGTTTCGATAATGATGACACAAATATTTTGGTCTTTTCCAGCAAAGAAAGAGAAGGATGGTTGCATCTGCCTTTGGAGAGGACGAGACAGGCAGCCGACAGACTCGGCTTACAGTGGATGATTTGAAGTATCTATTCAGGGTCGATTAGGGCCTTTCTAACAGTTCATTTGCCTAATTCTTTCAATCTTCTTTATTAGCTAGCAACTGGAGCTGCATTTTTTCTTGAAGCTTCAGAACAGATCTTTAGTTAGGGTTATAAGGAACTGATAAGCTTTAGCATACAACATGATCGATCTCCTGGAATATATTCAAAGACTTTCCCAGCAAAGATTTACATGATTGGTTTTTGGACAAATGATTCTTTTTACATACTGTATAGTAGTTAAGAGTTTCGTCAAATTGCTGCGATAGAATTCTTGAGGGATTACTAGAAATTCTTTCTGATTTTATTGTAAATATCAGCAGCCCCTGTTTTCTTTGTTGTAGACATTTTTTCTTCGTTGAATGTAAACAAAAAATAGTCATTTTTTACCCAGGGCCTTGGTGGAGAATTTATCTATTATCGCGTGGTATTTAACAGCAGAATTTCTTAGCATGTTTTATAATGTGTTTGATCTGATATGATGTATAGAGTAACTAACTATTCAAGCTTTCCCAGGAGTGTTGGATTCATTACATCACATGTAACATTCTTTCTGTGTTTTTTTGTTGTGTTTCTTTGTACATTTCAGGAATACTGTTTCCTTCACAGGCTAAGTCCATAAATGTGAAAATGTTTAATGTGATTTTTTTTTTTTGAAAAATTAATGTGATTTGATTAAGCCTATATAATATATGGATATGCTTTTATATTGAACAAACCTTAGTCAAGGGCCCTGTAAATAACCTTGTTAAAATTTTGGCAGATTTAGTACGGTCTCACACATGAAGCGTACCCAATATAAAGGAAGGGCTAAACCCACTTTAGAGTTAACTTACACAATCAGGATTATAACTGATGAAAGGGTCAAGTGGTTTGTACTCTGGACTTTGAAACCAGTGACCATTAGTCTGCAATAAAATTTGTTTGGGGATTCTAATTGTTGTAGCTTTAGATTTGTCCTAAAGTTTTGACATTTGAGAAGTACAGACTAAAAATGGGGAAAATAACAGTTAAAATGTTCGCACTGAAAGAACATATGTACAATGGAAAGAAAAGTACATAAAACAGACCAAGTTCATTTTGAAGGTTCGTTTGAGATCTAGGATTTACGGCATGATTGGTATGTGGGAATGGGGTAGGAATGGAATTAAGAAGATTCCTTGTTTCATTCCCATTCACATCTGCAGTATCTTTAGTAATAGGAATATTCATTTCCATGGGAATCCTTATTCTGCAAAAAAAGTAAGGGAATGATCATTCATCCCCTCCCCCATGGGTTTAGCTATTCTCAATCATCAAGAATGACTCAAATTTTATTTTTAATAAAATTATCTTTCTATAATTGACTAAAAATGTTGGATATAATCTATATTTTCCAAAAGTAGTGTTATAAATAAAAAAATTTATTTATAATTTAAATATGAGTTATATTTAACATTTTAATAAATCATATTCTATAAATATTCAATATTTAAATTAAAATTTTGATATAGAATTCTTTTGTTGATTTTTCTATATTTTCTTATAAAAAATAGAGATAATTACAAAAATACCCCTGAGGTTTGGGATAATTATATAAAAACCCAGAGATTTTTTAAAATTACAAAAAACCCCTTGAGGTTTGATTATGTCTTACATTTTTTCCCTTCATAAGTAAAAAATAAATATCAAAACCTCCCGATATTTATAAAAATAGTATAGTTACCCCTTAAATTTAACCCATAATCAAACGTGATGGGATTTTTTGTAATTTTAAACATCTCTGGATTTTTTTGTAATTAGCCCAAATCTCAGGGGTGTTTTTGTAATTATCCCTAAAAAATATTATATAAAATATATTTGATATCATAGATATAAATATATATATATATATATATATTTTAACACACATTAAAATAATCTTATATCAATTTACATAACATATTTAATAAAATTTATTTAAAAAATCTTATTTAAGAGAATTTGATACTTTAAAATTATTTTTCTCAATTACTATCATTAATTTATAATTACCAATCAAGATATTTAAATCAAGTAAAAAATCGTTATACATTCATTTCTCCATTCCTTGTACATACCAATCATAGGAATAGTAATACTACATCATTCCATTCCTAATGTTATTCCATTCCTAAATTCATTCCATTCCGACCTAATTCCATTCATTCATATCAATCATGCCGTTAGGGAAACATGAAAAACCAATTTCTATCACAACGCATTATACTTTATAAATCTTTCTTTTAAATATATAGGAAATAAGTATACAAGAATTGCATGTGATTGGTTTATAATTTAAATTTATTTAATTTTTAAGAGTTAAGTGGGGGAATAGAAATTCAACTACATTGGCGCCACTTTTGTCCTCCTATAGGCATGTGAAGAAATTACAGGAAGAGCAATTAACAATTTCATGAGCAGAAATAACAGAATTACAAATTTGTAGCAATATTTTGTCTTGGGCCTCCATTAACTCCTAACTGGACTGCTGTCACGAGTCCATTTAAGAGAAACTTTGAGGCCCAGTATGGCAGTATCAGCCCAATCTTCCCGTCATTCCAAGTCGGCATATGAATTATGAAGGTATTATGTGATAGAAAACGAACCGTTATTAACAAATTGATAGATTACTTTACTTCTTTTTTTTTTTTTTTTTTTGAAATGGATAGATTTTCAAAGATTGACGAACTTTTACGAAAATATTTAAGGTTAATTACAAATCTACCCCGAGATTTAACCAAATAACGAATAAATCGAGTTATCTCTCAAAATTACAGATAATCCATAGATATTTGTTTCTCTTTCACAAACTGCATCGTGGGAAATAATTTTTTGGTAATTAAATACAAATTTAGGGGGTGTTCGTAAAAATTTGGTTCGTATTGTAATTTTGAAAGATAATAGTAGTTCTGTTTTGTAATTAGACTAAATCTTAGAGGTGGATTTTGTAATTATCCCAAAGATTAATTAGCAGATTCATAGATTAATTACTTCGGCTATCTTATCCTTGAAAGTGAAAGAAATGACAGGGACGCGATATGCTGCCGTAGTCACTGTTTGCCCAATTGACACTTAAGCAGGGGCGGATCCAGGAATGAATGATGGGGTGGGCTAGAAAATAAGAAAATTTCAATACAATAAAATTTAGGGATAGTTTCTTTTTTGAAAAAAAATGCCTTGAGGTTTGGGCTAATTGCAAAAAAATCTGGAAATGTTCCAAAATTATAAAAAACCACCTCAAGTTCGAATATGTCTTAAATTTGAGGGGGTAACTGTAATATTTCTATAAATATTAGGAGATTTTTGAAATACTTTTTTTGAAGGGAGAAAATATAAGACAAAATCAAACTTCATTTTTTTTTTTTCAAAAAGTTCTAGGTTTTTTTTGTAACTAGCTCAAACCTCAGGGTTTATTATATAATTATCCTTAAAAGTTATGCATAATTTTTTTTTTCCAATATTTATTGAAATTGTGCTCTTCAAAGCATAAACTTCATCAATAAAAATAAATAAAATTGAAGCCTTGAAGAAATTGGAGGTAGAAATTAGTGGAGGGTAAAAATAAAATGACGTTACTTAACCAATGTCTATCTAATTGCAACGAAAATTCATATTGAATTTTTAAAGAAAGGGAAGAAGGCTGAGAGGCACAATTGGTGGAATGGTAATAACAAAAAAAAAAACCCTTTTTCTTTTCATTGTGGTCGTTGGCTTTGTTCTTTATTATAAAAAAAAAAAGAAAAGAAAAGTGAGCATTGATAATATATCATTAGATTAAAAATGAGGGGGTAAACTTGTAGGATGGGCTAATAATAATAAAATCAATAAATAAACATAAAAGTAAGTAGTAATAGAAACTTCCATAAAAATTGCACTGGGCTCCAGCCTAGGGGAACCCATGAATAGATCCGCCTATGCACTTAAGAGAGACTCAATGTTGGACTTATTGAATCCTTAGCAACTTCATGCAAGGACGATCATTCATTAATTTGGCCCCTACGAGCATAGTTCAATTGGTAAAAAACTTGGGCAATATGATGTCCATTTTGCTGGTACCCGCAAATTAGAGGTTCAAATCTCTTAGTAACAAGGTGGATGAAAATTTCTTGTGTAGTAATTTAGTTTAAAGCAACTCAGGATCGGACCCTAACTCATTGAGGCATGTCCCTCGATTCACCCCATCCACAAAACTCTGAGCCGGGGCAGTGGACCCCTCAGGATGGTGTTTATCTTTTTTTTTTTTTACGATTCATTAACTTGGGATTCTTAAAAAGTTTGTTCGAAGTAAAACAAACACAAACAATAAAATGTGGATAATTACAAGCTTAAAGTCCAAAATGAAAAACTTTATTGCAATTCAAGAACACGTACAATTTAGCCAAAGGCCTTAATTAGTTCTTGAACTTTGTAACATATATAATCATTGAAGGAATAATGAATGTGTTAGGAAAAAAAAAAGTTTTAAGTATACATGCAGCTAGCTGCTGTCTTCTGAGTTAACTTCATTGAAATCCAGGGACTTAATTGTTTAGGAAAGAATGGAAGAATTAAGGGATACTTACAATAAACCCCTTGAGGTTTGGGTTAATTACAAAAAAAGTCCGAAGATGTTTCAAAATTACAAAAAACACCATCAAGTTTGCTTTTGTCTTAAATTTTCTATAATTATCATGGAGTTTTTTGAAATGTATTTTATTTATGAAGGGAAAAAATTTAAGACAAAGTCAACCTCAAGGGGTTTTTGTAATTTTGAAAAATCTCTGTTTTTTTTTTAATTAATCCGAACCTGAGGGAGGTTTTTGTAATTATTCCAAGAATTAGTGAGTAATTAGGCTACTATAATTATATCCCGGGGTCATGGTTTCTTGATGATTAAAAGCTTTCATGACGAAAAGGATGAAGGTGTTAATTTATGGTCTGTAATTAGGCCATATTCTTCTTCCACTTCAATCAAGTTCTGTATCACCGCATCTGTTGCGCTTGCTAGAAATTCAGGCCAGTCCCTAAATTCACACAAACACAAACAATGTAATTAGATCACCTTATCTATATGTTCTTAAAAAAGAGAAATTAATATCCCGTTTTCAATCTTTATGTTATTTTGAGCAGACAAGAGAAAAAGGTTTTTGAGTTATTTCTTTATATTTTTTTTTTTGGGTAAAATAATTGATTGAACATACAATATCAATTATTACCGTAGAGAATTCATGAATTGTTTAATAGGTACTCACTACAAGAAAATTTCAGTTTACCCATAGAATTAACGACATAAATGATTTTGTTATTAAATTTTACAGTTACCTACAGAATATCTACAAAATAAAAAATATTATTTCCCTCCAAATTATAAAGACAAAGTACAGACATATCACTGAAAGTTTTTCAAATTATCGACAGATTTTCTATAGGTATTTATCAACAATTTTAGATTATGTATGTAAATATTTTAGCTACAATGATTTTACCTACAACAATTTTATCTATATTTTACAATTATCTTAATACTTACCAACATATTTTTCTACAATAAACTATCCTCTTTTAATTTAGTAGTACATTTGGCAATATTCCATTTTATAAATATACGTCATGCATAATTCAAGTTAAAATCTAAAATTTTCAAAATTACTTTACACATTACCCCACTATAGGGGACATGCGCCATAGTTTTTTTTTTATATAGTTTTCTTTACCAATTATTACTTATTTTTAAAATTTATACTTTAATTAAGGCGAAAAAAGCAAAATGCCATCACTTGTTGTTTTTTTTATGTATTTTACAACAATTTATTTCTTTTGTGCTCTCTTATAAAATATTCCTGGATTCGTAACATATATTTAATATCTATAATATGAAATACGAGATGAAAAAACAAAGATTTTTTTATAACATACCCTCTTAAAGTATCAAAAGTTAGTCCAACCGTAAATTTAGCCTCTTCGAGGGCCAAACGGTACTTATCTAGATTCTCAGCCGGGCACGACCCGTCGTCTTTGACCCGAAGCTCCGACGGTTTAACGTCGCAAAAAACCGGCACGACTTTTTTCCCCGTCTCCATCAAGCGGCTCAATTCGTGCAGACAGAAGTACGAATCGCAGTACATCGGCGAGAAAACGGCGACGCCGACTCTACACTCGCGAATCGCCGCGTCGATCTTGTCGAAAAGCCTGTCCCCCGGTCTCATGCTCTTGCTGTCCAGAAACGGCCGGAGGCGGAGGCCGCGGAGGTGGTGGTACAGCAGCCCCGCCACGTTTCTCTTGGTGTCGATCCCGCGGTGGTTGATGAACACGTCGCACGGCGGCGCTAGGGTTTTCGGTTGGATTTCGCCGCCGCCTTGTGAGCGGGAGATTTGGCGGGAAATGCTGCTGATTCTGGCGGGAAATTTTCGTTGCATGGCCCCAAAATTGAAGTTATATTGAATTAATTTTGTGTTTTTAGATGTTTTGATTTGTTGTTTTTTTCTGTGAATTTTGAAATCCCTAATTTCGAAGCAGGAGTTTAGGGAATACGCAATTTTAGGGGTATTTATAGGGTATAAGTATATTGCTGAGATTTTAGAGGGATTTGATTTTGAATGGAAATAATTCTTGGTAATATGTTTTGACAAAGAGTAAAAGGGTTTGATCTTGAACGAATTGACTCTCCCGCGTTACCAACTTACAAGGAAATGTAATCCTTCAAACACGTTTTTATCCATCATTAATTTTAGGGTTAATTACAAAAAGTACCCTTGAGGTTTGACCTAATTACAAAAAACCCAGTTAACTTTCAAAATTACAAAAATACCCCTGAAGTTTTATTGTGTCTAATATTTACCCCTTCATAAGTAAAAGATATTTCAAAACACCCCCTTATATTTATAAAAATATTACAGTTAGCCCCTCAATTTTAACACTAAATCAAACCTCAGGGGTATTTTGTGTAATTTTTAAACTTAGCTGGGTTTTTTTTGTAATTAGGTCAAACCTCAAGGGTACAAAAAAATATTAGGTTTGATATTGTATTACACTATGTCTCAATCATAAGGGTTGGGCTGGATTGGTCCAACCAACTGACCCGCATATATTGGCCTTCACTTTTAGCGATTTGAAAAGGATCAACCTACTATAGCCTAACCCGAATGGTCCGAAGCCTGAAAAACCTGAATGACTTGATCAATATATACTTGTTTGGGCTATATTGGGCCACAAAAAATGAGGCCCATTGAAATTTCTGGCAGACCCTATTAGAAACTTTTTTTCCACTTGGTCTGCTAAGCTAGGGCTGACCTGACCTAACCCGACCTATTGATACATCTACCTTTACAAATATAAAAGTATACAATTACCTTCTTACATTTAATACATAATCAAACCGTAGGATTTTTTTTTCTCGTAAAGAGGAAAGTGGGGTTAGATGGTATTTGGCTAAAAGATATTAACATTTTCTAAATTTTCATATATTTTATAAGAATCTTTAAATTTACATACTTTAAAAAAAATTTAAATTTAGAGTTGGATAAGTTTAAGATCGTGAGTATATGGATTGTTAATTAACAATGATTTTGTATAATGGGAAAAAATGTTAGTTTTTTTTTTTTAATAAAAAATTAGTTAAGAACTCATTTTTTTTAAAGGAGAGCTTATAAGATCCCGTGCCTAGCATCTTTTCTTGTGAACTTTAAATCTTTATTTTCTAAATCATATTTTATCGGAAAGCTGGACATTTTATATTATCTTTTAAAGAATTTATAATAAACTTCTCCAAACATCTAAATTGTTTCTGTAGATTATATCTACTAGTTTCTTGAATTCGCAAAAAAAATATTTTTTCAGTTTTATATAAACATGTATATCAAATTGGACCTGGTCTTAACTGTGCCAAAATCCTTTCATTTAAAAAAAAAAAAATTCTTATCGTGCAAATTTTCATGCGCATGAGTGCACGAGAAGTATAGTAGCTTTGACTTGAGTTTGAAAAGTCACATCATGGTATAATTTGAATAACGATATTTCTTGATTTCAATTTGAATTCTTGTTGTATATATATAAATATTTACAAATACTTTTATACAACATCAGATTTAGACTGACTTAATTGAAGCTAATTAATTATCTAGAAGGTCTAATCATAACCAAAATAGTTTTTTTTTTTTTTTCGTGGCGTATAATAAATTATCCATTTATGTAGAGGAGATTAATGCTTGCTCGTGCTTTTGAATGTCACTGTCAAATTAATATACAATTAATATGCAAAGTTAAACAGTCAAAACATTATTCAAGAATCGTTCCTGTACGGCCATATATACAGATGTGAAGTGCGAAAGTTTAGATCATATAATCTCAAGTATATATTGCACAAGATTTGAATTGACTACATATACGTTCATATCCTCATAATGTGAGCTTTATATAGTTATCAAATTCAAACCTAGCTAGAAATTTAAATTGGACTAATTTTTCTTTTATAGTTATTTTTGAGAACTCATTTGATAACCTAGATAGGCTTCAATATATTGGTAAAATTGTACCTTTAAATTATAGTTTAATTCGAAGTATGTAAGAACTTTTCTTTGGTCATGTGTAGTTCTAGAACCTAGTAAAATCATGGAGATTCATAATTATTAATTATATTTTTATTGCCTCGACTTGTATCCAAGAATGGCGACCTACTGTAGACTATTAAGGGCATTGACCAAGTTGACCCATGAGCTGACATGTTCAAAACACAACCATCGATGCCATTGAGAATGGACTATTTTGAGGCATCCGCCCAGATCAATGTCGACTTGCCATGATATTTGACCGGATTGGTTTACGAAGAGGGAATTTAAGCATGCCGAACTAACCAAGGTGACTTCCAAAATTCGAGGAATTTGGCTGGAATCAAGGGGATTGTGCGTTAGAAGATAATCCCAATACCTAATGAACGTTAGACTGGAAATGTACCCATCCCATCAAATTGTAGTTATTCCGCCGCCTGATATACTGATTCCTTAATTCAAGGGTGTCATCTAAGTCTACTTATATTATCTACACACAGGTTGAAATAGATTCCTTCTACTGTAAATACCCCCTTTTATTACTCGGTTCACCAACTTTGTAATCTGTCTTTAAGAGCATTTACTGCCCAACCAGATTTTTAAAAAGCAAAATATAATCCGACATTCTCAGGTTGGTTAATTAAGAAAAAATTCTTCTGTTTCTATTCTCTTTTCTTTTATTACTCACACTTATAGAAAATTAATCCACATGACCCATTCTTTGTTTGATACTTGGAAGTTTGATCTCACTAAATCCAACTCAACAATTCCTAAGCATACAATATGTTTTTTTTATTAGCATGCAAATAATCACAATAACCCTTTAAATTTACATAAGAATCACTAAGCATTGTGTTGATATATAAATGTTTATTCTTATCATTCTTCCACCTCCATTAATTAGTAGGCATTGTCCATTTGTCCTATTTTGATTTTTCATAGATTCAAGAAAATTATATGGCTAAGTATGAAAATCCTGACTCAAAATTAAGAAAACGTGGATGAAGACTTGATTTTCGGTGGAGACACACAAATAAATATATATCAATATAATATGATATACCTTGCTTGTGATGTGGTCTCCTTGTCAAAAAGTTTCAGGGAAACAACCTCAAAGGCAGTCTTCTTTTGTGCGTGGTTTTGGGGTGGGGTTGAGTTGTGCGGAGTCCCAGTGGAGGGATGGATCATTCGATTCAGATTTCATATTCCATTATTTGGATGAGGATATTTTTGATATTAGAGCTGCCAATTCATGCTCGGCCCAATAAGGCCAGACTGGCCAAGAATTTCCAGGCCAAAAAAGAATCGAGTCTATTTGTTTTGTTGATTTGTGCAACAAAATCAACTAATTATGCATTATCTAGAAACTATCTATGCAGTGTGTAATAACTAAATATGTCTTACATCATGTAACATCTCATTTTTATAATTTTCCAGAGCAACACCTCATTTTCATAACTAAATATACATTACATTGAACATATTTATGCAGTGTAGAATAACAAAATATGCAGTACGTTATATTCAATAATCTCTTGTTTTCGTAAAACAGTGCCAACAAAACAACTAAATATGCATTATTTGATATCTCATTATGCAATAGAAGAACCCTAACTATACTGTAAAATAAAAATATTTGGAAAGAAAACTGCTTCCTTAAATTCCGCCACAAAATCCAGCAGTTTCAATCTCAGCTCATAAAACCCGCTGGGACCACTGATTTGAATTACAAAATTACATCATTACCTTTAAAATTAGCAAAAAATAGGAAATAATTAAAAAAACTGAATTAATCACATCCCTTTATTTTTTAAGATTAATGGGTAAGATGAGTCCACACTGTCTCACCTAGGGAGAGTGGTCTCATTTGAACCAAATCCTATATATATAATTATATATATCTGTCTGAAAATTAATTTTATTATTTTTTGAAAAATGTCTGGGTTGTTTTCATTTTCTGAGAGATTTTCCCATAAATGTTTTCCGTCTTATTCCCAACAATATTCATTTAAAAATATAATATTATATTTCATATTTTTTTTTGAAATGGTATATTTAATATTTTACAGTCCCAAAGTTGAAGCAAACACAGAGTATTTGATAGAATCTGCTCTTGACGTCCACTGAATTTCGTTTTAACCACAAACTTTCTTTAATAGTTTAATTCCAACCCCTTTATTTTCTTGTTTTTGATGAGTCAGTGGAATACGAATATACGATAGCTGTGGGTTGCGAGAGAGAGAGAGAGAGAGAGAGAGAGAGAGAGAGAGAGAGAGAGAGAGAGAGAGAGAGAGAGAGACTGCATTAAAATGGATTCTTTTGTTTTGGTAATAAAGGACATATTCATGCCCCATTTTATGGATTCTTGGTAATAAAGGTTCACGCCCACCCATAAATTCCCCATTTTTACGAACTACGCATACGAAAAAAATTACAAATAAAATAAAAAATAAACCGAAGAAACAGGCAACGCTAACATGTTCTCCGTGATAAAGTAAATGCGAGAAAGGGCTCTGTCACCGCTTTGCTTTCTTTACACACTGAAGAAGAATCTCGCATTAACTAATTTACAATTTTACCGCAAAAAAGTTCATTTTGCAGAGTTTTCAACTGGGCTTTTGAGGAGAAAACGTGCTGAAGTGGGTGCGACTTTGGATAAGAGAGATTGAATTTTTGGGATGGCGTCGAAATTGGTGTTGGTGGTTGTTTTTATCGTAGATTTGATTGCCTTTTCACTTGCTGTTGCTGCTGAACAACGGAGATCAACTGTGCGTTTTTTATCTTCTTTTCTATTATCGAGTTTTTTTTTCCTCGTGAATTTTGCTGCTGTTTTGTTATTTCTGTTGATGTTAATGGAACACTATCGTTTGATTGAAAAATATAACTTGATTTTTACTGGGAAATAATGAGTTGACGGGTTCTATTTCTCTTTCCGTTTAGCTTTCGTATATGTTCATTCCTCTACCTAGACATGTCCAACGGTTCGAACCGAACCGGCGAACCGGCGGTTTCGAACCGTGGTCAACGGTTTTCGAACCGTTGACCCGTTTCGGTTCGTTTGGTTCGAACCGAACCGTAAACCTTAATTTTAAGGTTAGGTTACGGTTCCGAACTCAAACCGTAAACGCTGGTTAAAAACCGCCGGTTTAACCGGGCGGTTTTTTATTTTTTTTTTTTTTTACAATTTGAAATTGAAATTTGAATTTCAAATTTCAAATTGAAATTGAAATTTCAAACGGTCACTTTTGTGACCGTTAACGCCGGTTTTAACCGTAAACCGGCGGTTTCGGTTAAAACCGCCGGCAGTTTTTTTTTTTTGAAAATTCAAAATTTGAAAAAATTAACGGTCAAGATCATTTGACCGTTGAAAACCCCTGAGTTTAACCGAAACCGCGGTTTCGGTTAAAACCGGCGGTTTTCCGCTTTTTTTTTTTTTTTTTTTTGAATTTCATTTTTTTCCTATAAATACCCCTTCCAATTCATCCATTTTTCCTCACACCAAATTTCTAATCTCCCAATTCTCTACATTCTCTATATTCAACTTGTTCAAGTTTAAATTCCAAGTTTCAATTTAAGTTTTAGTAGTTTCATACTTTTAATTTCATTAGCTATTTTAAAAAATGTCGAGACGTGGAGGATCTTCCCATCAATCTAAGGGCAAAGGTTTGGCAAGGCCCTCGAGAGCAACAACAACCACCACCACCCGTTTTCAATTTCATTTGATAATGCTAGTGCTAATACGGCTAGTTTACCATCACTTATTAATATTTGTGAACCTTCTATTGGTGGCAAATTTTTTTCATGTTCGTTGTATATGTCATATTATTAATTTATGTGTTCAAGATGGTTTAGCTACTTTAAAAGAAGAAATTGCACCTATTAGAGATGCACTTTTATATTTAAATTTTTTTCTTTTTTTGAAAAAATGGGCGAGATATTGTAAAGAAAATGGTTTATACCCAAGAAAATTCTCTACGATGTGCCAACTCGTTGGAATTCTACATATAAAATGATAAATGATAGTTATGCATATAGAGAAGCTTTATGTTCATTTTTTGCCGATCAACAATGTGGCATAGTTTTATTTCCCAATCAATGGGATGCATGCTCTAATTTATGTCAACTTTTAAAGGTTTTTAAAGATGCTACCAGAAGAATTATCCGGTGTTTATTATCCTACATCAATTTTAGTTGTAGATCGTTTTGTTAAAATTGCACTACTTTTTAGATCTCTCATGCCTTGTGCTACTATAGGACCAACTATTGCCCAAATGGGATTAAAATGGTTAAAATATTTCACTTATATTCCTAATGTATTTTTAGTTGCAAAAATATTAGATCCTAGAGTAAGATTAGATGGTTTAGAAGAATTGTTAGGAATATATTATGATGCTTTGTTTCCTATTAAAGAACATGACACTCCCATTCCAAGTGTTGTAGTAGAGAATGCTAAATCATGTTTATATGATATTTTTAAAGAATATTCAATAAATTTTGGTGATAGTTTTAGAGGCTCATCTAGTTTCGCTATTTCTACACCCGATGTTGAACATACTAGTGATATTGGTACGTTTAATGGCGTCAAGTATTTTGCACCATTAGATAATTTTTATGACGCGAGGATACCAAAACGTTCGAGAGGAGGCGATCCCCTTATCTTGAACTTGATACATATTTAACATCTCCTTTTGATTATCTTGAATTTGTAGTAGGAATTCAAAGTTCGATTTGTTAAAGTGGTGGTCAAAGAGGTCTTCCTCTTTTCCTATAGTAACTTTAATTGCGAGGAAATATTAGCCGTTCTCGCGTCTCAACCGGAGAGCAAGCATTCAAAGTGAGGAGGTTATATTTTGGATCCTAGACGATCTAGATTAACGAGAAAGTCAGAGGCTCAAGTATTGCTCCACGATTGGACAAACGTCGAAACACGTGAGCAACAAGTCGATTTTGATGATTCCAAGAAAGCGATAATCTTGATACCGATTCAAGCAACGGGTCACAAAATAATTGAAGAATCATGTTGCCAATTGCCACCTTCCCTAAGGTAAGTAAAAGGTAAAGAGAACTACGTAGGGTTTTGATTCCTCTATGAGGATACGTAAAGCAATTTTATTTCAATATTCAAAGTTAAATTTCAAATTTTTAACTTAGAATATTAAAATAAAACTCAAACCCATTTCTTTTTTTTTCTTTTTCCTTTCTTTGTGGTTTTGTACTTTGTACTTTGTAATTTAAACTTTATACGAAATTGTATTAACTTGTAATTTTATTTTAAAATTGTACTTTGGAATTGTAATATATTAGAATTTTTCATTTTGTAAATTGTAAGTTGTAATTTTACTTTTAAATCAATAAAATTATTTTTGTGTTACTCAATTTTATTTTCTTCATCAATTGTGTTAATTTATCAATGGTGTTAATTTATTAATATTTAAAACTTAAAAATTCAAAAATTCAAAAATTCAAAAAAAAAAAAAGAAAGAAAAACCGCCAAATGTGGGAACCGGAACCGCCGGAACCGGCGGTTCGAATCGAACCGAACTGCCGGAACCGCGGTTCGAACCGAACCGAACCGAAACCTTCTATAGGACGGTTAGGTTACGGTTCCACCCTTTGGGCGAACCGTAACCGGCGGTTCGGAACCGTTGGACATGTCTACCTCTGCCCTTAATTATATTGGGATAACTACAAAAAAAAAATACCCATAGAAATTTCAAAATTACAAAAAACACCCAAAATTTGATAAATGTAAGGAGGTGTTTGGAAGGTTTTTACCTATGAAGGGGTAAAATGTAAATAATCAAACATCGAGGGCCTTTTTGTAATTATCAAAAGCTTTTGGCTTTTTTGTTATTAGCTCAAACTTTGGGGTTAGTTTTTGTAATTATTCGAATTATATAATATATATTACACTTTAGTAAAAATGATTGACAACTGGTAGAATCCTGAAATAATTGTGTGTAGTAGTTTGGAAAAAAATTAAAATAAAATAATAGCATTCTTTTAGTTGGATAATTGAAGTTGAGTATAATCAAATTTTTTTTTTTTTTGTTTTTGGTATAGTTAACTATTTTTAGAATCTATAAATATCTATCAATGTTATTGCATATATAATTCCTAGTATGCTTACTAATTATCAATGTTTTTGTTTTATGAGTGTAAATAAAAAATGATATATCATGTTGTGAACATCTTAAATATCTGTGTTTAATGCTGATTTAATACATGATCCGATCTCTAAATTTTAATTGTTAGAAAGAACAATAGTAACAGCATTCATATTAGGGATAATTACAAAACCCCTCTTGAGGTTTGGGCTAATTACAGAAAAAACTAGAGATGTTTCAAAATTACAAAGAGCCCCCTCAAATTTGATTATGCCTTAAATTTAGGGGGTTAACCGTAATATTTTTAGAAATATCATGGGAGTTTTGAAATGTTTGTTGTTTATGAAGGAAGAAAATATAAGATGGATCAAACACCAACGAAATTTTTGTAGTTTAGAAACATCTCTGATTTTTTTTCTGTAATTAGGCTAAATTTTAGGGGCATTTTTGTAATTATCCCTTCATAATATTTCAAGTTGGTTCTAAGCAAATGTAACAATGTCTTGTTCTTTGAGTGTGGGATTAACGCTTCATTTTCTTCGTCTCTGCAGGCAAGAGTTGCCACTGATGCAAATTCTAACTACTGTGTTTACAATTCGGACATAGCAACCGGCTTAGGTGTGGGCTCGTTTTTGTTCCTTATGGCTAGTCAACTACTTATTATGGCGGCGACTAAATGCTTGTGCTGTGGGAGAGCTCTCCGACCTGGTCGTTCAAGGGTTTGGGCAATTGTCTTGTTCATCACTTGCTGGTACGTTTTTTTCGATATAAATCGTTCTACAATATCAAGATCTCTCATGCTAGTGTCTTTATCTGTTCCTATTTTTTCGTTAATCTGAAGATGATAGATGCTAATACACTTGTTGGTATACCTTTAGGCCCTGTTTGCTTGCTTTGGTTGGGCGTCATAGATGCCTAAACAAGGCTTATATTCAGTTTGTTTTAACATTAATTAATAATCCCATCATATACTAATGATCCGATTAAAATCTGGTTAATCATAGGAGTAGGAGAATGCATATTAACCAAAAGCAAACACATGATATGTAGATCTGAATATTAGAGATGGCAATTTCGACCCACCCCATGACCCCGGGGCGGGACGGGTATGGGTATCACTTCCGTCCCTTGGGTACCCGCCCAGCCCGGCCCGCCTAGTATTTTTATTTTTAAAATATATTCTAGACTTCTGAGATATATAGCAGGTTTGTTATTGCCCGAGCAAATTGTGTTTTATCATCCGTTAACAGAGGAAGTATATATTTTGCATATATAATAGATATTATAATATAATTTTTATGTTTTCTTATATTATATCTAATATTTATAAATTGATAATAATAAATTTTGTAAATAATATTTTACTTTTTTCATTTATTTTATTTAATTTAATTTAAAACGGGACAGAACGGGTTGCCTCATTGTCATCCGGTCATCCCTAGATCTGATGATATATCATTCACTATGGTATACGTTAATATTTCAATCATTTCCCACTGTAATCTATCTATCCTATGTAATCACATCAATTGTCGCAAACGAGGCCTTACTGACTCCCATTTCCTATTTTTAGCAATTTAAAGGTTGAATCCGTTCATTAATAAACAGGTTAACATTTTTCATTGCTGATATGGTTGAGGAAAAATCCTCCTTCTTGTGAGGAAAAGGTTTTGGAGCAGGCATTTATAGTCTTTACTGGGATACTTTGAGATGTTTGTGAGCTTTCAAACACTGGTGATGGAAAATCGGGATGGAGGCATAAAACGATATTCGTAATGAAGAAAGTGGTTTGTAGTTTTTAATTTAAGTCCTTGTTTGAATTTCAATTTGTAGCAGAGATAGAATATGCAATCCGTTTAATTTGTAATAGCCTTTTCATTTGGTATGATCTTTGCCTTACTTGACATGCTTTCTGGGATTTTTTTCAGAGTAATTTTGTTGGATGTAATGCCAAGCAACTTTTTTAAGTCTTCATAGATGGTGGATATGGTTGAGGAAAAACAGGAAGGTAAGGCTATCCTTTATTTGGTTTAAAAATAAAATTTTAACCTTTATTTGTTATCAAAAACAAGAAAATGCTAATTTACCTTAAAAAAACATGTAAGTAATTATTAAGATAACTGTAAAATGTATGTAAAATCGTCGTAGGTAAATATTGACTAACAAATATCTAAAAGTATTGGTAAAAACCTACAATATTATATTTTTGTTGTTGAGGAAAAACAGGAAAAACTTTATTTGTGTAAGGGAAAAACTTCTATGGTAATAATTTTCAATGTATTTAACCTTTATATAATTATTTTTTTTTCTTTTTCTGGATGAACAAGAAAATGCTAATTTATAAAAAAAAAAACATAAGCAATTTAAATAGAAATTTAAAATTTAAATAACAAATATCATAAAACCAATATTATATTTTTGAAAAATATTCATGTATATAATTTTTTGTATTTAAATAGAATTTCAATTTAAATCCATAACCTTGAAAAATATTCATATTTTTGTATGTGTTTATGATCCGTCTCATAAACTTAGATCCATGAGACGGTCTAACATAAGACAACCTCTTTTTGTTGGTAAACTATTGGTGATTTGTTGGTAATTGAGCATTATAGTTTGGGGAATGAAATTATGTCGGCAAACCGATATTACTTTTTATAGTGGAAATGGAAAAATGAAATCCCACAATCAGATCAAATTGGCCAAAAATTGTGCTAAAAGTTTCAATCAACTTGCTAATATCCACTGGACCATGTCCACATAAGAACATCAAGTGATTTCAATTAGTTTTGTTCTTCCTTCATATCCGCCACATTACCATACACATTATAATTCTAGTGTAAACGAACTCTAAAGTTTATTTGACAATAAATTCCCCAGATTTAGACATTCAATTCTGCCCCACCTTTTTCCCCCTCCATTTTTAAGTTTCCAACAAAAATATGTATTCTTCTACACATCTTACTTGTGTGAAAGTTGGACAGGACCAGGGCGTAGCCAGCCCGCGTGGTAACCCCTAGCCCAAATCTTTTTTTCTCCTTAAAAAAATATATATATATATATATATAATTTTTTTTATTTTTTTCCATAGACAGGACGCAATGTTATGAACATGTGTTATGGTCCTACATACAAAATATTGGGCTTGCTGCACCTTTACAAGAATTGCAACCTCATACTTCTGGAGAAAGCGACAACCTTTTTTGTCTGTGCTGATCAATCCACATGTTTCATCCAAATTCCATGCACATAACAAACACAAAATAATGTTCTTGTAAAAAGAAAATTCACATATAAACCAGCCCTTGATCAGTTCACAACCCAATTGCCCCAAACAAGATACAAAACAATATTTTAACAAAATCCACTATAAACTGTTCAACATATTACATATATATTTATACAAACATACATATCCAGAAGAATCTCATATCACACATCTACTCACCCTACCCACGTGGACAATGTCCCATTTGCTTATCTCTCTCTCAGCCATCTTTTCAATATTCTCCTTTGATCGCCCCCGGGAATAGCCGATCTGTTTCTGGGTTCGATTCTCGGCATGAGCAGATAAATCTACTCTTGCCGTGCGTCAATCTGGCAAGGGTAGTTGGATTTGGTCCGAGTCTAACCATTCGGGCCATCCCGCGATATCATTTATCTGTGGCAATTTGAAAGGACCCAGACTATCATCAAAAGACTTGTAGGGCGTAAGTTCAAAACCCGATTATAAACAAATATATATATTCTCCATTGATCCCAAAGAAAATGAGTACAGAAAATACCAAAACCAGAAACAAGAATATATAATTATTTCCGAATATCTGCTAGCCTGAAGCTGATAATGAAAAGAACAGCTTCAAACAGTGACATGTAACTGTCACAACTATACAACTGAATGACTCAACTAACACATGAAAGTGGGCTTAGCTGAATAACCGGAAATTCAAAAAAATATCATATCGGCTCTAACTTAATTTTTTTTTCCTTATTTCTTAACACCGTCTAAGCCGGAGACAGACTTGGGCTGTGGCCCAGTATGCCCTCCCCAATCTCCGCCATCAATACAAATATACTTAAAAATACACATAACCATAATTAAGATAGATTAATAGACAAACTTCTAAGAATCAGACTCTTCAAAAAATGTGTTTTTTAGGGTTTGATCTCTTCAATACCAACATCATCCCATGCTATATAATTGAGATCATTTGATGAATTAGCAAACAAATCAATCTCATTCCAATTCCAATAATTGGACAATTGATCCACTGCACTAGTGTTGGTATCCAAGACTGGCCACACTGGCATACTGCTATTGGCCGGAATATCAAGACTGGTAATAGTCGATTCCTCTACGGATTGATAATAATCAATAATCCCATCATCTAAGGATTGATAAGATGTGGGATCAAAATTATTAATCAGAGATGTATTCACATCTAAAGAACTGTTTACACTTGAGCTGACCATCAAGTCCGGGTATGGAATATTAGAAGGAATATTCCGGCAATGCTGTTGACGTGGCTCGGCGGCGGGGGCGGCTGAGATTTTGGGACGCTTGTTTTTGCGGCCGCCGCCGACGGAACGTTCCGGAGGGTGCCGCCTTTGGTCCAGTGCCTCTTGCAGGACTTGCAAAAATGGCGAGGCTGGGATTTATTGTAATTGTTGTAATAACAGAATTTTGTGTTTGTGGAATTACACCTCGGACAGTTTAAGGGCTCTGATAATTGATGGTGTGGTGGTGGCTGTTGCCGCCGTGTGAACGGTGGTTTGGGAAGCTCCGCCGTGCCGGAAGTTTGGGCCCAATCGATTACGCCTAATTGATGATTATCACCCAAAACGTCTTTTGTTCTCAAGCCCATGTCCAAATTATAAGCCCAAAAAAACAGAATTTACACTCTTTTGAGAACTCTCTGTTTCTGTTTCTATGGGATTTTATTTAAATATGTTTAAGAAAATGAGAAAATAGTGGGTTGTTGGGAGGATTTATTATTGTAAAAAGAGAGATAAGAATGCATGTGAAATATTAGGTTTAGAATGGAATTGTGAGGATTGAGGAAGGTGATGAGAAATGAGGATGGCTGTGTGTGAGAAATGAGAATGTATGCTTCTATATAGGGATTATTAAATATAACCACTATTTGAGCTTGTATTTTTCAGTTTCAAATAATATGATATTAATCGAAATATTCAAACTTCATATCTTTTAATTTCTTTAAAATTTATCACTTTCCTTATTATTTGAATCACAAGCTTGTAGTATCTTTAAGTTTCTGGATTATTATATATATATATATATATATATATATATAAAAGAAGAACAACATGTTTGGTCTAATTTAAAAAAAAAATCTATTTTTTTTATGGTCTGATTGTTTTAAATTTAAAGAGGTAATGGTAATTAATATTTCATTAATATAAAAGGGGGATTTTGAATTTTTTTTGCTTATTAAAAAGAATTAGTGAAAAAAAACTCCGAAGGGATCAAGGATTTTTATGGAAATTTTAATTTTTTTTTTTTTTTGGTAATTAGTCCAAACCTCATGGATTTTGTAAGGTTTAATTAAAAAATAATTGGTCCCTTAACTATAGTAAGGGGCTAACAACTTTGGTCCTATAAATAAACTAGGTAGCAACTTTGCCTCCCAAAGAATTCTGCGTTATTTTGATTCCATAAGTTTTAAGTTGTGCAATTTTAGTTATACAAGTTCTGATTTTATGTAACTTTGGTCCGAACTGAATGTTTCAATATTTTATTTGTTCCTATAATAACATTGTCTTTTAGTCAACCAATACTCAAAATTCATATGACCGTTAAAGCTAATAGGAGTGGTATTTTGTATTCATATTTTCACTAACACGTGAAATCGCTAAGGATTAAAATTACCACATCAAAAAGTTATGAGAATAAGATTGAAAGAAATAGAGGACTAAACTTGCAATCAAGCCAGTTTTGAAATCATCCCTAGCTTCTATATATTACCTGTTTAATATGTCCATCACTGTCTATCAATCTATCTGTAAAAACAACAATAATTCTTGGGGAGAAGATCACAATCACTCAAGGTTCTATGGTCTAGAATCTTGAGGGCTCATTTATTGATATATGTGGGGGTGGTATAGGTGTCAATTATATATAATATTATGCACACTTTGGTTTTCTCTATCAGTCACCACCGACCAACCCCACCCCACCCACTACCAAAAAAAATAAAGAAAAAATAAAGAAAAAAGAAAAAGAGAGAAATCATTATTTCACATTCCTGCATAAAATGTATGTTTTCTATTTGATTTTCATGTGATCATATAATATGCAGTTTATATTATTCGATGTTTCAATCGTGGCTTATATTAATTACTACTACTTTACAAGCAAATTTCTTCATTCCTAAGTTAAATTTAAAGTTTTAAACATGGAAAAGATACACGTGGACTCGTCCATACCGTGTATGGACCAAGAATATATGCTCCAGTGACACCAAATCTGACCACATTGCTATTGAAATGTGAAAAATGGCAAATAATTTATTTTCTTTAATGTGTGACATTATTATTGCCATTACCTGAACGTGTGCACTGGAGTAAGATTTACATTTTTAGCGAAGATTTTTCTTAATGCTCTTTAGTTAAAGACTAAAAATTATTTAAAGATAAAAATGTTAAAATGTCTATGTCCCCATACTTACGGACGAAAAATACATAAGTTTCAAAAGACTAATTGGTACCTGTAAATTGCCTCGCCGTCCATGTTTTCAAGTTGTCACTTCAAACACGTAGAGCCATATAAATTGCATGATTTTTTGCCCCCTCAGGCCTCATGTATATGTTTAGGGAAAAGCAACATATATATCAAGATAATAATATCCAAACATCATGTAGTCAGGTCACAAGAATGGGGTGAGCCGATGAAAAATATAAAAATAAAATAAAATCAATAAATCACATAAACTATATATAATTTTTTATTTTTTTTTTAAATTCCTTAATAGATTTATAGGGAAATAAAAGAAAAAATGGAGAGGTGGGAGCCAGTATGCCTCCCCTAGCTCTGCCATTGGACGTACCTATATATTGTCAAAGGTTGTTTGGTAAAAAATTATGAGGCATTAATAATCAACAAAGATAAGATGATTATATATCCCTGCAGGCCATTACATACTATTTAGTGATTTGGTGGGGTATATATATGCTATCGTGTACTAGTATTATGGTAAAATTTACTATATATGTACAAAATATATATTTCTATATATATTATATGGAATGTGGATTAATTAAAAGAATTACTAGGATAATATCCATTAGGAGTTGGAAAAATTGGCAAATCTTTAAATTTCGGCGCCTTATTTTCTGTGCTTGGTTAGATATGGGTTTATACTTTTCGTATTAAATAGTGTTACTTATTTTGTTAATCAGTAGCAGGAGGCTTAAATAGTCATAGTGAACCAATTTCTTCTTTACTTGCATAAAACTCGCCAATTTGTTAAGGGAAAAAAATTTAAAATTAATAAGGCAGATGGTTATATAATGGCATAGCCAAGAAATTTTATGATTTGATGGTGGAGCTATCGTGTCCTAATTGGGGTAAAAAAAAAAAGAATTTTTGAGATAAAAAACTAATAGAAAATCATATAAATTTTAACTATTTTTTTAAAAAAAATTACCTTGTAAAAAAATTTTAAAAAATTGTTGGGGGGGAGGGTCAGGGCCCTTCAGTGGCAGACCGTGCATCAACCAAAATAATATAACTGCGAAGTTTAGGTGAAACGTAGTAGGTAAAATGGTTATAGGTAAATATTTACCAATAAAATCTAAAATTATTGGTAAATATCTATAATATTTATGTAAATAAATTTAAAATTGTTGGTGATTTGTTAGTAATTGGTTGATATAGTTTTGAGAAAAATAATATTTTTATTATGTTGGTATTCTGTAAATGAGTGTAAAATTTAATAACAAAATTATTTACTTACTACAAGAAAAAAAAACTGTAGAAAAGTTTTTTTTTTTTGTAGTAAGTAACATCCCTTATACAGTTTTAGTAGTAATTTTTTTTAAATACAATGAGATTATATATATGTACGCGTTTGAAGGCAAAAAAAGGTTGTAGGATAATATATTAAATTAATTAATTAGAAGAATGTAATGTGAACTGCGAAGTACGACTAATTGAAGTTGGTCGTCACCTGCATGTGTAAGGAATTTTTCTGGAATTTATTATATAACAAGTAGACCGAATCGAATATATGTCGGACAGGGCAGTGACTAATTGTCATTTGTTAGTTTAATAATGAATATAAGAATCGTGCGATATAATTAATTATGACCCTTTGAGGGGCTCATTTGTACCATTCCACTTTAATTGCTTTCAAAAAAAAAAAAACTAGACTAGACCATAATTAACTAGAATTAAATTGACCACAACACGCGTGTTCATAATTTTATGGTAGAAGTGTAAACGAATAGAGTCGAGCATTGTTCAAGTTTGTTTCAATTTTTGTCGAGCTTCAGAAATCATGTTTGAGTTTGGTTTGATTATTAATCGAGTTAAGCTTGAACGAACTTTAGTTGAGCCAACCACGAATCGAATTCGAGTAATTTGATATTTTTACACACATTAGAGCTTTGTATTATCGAACAAAAAATGTTGTTCAAGTTTGGTTTGTTATATCAACAAACCAAACACAGACGAGCTTTAAACAATCAAATCTCAAATCAATTATCGAGTAATTTGGTTCGGTTTTTATCCATATTTGGTGGTCACGTACTTTATTAGTAAATCCATTTATTGCAAGTCCCCTTCCGTGTCTATAATTCCATTGCTGATAAATATATGTATATGGTACAAAACAATTGACCTATTAGGATTAAGGTCCAGCCAATAAATAATGTTCGTATTACAAGTGCACGTGTAAGTACATCATTGGACGGGCCCTATATATACACATGAATAATATATTCACCAATTGCTTGCCATACCATAATCTTGGTTGTACAGGTTGGAGCACGAGCTTATATATAATTACTTCGTGATCTAGTTATATAGAGCACTATTACAAGTAAACCTCTCTAATTAATAACGTTCAAATTGTAATAATCTATTCATTTAGCGAGATCTTAAAAATATCATTAAATTAATAGATAGAAATGTGATTTGTAGAGAAGTCTGTTTCTAGACGTGTTTATTAAAAAACTATTGACGAATTGCAAAATATTGATTTATTTATTTACCATCAAATAGCATATCAGAATATTCAACATTGTAATGCGA
This sequence comes from Rehmannia glutinosa, assembly GCA_016081115.2. Classification (NCBI taxonomy): domain Eukaryota; kingdom Viridiplantae; phylum Streptophyta; class Magnoliopsida; order Lamiales; family Orobanchaceae; genus Rehmannia; species Rehmannia glutinosa. The sequence goes on along the minus strand of CM071929.1, from coordinate 10,485,754 downwards.
ATAATATTATACAACAACAAAAATGTTGAAACCGTAGAGTTGTTATCGGCTAGCAGACATTCGAGAACAACATGTGATTTGTGAATGTGAAGATAATATATAATGCTATTGTAGAAGTAAAACCCTTCCTCAAAAGAAATCTCAACGACAATGTCATTTAACCGCTTTTTGTTGAGCTACGGGAAAGCCGCACTAAACATTTTTACGATTTATCAAAATCAATTTCAACAAGAAATGAATAACCATCGAGTCATGTTTTAATGAAGTGCTCATAGATTAATCATAAATGTAATATATATTAAGAAAATATTAATTAATTTATATATTGGATGGAGCCTAATAATTTATCATAGATATATTGTCTTATAAATTTAGCAAATTATTAATTTAGCACGTTGTTCTCGAGTCGGAACCGGCTAAAAATATTATTTAAGCGAGATTATCAATTAATCGAGTATTAAATTATCGAGGTTTTACTATATATCAATCAGAATAATATGTATCTATATAATCAGTTTTTGGACAACTATAATCTAGACTAGAGCTGTCAAAATGGGTTGGCGGGGCGGGCCAGCCCATGGGCTAGAAAAGCCCGCATATTGGCGGGGCGGGCCAGGCCGCCATTATGGCGGGCTGGAAATACATTGGCCTAGCCCAACCCACCGTGGGCCGCGGGCTAGGCGGGCCAACTTGCACTAAAAATAAAAAAATAAATTTTTTTTTGCATATTATTTATTTTGATGAGTTAAATAAAATAAATACATATTTTAAAAAATATTAGATATACTTTTATAAGAGATAAAAATATAAAATATCAATTATACTTTTTTTCCTTCTATTTCTTCTTATATTTTCTTCTCATTTTCTCTTTTTTTTTTATTTAAGGCGGGTTAGCCATCGCCCAACCCGCCAAGCCAAATGCGGACTAGCCCCGTTTAGGCCCGTATTTTTGCGGGCCTCTAAACACCTAGCCCGTCCCCTACTTGAGGCGGGTGGAATGGGCTGGCCCGACGAGTCTGGCCCATTTTGACGGCTCTAATCTAGACAATATGTTGGAGCATGAGCTTATGTATATATATATATAAGTTGAATGTAGAGTTTGTAATTAAGCCAATATGCCAAAAAAGAGAAAAGAAATATTGAAAATATTACACTGCCAAACGCACCATCAGTTTCAGATTTCTTGTAGTCTTCCCAATATTGTCAAAGAAATTAGTGGAAAACACGTTAAGAAAAGACATGATTTGCTCATTTGAGAGACAAGAATGGAAATGATAATGAATCAAGTAATGAAGAAATATTTGAAGGAAGAAGGGGACAAGTGCCTAATATCTAGGCACAAGATTTAACCCATTTGGCCTCTTCCCATATATACACATCTATATAAAAACAATAAAACAATTAAACAATAAAACAAAAGCAAAAAAAAAAAAATTGAAATAACTGCAAAAGAGATTATTACGTCAAAAGATGTTCTTGGGCTTTAAATGGGCTCGAGTTTGATGCGCATTATGGGTTTTATCACTTTTATGTAACCCTTTTATCGGTGCGGTTGAGATGGGCTTGCATTCTATAGGCCTATGTGCTTTACTGATAGAAGTTATTGGGCTGATATATTGGTTTTCGTATTATTAGAGTGGCTCTGAGGCTTATATATATAGTACTCACATGGTCCGTCCAAAGTCGGTGTTATTAACGTGGGCTTTTGAACGAATTTTTACTGAACAGCAGACTGATTTTTGAATTTGTACATTTTCTTCATCCCAAATCTTTTATGGATACTTCAAATTTTAAAACTCACATATGGGCCCCTCAAAAAAAAAAAAAAACTCACATATGGGAGTTTTAGTGCTGTGATTTATAGTTCCAGATATCTTCTTGACTTGGTCTAATTCATCTTAAGCCACTATTGTTTTTTTTTTTTAATAAGTTGGGAGTAGTGGTTTTTTTTTTAATAAATTTTAGGTTTGAACCCCTTTTAACACTCTTCTTAAGGATAAGGATGGCAAAACCACCCTTAAAGGATCAAAAATGGTGACCCTTGAAAGCTACTATTATTAGTATAGGGATAATTACTAAAAAATACCCTTTAGGTTTAATCTAATTATAATAAAGACCTAATTAAGTAGTTGTAATACTCGGAATGATATTTGTAATTTTAAAAAATAACTGATTTTTTTTATAATTAATTTAATATTAGGGGTAATTTTTGTAATTAATTTTTGTGAATTCTTGAAGTTGACAGTGTCAACTATCACGTGCAACCTTAGTTATTTTGGGCACTTGCCTTAAGACAGACTCCTTTATGAATAATGGTATAAGATGCTCAAGGACCTAACTATCCCAAAAAAAAATTCTTCACTTGACAAAATTCCTAAATTGTAGTGGTTTATTACTTGAGTTTGGTACTTGTGTTCAGTTAAAGATCCATTGAAAGTAAACCAAACAGAAATGGCTCCTTCGTTATATTTCCACATTTATTCACCTAATCTCTTGAAAAGGTAGTAATTTCACAAGAAATTTTAAAAAATGTGACACGAAAGCGAAAGAGTTTAAAGTAGCACATGGTGGGGAAGAGAGACCACAATATAGGGAAAGAGATGGCTCATAAAGTTCATCTTCCTACACATAAATGTCAAACCACTGGTAGTTGGTTTTGTCCGTGATGGTCTTTATTTTTATTCCTATTATTATTGTGAATTTAGAAGCACCAAACTCACCAAACATTTTTTTTTAATACATAAAAGATGCATAATGAGACAAAATAAGAGAACACAGCATATATCTACTCCATAAAAAGTTGCAATTAGTGGGATCTATACTCCTATCATTTTATTATGAACAAACATATTTAGTGATTTAACTACTATTTTTGCTCATTGTAATTCAAGGATATGTGTGTTGGGGTGTCAATCTCTGACAAGATACAAATCAGACCAGCAGTTACTCCGAGAAACCCAAACAGGAACATTATTACTAACACGATGTTACGAATTTGCCTTCAAATATAGTATTTTATATTCTATTTAATTTTTTATGTATTTTGAATATAACCCGAAAATTGACCTGAAACTAAACACCAACATGACCCGAAACTCGAAGATTCGTATTGGCACCCCTATATGTATGACACCGAAAAGTAAAAAGGATTGTCCGGAGACTAATAGGTATTTTGAGGTTCAATTTAGTTACAAAAAAAAAACTCTCAACTATCTTTCAAAAATACAAATATCCCTTGATATTTGTTTCTATTTTACAAATTGCACCTCAAATAGGGGGTACTTGTTAAGAAAATACAAACCTCAATGGGGTGTTTCTAATACCTGAATGCCATTTCTTCTTTGAAATTGAGGGTAAAGCTTTTGTAATAGTTTCTCAAGCAATATTATGTGTTTATCAAACATGTTGCCTCCACTTTGCCAGAAACATCAAACAAAATTCTCATGTCTCAACTGTGTGTTATGTGAAATTTGCATGACTAAACTTCCAGCACCCATCACAGTTACATGGCACAAAACATGATGCTTCCAAAAATAATTCATGTAAATTACATAAACTACTATCTTTTCTTATTGTTAAGGGATAATTGCAGAAACAACCCCTGAGGTTTGAGTTAATTACAAAAAAACCATAGATTTTTGAAAATTACAAACAAAAATTGATTATGCATTAAATATAAGGGGGTAATTGCAACATTTTTACAAATGTAAGGGGTGTTTGAAACACTATTGCTTATAAAGGGAGTAAAGTTTAATACAGAATCAAACTTCATGGGATTTTTTGTAATTTTTAAAAACCATGTGGGTTTTTTTTTTTGTAATTAATCCAACCTCAGGGGTAGCTTTTGTAATTATCCCTTTTTGTTAATTTCAGCAAAATTGCAGTTTAGTTCAAATTACTAGACTAATAAGGCAACATTCTACTCCAATGTAAATTGCAGAGAATTTGTAACTTGACAGATATTTGGTTAAAGCAGACTGCATAATGCAAATATGCTGCAACTTCTAGATGTAGACCAACAAATTAGCTGTTATCATGTCTGGATAAGCACTCAAGTGCCAGATTCTATTTTCAAAACCACATCAAATAACTTTACAAGTGATCATTTATTTTGGACTCAAACACAAAATACATTAAAGTTTATAGATAGTTTTTTATGATTTGTTTCACTGGACTAAAGATTATAACTTTAAAAGTGATCATTTATTTTGGACTAAAACACAAAATACATTCTCTCAAAAAAAAAAAAAAACACAAAATACATTAAAGTTTATAAATAGTTATACATTTCAAATGCAGACAATGCACAGGAGAGGAAACAAGAACACATGTATAACTGTAATTGATCTAAAACTTATCACAAAACAAAAAACTATTTTTTTTTTCTAATTCTATGACTTGTTAACTGGATTGAGTTGGTCCAGAATAACACACACCAAAGGATTATAACTTTTCTATCAAACCAAGATTGCAATGAGAATATGCAAACAAACAAACAAACCTTAAACACCAGAACTGAACATTATATGTTGTATAATGCTTCCTTTTTCAACCTCAATCCCTCTACTCTGCTTATTCCACAAATGCACCCCAAAACTCCGGCTCCGAATCTGCCTCAGTTTCGCAAGCAACCATTTCGAGTGGCTCAAACTCTTCGGCCCCTCAAAAAGGCTCCCGATTCTACTCCAATCCACCGGATAAAACGCCATGGGCGGTAACACGGTGAAATTGAATCCGGGCCGTCCGTTTACCCGCGATACGACTCTTGAAACTAAGTAAGGCCCATTGTGGCCCCATTTATTCCCATCAAATGTGAGTGCAAATTCTTGAATAAACTTGTAAAGCAGAGGATGATTCTCATCAAAGATCATCACAGCATTATTTAATCTGCTCCAATTTTTTGTATCAAGATCAATTGTCTGAGCCCCAATTGCATTTTTTAGGTCACCAAGATTTTTTAGAATTATAACATCCGTGTCTAAATAAATCCCACCAAATTTGTACAATAAACCCAATCTAAGTAAATTTGAGAGGTTTTGACCTAAAGGGACCTCCCCAGGGTTTATGTTCCCACGCATTAACTGGTTGTACCAAGCTTGAGCAGGGGTGTTCTGGAATAAATAATTAAAATCAGGGGAAATTGCTGTAATTTTAAAACCCTTTTTCAATAAGGGTTTCAAGATTTGGATCCCATTTTTGGAATCTAGTGAATTTGAGGCTATGATTAAGCAGCCATTATTTGGGTGGGTTTTAAATAAGCTCTTCACAGCAAACATCTCTCTGTCTCCAAAAGACTCCATTGGAGAAATCCAAGTCATGAAAAAACGAAACTTACAGGAATTGTCATCAAAAAACTCCATCACTCTAACCTCAAATCGCGTTTCCTTAGCACGACTCTGCTTTTTTCGTCTCTTCGGGCGATACAGAGTAGTTGTGTTTGTGGAGACCACCGCCAAGTTTCGATTTTTATGCAAAAGCGGCAAATGGGTTTCCAATTTTGCACTCGGGCTTTCATCTTTCACTGAATAGAGAACAGAGGATGAGGGTTTGGCCGAAGAAGGCAAAGAAAAGAACTTTCTTGATTTTCCGGCGACGATTTCCGGCGAGAAGCTGGACGGTTCCGGCGGGATTTTTGCTGAGATGGGGACGTGTGTGCAGAATATAGTGGCGCTGTTGTAAGCTAAGAGACAAAGCGAAAAAAGAGAAATCAAAGCGTAAAAAGATCTCTTGCTTCTTTGGAAATGGAAAAGAAGCTGAGACAAAAAAGTATTATCAGTATTTTCCATTGGTATTTTTGGCATAAGAAATGGGTTTTGTTGTGTTCATAGTTCAAGGATTAGATTTGCTCCAAGAGAAGAATAAAGAGATTAAAAAATGGCATAGAAAAGTGAAGATCAAGTTCAAGAGCAACTCTTTTCAGTGGGGGAGGCGGCAAAAAAGAGCACAAAAATTGAAAGCGTGGTTTTTTTGGAGGGTCTTGGTTGTCTGAACTTTTTGAAAGCAGTGATTTTTGTTCTGAAAGGAAACTGTTGATATATTATTTATGTCCCCTGTTTTATACTTATATGAAGAGAGAATGCGATGGTGGAGAAAGGTGCAATAAGTGCAGGAAATGTGGTACAGTTGGGTTGGTGGGTCCCCAGAGGTTTGAGGGGCTAAAATTGATGGTGAAGTTCAGATTGGGGCTAACGTCTAGGCCGGATCTGGTTGGGATTAGGTTATGTTAATCGGAAAAGAAATTGTAGGTGGATAATGAGGACTTAGCATCTAGATGGAGATTAATTGGGGCTAGACGGATATTTTTAAAATAGAGTGGAGTTTATGTACATCAATAAAGAAAATGAAACTATATTCTTAGTCTCCCATCAAAAAAAAAAAAACTATATTCTTAGTCAGTGGCACTTGCAGACTGAAGATTGGGCTTTTAGTTGCTCTTTGAAATTATACTTCCAATAGTATGAATAGTTTTTATTTTTTAATGTATCATTGTATCTTCTATTTACTAAAATAGATAATTACACAAATTACCGTGAGTTTTGGGGTAAATACAAAAAAACCATATAAGTTTTAAAATTACAAAAAAATCCTTTGAAGGTTTAATTCTATTTTAAATGTAATGGGGTAACTGTAATATTTTTATAAATGTAATGTTTTTGCTTACTGTGGGAGCAAAATGTAATACAGAATCAAACTTTAAGGAGATTTTTGTAATTTTCAAAAATTTCCGAATTTTTTTGTTATTAGCTGAGGGTAGTTTTTGTAAGAGCTGAAATATGACCTAAACCTTGTATACTTATCTATTTAATAGTTGTCTGACCAATTACAAGAAAGTTTACTGGTCTTGTGTATTCAGCAAGATGATTAATAACTAGGAAGTAGGAAGTATGCTAAATTTGAGAATGCAATTAGGAATTAGGATGTTGTATTCTTGCAAGGATTAATCCTTGTTAATGTACTTTCCTTAAGTCTGATTATGAAAAGGAAAGAATATTTTAATCCATTAAATAAGTTTTTGTTTTTAGTGCATATCATGTTAGGTGCAGTGGTTGGAATCAAAACCCAGATCTTTGGTCATGCTCAAAGAGTTTTAACCACTGGATTACTATTCAGTTCTCATTCATTAAATAAGTTAGAGTTTATATGTATTATTTTTTTATTTTTGTCATCATGTTCACCCCACTTTCGCGTGTTGGCTGTGACCGGCTTTATCGGAAAGAGACCTTCCAAATTAACTTACAATCATTTCCGCAAAAAAATTATAAGTGCATAGCAAGAACATGAGAAAATATTTAGAATTCAAACATGTTTGGAATCCCTATGTCATCAATCAACAGCTTGAATTAAAGCAGTTCATTAATGATAATTTTACAAACAGCATCAACAGAAACAGAATGACAACAACAGTTACAAATCCATACATTCCACAAGAAAAACAACAACAACAACAAATTAATCTACAAGACATTAAACATCAGACGACCTCAAATCAGCCCCCTCCGTTTCCTGTACTCATCAACGGTCAAGATGCGTCGTCCATGCTTCCTCACATCCACCGGAGCCTTACACCCTTGAGTAGCCTCAATCCTCTGCTTATTCGCCATAAAACCTTCTCTAGCTCCTTTAGCCCCTCCAAACTTCTCAAGTGCAGCCAATGAAATCGACAGCTCAAAATCATGCATCTTATTCGATTCCTTCCCTTGATCTAACGGAGCGCTTGTATCCACCAGCCCACCTGCACCACCGACACTAGATACATCCCCCGACTTCTTCGCTAACACTCTGTCTATACCTCCATTAATCTCTCCAACCGAACTCATAGCGTAATAATTCCTCGATTTCGTCCATCTCCTCGAAAAAGGATCATATCCACCACCACCATTTTCAAAACTTGTACTCACTTTTGATCCATTTTTCAAATTCTCAATCTTGTTCTTTCTATTCAATTCCGCCAATCTAAACCCCTTCTCGTCTTTTCCCGCGCGCCGCAGTGATGATGCCTCCTCCGATTTCCAGCGATCGGCCTCGATTCTTTCTCTCTCCGCCACGTCATCTCTCGCCATGACCAACTCCGATTTTAAATGAGCCTTTTCGGCCGCGACATTCGGTGGTCCCCACCCGGCCGCTCGTTTCTCGTCCAGCATCCGTTTCACGGCCGCGGCCGTGTAGACGAACGAGTTTATTTTGTTAATCGCCGCTAACTTTTCCGCTACGTCTTTTTTCGTCGGCATGAATCCTCCGAGGCCGCGCGCGCCTCGCGGACCAGCCGATCGAACTCCGCCCGAGCGGAGGCGAGTCGTTTTAAATGCTCGTCATCGTCCACCTGGCGGGGAGCGGCGGCGTTGCCCCGGATGACATCGAGGTACTTGTACGTCGTCGGTTCTCGAATCTATAACGGCGTCGGATTTAGTAGCGTCGACGTTTCGGACCGTGCAGAGCCTATAGACGGGTACACCGAACTTCTTATACCCGATTCTGACGCGTACGAAACAACCGGCTATCATTTCATCGAAGAACGGCTCCATAAACCATTTTCCCAATATCGACCTTCGGATTGTTATTTTCTTGACGTCCTCAAACATCGGGAAGTTAGACTCGGGCGACGTGTCATCTTCGTAACCGTCCGATTTTTCCTCATCGGCAAAAGCTCTACTCGTTATTGGCGGATTATGGCAGCCAGATATCCTTCTGGAAGCAATATCCTTCCTTCGTTTCGATAATTCGGCCAATGCACTAGCCCTTTCAGCTTTCGACTGTGTTTTAGGTGGGGTTCGTTTTCTAACTTTGCGCTTTATTTCATTAGGTTTGTCGTTTTGACTACTAATACAAATGTCTTGGGTCGAAGGCACTTGTGAGCCAGAGGCTTTTCGACTCGAATAAGCACGATCGCTGTTTGATTCATCGTTAGTATACGAAAGTTTAAGCCATCTTCGACGCGGTGCAGATTTGTCTGATCCCGCCATTAAGCCTTGCCGGCCTAATGTATAACAGCAAGCTGCATCAATGAAAAACAGAACATTATAACATGATTAATCGAGCTCATAGTCACACGACATTCATTCAGATGCAACAAAGCTTCTGATTAAGGAAACAGAACTTGACAAGCAATCAATGATATTTCAAAGTTGAGTGCAAAACTTAAGGATATTGAAGGAATGTTTACAAACACTGAAAAAAAAAGTGATTCTCAGTTACTTTTTCTGCCTAGAAGTCGAGAATCACTTTTTCTTAGAGTTTGCAAACACTCCCTGAATATAAATGCCATATCTCTGCATTTATCAGCAAATGTGAAGAATATTTTTCCAGTGCAATTATTCATATCAGTTTCTTTGCAGCATCTTTTTTCTACAATGGACATATATATCAATTTCATAGGCAGATTAGTGCTTTGAGAAGATTTATACTACTCAAATTACATTAGTTTGCTAATGTCATTTTCATCTCAATTAAACCACATTCAGTCACTTGTAGAACTAGTTTTTATCCAATGCTCTATCACAAATAAATAGACAAGCAAAGGGATTACATGAAAACAGAAGAGGTCATGTAAAGGGAATGAGATTTAAGTTTGAAGTTCATAATTGTACACGTGATATTTATCTAGTATATTGAACACCAGATGAAATAGAAAATGAAATAGAAGATCCAGACAGTAGGAAATTGGCAACCAAAGTATGGAATACAAAGGAAAGGGATATAAGGACATTGAAACCTTACGGAATCATGACCGTCGTTAGATTAGCAATGGTATCGTCGTATCGAATATTTTACATGCCAAATGGCAACTTAAAGAATGACACGTCATAAGCGCATATCAATCGTTGGCCAGTTCCTTTTTGGAAGGCTTTAATTTCTTAACGGCCGCAGTTTCTAAGCCTGCGCGCAAAGATTTGATCCTTGCCGCTTATGGAAACAATGTGGGACCACGTGCTCAGCTGGTTGCTCGATTCTAAAATCAACACGTGTCACCGACAGAAAGGCGAATTTGAGAGAGATGTTGCAATTGAATAGTGGAAGCAATTAAGCAAAGCCTCCATTAGTTCATGTTATAAAATGTCAAGTACTAGCAGATCAAACTCACTTGAGCTCCATACAAACTCAACTGATTTATAAATGAGGAGCACAGATGCAACTCAATTTTCTCCCTTTCTATGCACACTACAAGAAAAAGAAACTTTTGCCACGGAAGTATTTGCGACTACTTGTCGCAAAAAAATCATTTGCGGTGACTTCAATCTTATCCGACAACCAGTGGCGGACGCAGGATTCGGGAGTTGGGGGGGCGAAACCTCTTTTGAAGACCTATAAAGTGAATTTTTCTTTAAAATTTTGGGGGGGCAAATGCAATTTTTCACTAGTATAGATATAATTTTAAAATTAATAACAAGTATAAAAACTAATTTTTAAAAATTTTGGGGGGGCAGTGGCCCCCACTTGCCCCCCCCTTAGTTCCGCCACTGCCGACAACAAAATGTCGTCGCTAAAAACTATTTCTACAGTAGTAGCAAACTCTAAATAAAAAAAAAGTGATTCTCAGCCTTTGCCACGGAAGTATTTGCAACTATTTGTCGCAAAAACAAATCATTTGTGCGGCGACTTTCAATCTTATGCGACGACAATGTTGTCGCTAAAAACTATTTCTACAGTAGTGGCAAACTCTAAATAAAAAAGTGATTCTCAGTTTCTATGAAAAATAACTAATTTTTCCACCTATAAGCTGAAATTTTTTTAATTTTATTTTTTTACTTTGCAAACAAGTCCCTATTTGTCATTTTAATCACTTCATTTAGCAAGTCATTACCCATTCCTCTTCTGCCTTTTGACTCCTATAACATTTAGATATATCTTTAATTGCCATAAGAAAAATTACAGTTCACAGAACACCCCCCCACCCCAAGCCCCCAACACTCCATAAAAATAATCATAATAAGTAAAATAATTAAAATAATAATAAAAAAATCCAGTTTATTTATAAAAACAAATTCTACTGCCAATTTAATCACAAGCTCAATTTGATGTCTTCATTTCTTTTTTTTTTTTCCTTCTTGTTTTTTTTTTTTTAAATTTTGTGTTTTTGGTTGTTGTAGGGTGGTGTGTGGTAAAGATACACAAACACAACCATAAACACTTAACCATGAAAAATCAAGCAGATTGAATCAGATCAAACAAGAACAACTTCACATCATTAATCCATGCAATCCCCAAAACCCTGCTAAAAAGTGATTTAAATAGCAAAGATCTCAATTTTTTTTAAATAAGTTGGGAGTACTGGTTGGAAAACAAAAATCTCAACTTTATAAAACTAAACAGCATCGTCAAAACCAACTTCAATGCCGGTTCAATCCCGGTTCACCAGATCTTTACAATCAAATTAAACTTGTCAAAAACAACCACCAAGTTCAATGCATGTATATATCAAGCATAAAATCAAAAAAAAAAAAGAAGCAAGCTTAGAAAACTTACCAAAGGGGAGCTTTTATTTAACCTCTACCAAAAAATAATCCGGCTAGCTTTCAAGATTTTTTGATGAGCTCAAAAAAAAAAAAAGTTACATGCATCATAATGAATTGATGAATGCAACACAAAAATGTAGATAGAGAGAGAAATTAAGAGTGTGGACACACAGTGAGTGTATGTGTGCGTGCTTATATATACAATGTGGCGTCATGTGTGTGTGGGTGGAGGTGTGTCAGTGTGTGTATCAGTTTATGTAATCTGTAATTGTCCGGGTTTTATATACTGCTTCTCTATTGTTTTTTTTTTTTTATTTCTTTTTTGTTCTCTTTTGTTTCGATTCCTAGGACAGGTATGAAAATGGCGTCTTGTAATAACTATTCAGGAATATTGTAATAGAACTGGTTTGAGTCTAATGCGGAAAAGACGAAAATAACCCTCTGGTTTGAATTAATACCAAAACAGGATGGGATTTATGTCCTTCTTGGACAATCGATTTCGGCCCAACCTGGAGTAAAGCTGGATTTTGCTAATTATGTGGATTATGTGAATAAAATTTGTACCTCATAAATGTTAACTTATCGAATATATTATTATTCTGAGATGAAATATTTAATGGTGATTTGCATATATGTTTCATATCATATTTTAATAAATAATATTTATTTTGGTAAATATTTACAGTGCTTAATTTAAGTTAAAATTTTAGTATAATCCTTGAGCATTAAATAAGTAAAATAATAAATGTGTAATGAAAAGGAAAAAAATACAAGCAACCAATTCATTCTAAATAGTGTCATTAATAGTTGTCTTTTTACTTTCAAAATAATTATTTGACATTATATTTATTTTTTTACGCAATGTTTACAATTCATATATTTTCACCATAATTTTTATAAAAATAATTATAATGCACACCGTAAAAGATAAACACTAAAATTTCAAGTCATTTATACTCCATTTTGATATAGTATTAGAATTTTATTGAACAATTAGCTTTGCAAAATATTTTTATAAACCTTGATGCTTTGTACTTTTGTAGCGCCCTGTTTTTCATGGGGGCTTATGATGTTACAATTTTTCTAACATATTATTTCATATACTAATATTAAATTATTGAGCCAATATTTGTATACATTGTAACATTAGGGAGTATTATAATTCGTTGCAAAAATCATGTTACTCAGATATGTTCGCACTTTAACAACCCATATTCCCTGTAAACGACTAAAATAGCTACACAAATTATTAATTAATTTAATAACAAGAAACAAAAAAAATTACACAAACCAGAAGCAACAAACACAGTATTGTGGCCAATGCACCACAAAATTATAACTTTTTGGGAAATTTTTCTGTAAACAACAAATTGTATGTAATATATGAAAAAGTACATATTCTTCTCTCATGGTATTCTACATGATTCTATAACTTCAAGAACAGCAGTGTGCGTCTCCGGTGAGATCATGTTCAGTGTCAGATGAAATTCCTGCAGAATTAGAAAAAAAGACTGAATAAATAACAAATGTTTTAACCAAAGATTAAAGGCTTTTTCAGGTCTTGTCTTCAATCAACAATTTTACTATCTCAGTAATTTATTGGGTCAATTAGAAAAAACTACCCCTGAGGTTGCCTGATTACAAAAAAGACCTCAGTTTATCTTTCAAAAATTACAAATATAAATTACAATTAGGAACAATTACAAAAACACCCCTGAGGTTTGGACTAATTAAAAAAAAAACAAAGATGTTTCAAAATTACAAAAAAACCCCACCAGTTTTGATTATGTGTTAAATTTAGGGGGTAACACTATAGTATTTTTATAAATATAGGGGGGTTTTGATTAGGGGTGTCAATTTCAAACCCGACACGCAAACCCGACACGAACCTAACACGAAATTAATGGGTATGGGTTCAGGCTTCGTGGGTCCGGGTCGAAAATGGGTCGAGCCCGAATAGCCTGCCAATTAAACAGGTCGGGTTCGGGTCAACCTACTATGACCCATTTAACCCGTCTAACCCGTTTGTGAATTTAAAAGAAAATTAAATAAATAATTAATTGTAAGAAAAAACAACAAACAAGACAATTCATTAAAACTTAAATGATAAAACCTCTTTAATTATGTATTCGTTATTATTATGCATGTTTTTTTGAATATTATCCTTAAAATATGATTAGTATATTATGTTATTTATGCAATTATTTTATTTCTTTTTGTATGTTGTGAATTGTGATATTTTTTATTGATTGAATAGTGTATGACAGTGATTGATTTTAAAAAAATAAATTTATTCAGTTAAAACTATTAAATTTATATAAAAATAATTTTATTAGATGGGTTACGCGGGTCGGGTCCGGGTTACCTGTGAAATAAGCAGGTCGGGTCCGGGTTCAAGATTCTGACACGAATAATTAAACAGGTCGGGTCCGGGTCGGCCATTTCTGACACACCAACCTGCGGACCCGAACCCACGAACCCGGACCCAACCCGAATTGACACCCCTAGTTTTGATATGTTTTTCTGCTTATGAAGGGAGAAAATGTAAGACGGAATCAAATCTCAAAGGGTTTTTTGTAATTTCCAAAAATCTATGGGTTTTTTGTAATTAGCCCAAAGTTCAGGGGTGTTTTTGTAATTATCCCTTACAATTACTCCACAAACATCAGTTCTCTTTTAAAAATTGCACCTTCAAGAGGAGGTATTTGTTAGGTAAATACAAACCTGAACGGGATATTTGTAGCACTTTAAGGGGATATTTGTAATTTTGAAAGATAATTGGAGTTTTTTGTAAATAAGTTTAAACCTTAGGGGTATTTTTCTGAAAAAAATGTCACCAGCACGATGTAAATTAACTTTGGCAAGCCTTCTGAAGAGAAAAATGCATACCAGAAATCTCTCCAACACGGGAACAAGTGTTTTCAAGTTGTGATTGGGAAGGCATTGTGCAATGGCATTGCGTACGCTTTTGCTGGCAAACGCATAGAAAAATAAAATTGATGAGCATACAATTAATATAAAGAATCTAGAAGTACTATGACAATATTATAAACCTTTCTGTCGAAAGGAACGCAAGAAGAAGAGCGGCGTAAGCTTCTACAATCATTTTCTCGGCTTCCTTCTCTCCCTGTAATATGGACTCTTCATCCTCCTGCACAACAAGATATCGAATTATCGACATATACGGTATATGGTATACCATATTTTCTATTTTAAGTATGTTTATAAATATTTTCCTTTGCAAACTTTTTACAAAGTCCTAAAAATTTAACCTTTTATTCAATTTTGTTGGCATCTCTTACTAAAGGTCAAATTGAGGAGGCCTATATCCCAGTATATGCATAAAAAAATAGTGAAATTCCAGTATAATACCTCTAAAGCTTGTCAAAACATTAAAAAAATTCTCAACATTTCAAAGCGTTCAATTCTTTACAATATCCTTGCTCAGATTAACCACAATCATAAAAAGGACTTTCAAATAGTAGACTAGGTGAGCCACAAAATATAATAAATAGAGATAATTACAAAAAAAGAAAGAAAAAAAAACATTGAGGTTTTGATTCCTTCTTACATTTTCAGTTTTTCACCCTTCATAAGCAAAAAAACATTTAAAAAATTCCCTGATATTTATTGAAATATTACAGTAACCCCTTAAATTTAAGACAGAATCAAATCTCATAAGGCTTTTTGTAATTTTGAAACATCTATGGAATTTTTTGTATTTAGGCCAAACCTAAGGGATTTTTTTTGATAATTATCCCTAGAATATAATAAATATAACAGAAGCAGACCAAATTCCTCACCCAGGACAAATTTGTTTCCTCTCCAGCGGCCTCATTATTGCCTTGATTAGCCAAAAAGATCGAGCACAATAGAGAAATCACATCGCTTTGATCCTCTGAGTCCGGACCTTCCGGGTTCGGTAATGAAACAGTAGCTGCTGCAAGCCGAGATCTACAATACAATAAAAGGCAACATAGCATGAAAAGGAATCAGAAAGGAAATTGCCTAAAAAAATCACGCCAAAAGTAATAAAAACGGATTCGTGAGAAAAGAGACTGTTTTAACTAATAGAGAATAATTTACCTGTTGCGACCATCCTTCTCTACCAAATTCACAAGCAAACCCAAAAGCGCAACAAGAAAGTCAAGCTCTCGATCAGTGAGAGGTGTATTGATCCTAGGACTTGATTTAGATGACAAGCTACTATCTCTCACATCATCAAAACATGGCAAAGATAATCTAAATGACGGAAAATGACCAGCAACCAGAGAAGACAAAATTTCTAATCCCCCACAGGATGCAATTTGCTGACAGCCCTCAGGATTGTCATTGGTCAAGTTCATAAGAACCTGAAAATCACGATAATGCATCAGATTTCATAGTTACCAGAAAAGTTGATGCAACAAGACAAATAAAGTTCGCAGAAGCTTCTAAATCGATCATCCATCGTTTTAGCCTTAAACAGATAAATCAAAGTAATTAGGGATAATTACCAAAAACACAAAAAACTGAGGTTTGGGCTAACTACAAAAAATTCCAGATGTTTTTAAAAATTACAAAAAACTCCTTGAGATTTGATTCCGTCTAACATTTTCCCCTTCATAAGCAAAAAACATTTCAAAACCCCTTGATATTTATACACTTATACCCTTAAATTTAAGACATAATCAAACCCCGGGAGCTTTTTGTAATTGAAACATCTCTGGATTTTTTTGTAAGAATCCCAAATCTCAGGTGTTTTTTTGTAACTATCCCATGTAGTTATAGAGGAAACAAGGGAAGTACTTATTGAAAAGACATGAAGAGAACAGCCATGTCACCGAAAATAATTAACTGGGGAGTGCAATATAGTAAAGAAATTCACTACTATTACAAATATGCAAGTACCTTGACAGCTGTAAGAAGACAATCTGCCAGGAGGTTGGACGTATCTTCATCAACAGCCGAAGAACAAGAGGCCTCCTGAGAGTGACGATATTCCATGTTGTTTGATTCTTGTTGGCTTAACACCGGCACAGAGTGACTCCCATTTCTATACCCACTCACAGTCGCCCTACTATCCTGAGATGAAGACTTATTTGCACTTCCAGATAGTAAATCCCACTTTGAGGGTTCAAACTCATCATCGTGAAATGCAAAAGGATCCTGACTGTCCTTTCCGATACCGAATTCCGTTTCTGAATTATTACTGCTTATGTGTGCTACACTATCTGAATTCCTAGATGTTCCACTGCATAATCCTGCTTGAGAAGATTCGACTCTCAGCTTTAGCAACAGCGGATCAGCAAAAAGCTCGGTGGGTTCCACACTAGATTTGCAATGATCATATTGATTAAAGCTTTCCTGAGAAGTCAATTCCAAGCTACAAAGCCCTGCCAATTGACTGTTCCCAAAAGAAATACAATCCATCTTTTCATCCTGAGAACTTCCCAAAGAATTTCTGAGTAACGAAACACCTAGACATCCATGAAACATCTATCAGATGACAGAAACAAAGTTTTGATGGATAGAATTGGTACCGGCATAGTAATAAACCAAACAATATGGATGAGAATAAGAACCAGAGGATATAAGGAAAAAAACCAAAATATTTCTCCCAAATAAACAAATGAAAATATCTTAACAAATGTTTCACGGGAACACTAACCCATACAAGTTACCTGACAGAATTTTAATCACACTCAGAACAAGCTTTGTGAAAGACCGTGGAGCTCGTTGACCATCAAAGTTTCCTTTCATCCCAATCAAATGACGCTGTAATGCATTCAGTAGCGAATTCAGGCAATGAAATATCAAGTCATAGATCAAATTAATAATGTGGCACAAAAACACTAAGTATTCAAGTATGAAATGTAAGGTTTTGCAAGGAGCCGGGTACAAAATCTGGTACCTGGTTATCATTGCTGAGGAAGGTAGCATTTTCCATGATTTTTAGACATTTCAAAAGCAGTACTAGACTTTCTAGCCCCGAAATATCTTTTGGATCCAGCGCAAAAATTGGACTCTTCTCCAACCATTCCTGCGTAAATCAATGAGCATTAGAAAATATACCCTTAATAGATGAAAATAGAAATGCCGTCAGTTTAGCATGCTTAGGCACAAGCTTAGGAGAAAAATCTACAGATACATCTCAAACCACAATTTAAACCAAACATATTTTGTCATTTTCCTGTTAAATATCATCGCCAAATTCTGTAAGGACAAAAGAAAGAATATACGAGAAAATATAGCCATAAGCAGAAATTATAAGCTCCACTACAACATACAGGTGGAGAGTATAGGCTCCACTACAGCATAATGCATATTTTACCAGCTAATAAAACATCTTAGCCCCCTAAGATTTCAAAAATTCATATCTTTCTTGCTCCAGTTAAAGTTCCCCAGGTCAACCCTTCTTGCTTCAATTTCAAGAAGTTACTGGTATTAATTTTATTTTATTTTTTAAAACTCTAAAATGAAGGAAAATTGACAAGACAAGTCCATTTATCTCAGATAAGCAGTAAGGGAGTGGCTGAATGCAAATGAAAATTAGATTATGAGAACCTTTTTCTGCAGATTGTCATCTATTAATTATATAAGAAACAATGATCCACAGATCAGCAATGTGCTTTCTGCTCTCACACATGGTGCTTCATTATTACCTATAAAAATCATTTCAAAGTTCCAAACTATAATCATGTCTCCATCTCCAGCAATCATATGTTAAGCCACAGCTAATTACTACAGCATACAAGACAATTACTAATTTGAAGTCTCTCTACAAGCCAATATATTTGAACCATGGAAGCCAAGTAACTAATAATGTATCATTATTTACCAGAATGTTTTATTACTATGAAAAACCTGTGTTCAATCCTCCAACACCAAATGACATCTGAACACAAATGCATATACATCAAACAAAAATAACATACAGGCTCACACCTCCATCACGGAATGGCATTTCCTTGCCACTTCAAATACTGCATCAATTCCCCCAAACTCTCTCAATTTCTCCTTGAATTTGCCCCCAGTTTTCCGTAAAGCGCCAGAGGTGTCTGATGTAAAGAACGCAGAAAACAGGAAAAGGAGAAAGAATTAAATAGATAAAACAAATATCATGACAAGAATAGAACCACAAAAGTATTATTTCATATCAAATTTCCGCTAAAAAAAAATCATCTGCTTTAAACGTAGTTGCTTATGAGTAAGCATTAATGGCTGCGAATAGATGCCAATCAAAAGGAATTATTTTAATCAAAAGAAACAAGCACGACCTGAAAGTATATTCAACTGAACGAAATAAGAGAATGTAAAAAGGGTTTGTGGTGATGTGCAACTCCATCGAAGTAAGGGTTTGAAAGGAGAAATCACAATCAATTGAGTGCCATTAAATAAAGGATTAGAAAATAGAAAGCAGACCCAGAGAAAAATCAGTAGGTAAGCAAAACGAGTTCTAAACCTTCAATAGAGATATTGGATGAGCAAGCTTTCTCCATTGTAAGCAAACTAATCCATTTAGGATTCAACTCAGGCTCTTCCATTCCATCATCACTGGCATCTCTTGGCTTCATTTCCTTGCAATTGACAAGGATCTCCCGAACCTTGATCATAATTGCAGTAGAGCTGGAATCTGTTCCCTTGGCTGACTCTTGTAAGAAACCAGACTTGCACAGGCTTAGAAGCTTGCTACCGACGGGCAGTGCTTTTTCCTTGACAGCACTTGATGAAAGTGGTTTCAACAATTTTATTAGAAAGCGAATGCTGCTTGGTGAATCCAGAAGATGATCATCATGGCCCTAAAACAATGAGAATTTAAATAATAATAGTTATGATGCGGGAAGGGATATGTATCTTTGAATGAAATTGAGACAAACAGAGTAAGTTCGGGCCATAACATATAGTTGAAATAACTCACATCAATTGTCAGAATGTAAAATAAAGCAGCAGCAGCAAGGTTGCTTGGCGTGTCATCAAAACTGAGTCCCAAAACAGCATCAATGATAGTTTTGGCCATCCTAACGAAGATAACAGCAGTTACAGATTGTCAATTAACTAGAATCAACTCAACTGGATAAAATTTCAGAACTCGCGTTTACTAACACTATTTCAATCACATGTGACAAGTAATGAGAACACAGATTTATAAGCATCAAGTGATGTAAAAGCAAATTCAGCCTCTATTCATCAACAGAAGTTAAAAGGATGCAGGCTTCTCCTTTCAATTTCAGGAAAAGGTTAACTCTCACCGCAAGGGTGGGCAAATAGAAGGCTATTTAATGATAATTAACTACAACAAATTTAAAAACCAAGGGCAAAATGGAACACCATCAGAGTAAAATAATAGAACAATCACTAACTTCATAAAAATTCCATGACTCATTCTATCTTAATCCATGTTCCACGAATTTTTCTACTAGATCCCCTTATCCATGTCAGGTACTCGTCAATTGACCAGGGTAAGAGTACAGATTTTTCAATTGAATGATAAAGTAAAAGATGAGAGACCAAAATGATACAAGATCACAAGCAACACGATCACCAAAGTCCGTAATTAGATGTATAGAATATTTAGAATCCGCCATGTACAATACGAAATATAAATGGATCACTGCCATTTTAAAAGAAAAATGATTGCCAGAAAACTACAACGCTGGAATATAAATATACAATAAATGAAACCAACATGCAGTGAGTATGCACATCATCAAAAATTCCTAAATGCTCAAAGAAATGCTGGTGTCATTTTCCAAATCTACATGAATATCATGTGCTTCTGAATTTTAAATGGCATCTAACAAATGCATATTCCTCTTCCAGGATTACTGATTAAACCAGAATGACACATAAAATTTAAGAGAATTATCACAATACTAGATGTTGTGCCAGAATGACACATAAGATTTAAGAGGATTTTCCCAATACTAAAAGTTAATGCAACAAAATGTTAGGCCAAGAAAAAATTTGAATTATGTTCTACTAAACTACATGTATCTTTATAAAGATAACCAAAACGAAGGACTAAACAAAAATACCCATGAACTTTCAAAAGTCGTCTCTGCTGCACTGTTCCACATACTGATAACAATGATAGAAGACTTGCCCTTCGAATCCTCACTGGTTGTCCCTTCTTCAAACCATCCAACGCAAAATTCACCTCATCCTCATGCTCCATCATCTCCCCAAACTCTTGAGTCTCCATCAATGTTGTGGTAAGCTCCACATAATCTGGTGTCGGCACCTTTGATTTCATCTTCTTCTTCTTTTTCTTCAATAGAACCCCATTCTCACCCCTATCCTTCTTCTTAGTTTTCCCAGAAACCCCATCAAAATCCCAATGATCCCCATTACCCTCACGCTTTCTTGACTGTGGTATCCCTAAATCACTCAACTCCTGTGAAGAACTTAACAGATATGAATCAAGATCAATATTCTTGGACTTCTTTGAAGTCCATAAATCCCCATGTTCCGAGAAATCATAAATATTGTTCTCCCTACCCTTTCTTTGAGGTTGTGCCACAATTTCCTCCAACTCCTGCGATGAATCATACTCATAAGGATCCAAATTAACTTTCTTGGGCTTCTTCAATTTCTGAAACCCCATCGGAAATTCCCAAAACCCCAAATTTCTTTGATTCTTGGGACGAACCTGCACCATTCCGCTTCGGATCAACTCCAATCATCTTCACTTTCTTCGATTCCCGAAACTCTCCATCGCAATCACCGCCCTTTCTTGGTGGCAAAAACGCCAATTGCCCCGACTCCTGAGACGAACTGAAACTATACGGATCGGACCAGTGGCAGCGAGTGGAGTCCTCCGACGGAAACGTAAAATCGTAAACATCTTGGGAGAATTCTTGGGAAGACGACTCTGAAATTCCGTTGGCGAAGCTATTCGTCCCCGAATAGCTCCTATTCAAGGCTCTACCCCGTCGACCATAAGCTCTAGACATCATATTTTTTACGCTAAGACGAATTCAACCCTATTTTCACATAAATCCAAAGGAAGGGTTTTGGGAGGGACCAAATTCATAATAGTTGGGTAAAATCGGAAGAGGGGTTCAGATTTCCTCTCTAACGTTCCTCAGTTTCCGCCCCGTTTGGAGAATTTTGAAAATACAACCGGAGAATGGCCTTGTATGGTTATGTTTTTATTGACTATTTCAGTTTAGTGTTGGAAAATGAATTTTGAATTTATTGGTTTTCGTGTGAAAATTGGAATTATGTTTGGATAAGTGAATGAGAATGAGTTTTATGTAGGTTTGGAAATGAGATTATGTTTGGTTAAATAGTTTTGAAATAATATTTTATGAATATAATAATTTGAAAAGTTGATAGTGGTTGAATATTTTAATTGAATATATAATATTATATTTTAAGATTGTAAGATTTAGTAGCGGCCCCATTAGATATATATAGTAGTATTTAAGTAGATAAAGTTGGTAATGGAGGCCCCACATATATAATTGGATTAAAAAATAAGAATAGTGATTGATAAGTGATGTAGGGTTGTATAAATGAGTAATTGAAATTGTAGGTTTGAGATGATGTTTTATGTGAAAAGTAGAAAGTGGAAATGATGATTTTTCATTGGAAATTTAAAAACAAAACGTGATTTCATTTTACATGAATAGTTGGAAATTGGAAATTGGGTCTTGGAAACATAAACAAACAAGGTAATTTCGAGGCAGGAGAGAGATTTTTTTTTAGGTTGAATACTTGAAATTAAGCAGTGAGCACAAAATTGGATAGAAATTTTTTTCGTTGATATTCAGGTAGGGGTATTATAGTACGATTGCTAAAGTTTGGAAACGTGAGGAGATCATAGCCGTTGATGTGATTTTTAACGTGCGCCTATTACCCGTGGGATTGTTGGTAGATTCATGTATTTGTTTTTCTCTTTGCTTTTTCACTTTTTTTAAAGAGTAATAAATAATAATTAGTTTCTTAATACACAAAACAACTATCTTGTATTCTTGTTTATTAATTTGTGTTTTAATGGTGTCATTTATTCATATAATTTATCTATATTACGATAGTTACTTGAACTTGTTCACCACGTGTGGAAGAAGACTGAATGGGTTTTGAGAGGTAATAGGTATAGATTATCAAACTCTGACAGTTCTAAATTGAGTAACTTATTTTAATATATTTGATAGAGACTCACTTCATATATTCCCGGCTCATACAATTAATATATATAATCTAACGCTACTATTTGTTCACTGCTTTGCCACTCATGGTCACTTTCCATAAGAAATTGTCTCTCACTCACACTTGGTCATATTCTATTTTCCTTCTCTTTGAAAATTCATACAATATGTACAAAATTATATAAGTATATCACTTAACATAATTTTGTTAGCAACTTCCCGAGTAAAAATTATACAAATAAGGCCAAATACAAAATTTGACTAGTCTAGATGTATAACAAATCTTATATGTCAGACACCGGTATGAGTTGGGACGATCTTAGTATAGGCTTAGGCGGGATGGGGTAGGTTTGAGTATTTTGTATTATTAATCGGTTGAGCCTCAGGACCAAGCATGTATGCCCCCAAACTCGACTCGTTGTGAGCTCTACTTGTATATGAAAATAAGTCGAGTTTATACTATTCAATCTCTACTGCTATTGAACTCAATGACCATTCATATATAAGTCTGTTTTTTTTTTTTGTTTCCCATTTCTCCTTAGCTTTTAACTTGTTTCCAGCTAACTCTAATTATTATATTTTCTAATACAAAATTAATCAATGAAGTAATAATACAAAATATAAAATTAGGACAATAAAATATATTAAATGATTAAATCCACATTCGCAATATATAAATATCAATATATTTCAAATTTAAAAGTCAACCTACAAAAATCTACAGCATATTCATCAAAAATCTAAAATATTTACAAATAATAATGGCATGACACATCCCGAACATTGTCAGAGTTGTATATTAATCTTTTAAAAGGGTGTTGATCGTGATTCGAATCATGAGTCTTTTAGTTGTTTGGTCCCCTCCTTCCCTCATCCCAACTAATTAAAAAAAAAAAAAACGATGGCACCACATAAATAAAAATGTTCTAGTTGTGTGTAAAAATGAAGCAGCATAATCAAACTATGAAAGTTGGTGGGCATGTTCTCCATGAACTTGTTTTTTCTGATTAATCACATTATTTGTTGCTTTGAATTAGGAATGGCAATGGGGCAGGTCGGGGTGGGCGGTCGATCGACCCATGCTCGCCCAGAATAGAATGGGGCAGTCGACCTTTGTCACGGATCGCGGCGGGCGGCGTCTGTCTCGCCCCATTTTGAATTAAATTAAATTAAAAAATGAAAAAGAAAATAAAAAAATATACATTTATAAAATATTATTTATAAAATATATTATTATTATCAATTTATAAATATTAAATATAATATAAGAATGCATAAAAATTATATTATAATATATATTATATATGTAATATATATATTAAAATATATTTTTAACTTAAAATTACAGGCGGGGTATTGGGCGGAGTGAGACCCGAGACCCGCCCCCGCCGGCACGGTCGGGGGTGACCCAAACGGGGCGGGCCAGGGCGGGTACCCACGGGTCGGGTCAAAATTGTCATCCCTACTTTGAATTATGTACGATCAAAGGAGAAATTGGCATTTGAAATCAATTTTTTTGTCATTAATCAAAAACCAAGTTGGTAACTAATTCGGTGGAGGATCCCAAAAATAATAGTAGGTTGGGCTAAGAATGAAAAATTTCACTACAATAAAAAAAGTAGGTTGCAATTTTAAGAAATATTTTTTGGGAGCATTTTTGAAATGGACTTTTGGATCTAAAAGTCCATTTCAATAAATTTTCATGTTTGGTGGTTATTTTGGAATGGATTTTTGGATAAACCACTCTTTCAAAAAGTCCATTCTATAGATGAGAATGATATGCTTTTTGAAAAGTCTATTCTAGATAAATCTATTTTTTAAATAAATCTTTTCATAAGTACTTCCAAACAAACACTAAGATGACAGACTTGAGTTTTGGCCCTTTTGAGTTAAATTTTGGGGTGAACTAGTTATGGTCCTATCGATAATATAGAAATTATAGTATTAAAAATGAACTTTTTTTGAGAGGTGCACTTGGGCTTAAGCCCAATTTTCCACCACGTAGATCCGCCTAGTATGTTTTATGAACTTGGTTTCTGAAGAAAAAAAAATAGAGTTTCTTTGTTTGGCTCACATTTTTCTCTAGCATTTAACTTGTCATAATTATTCTTCATTATATAATTTTATACAATATTTATCTTTTTTAGAGAAATTTGGTTAATCAGAAAACCAAAAGAAATTATTGCTTTTAATTGAGTTTTACTGATTAATTTGATTTAATGTTTAATTTGTAGTTTCAATTAATCAAAAATCAATCATCCTATCTCAATATTTGTTTGCTTTCCAAATACACAGAGAATGTCGTTACACATTTTCAAATCAATGATGGCTTTACTTGGACTAGGTAAATTGAAGCCGCCTATCTCTCCATCAATGCTAGATATTGGTGAATTTTCAGACATGATTTTCTAATCTTACATTATTTCTCCTCCTACAAAATAGGTTTGAATTTTATTTTTCTCTGATGAAAATTACATTAGTCAAATAATTACTAAGTTTTATACCTTTCACATGTCAAAATTCAGAAAAGGATCCTCTACATTTTCATTTTCCAAAAATTGTGTAAATTTTGAAGAGCAAAAGACACAAGGAAAAATGCGTGAAAATAAAAAAATAAGATCCATACATTTTATCTTTGTGTTTTTATCTGTCCCAAATTTACACAAAATTTATGGAATGGAAATATAGAGGTAGGGATGACAATGGGTAGGATTCGGGTAGGATTCATATATCATCCATCCTCATACCCATTTATTATATTCATACCCATACACATACCCATACCCATCGGGTATTCAATTTTCATACACATCCCCATACCCATCGGAGGATCGGGTATTCATACCCTACCCTTACCCTCTTACCACTTACAATTGTATTTTTTTCAAATTTAAGTTATTTCTTTTTTAAAGAGAAATTTGAGTTATTTAAATAAAAATGTAGATATTTACTAAATTCTTAAGGAAACAATAAGGCAAAAAGAATATAGATAAGAATTAGCGAACTATATATTATAAAAATATAGCAAAATATTAAAAAGGATTAAACAAAAGTGTTAGTGGGTTAGTAGATTTTGGTTGAGACTTGGGGAAAAATCATTTTCTTTAAATATAAATAAATAGAGTTGTATAAATAAATAAATATATGTAAAATATTATAAATAAATATATATGTAGATATATTATATATATAATATTATTATTTAATCGGGTATCGGGTAGGATATGGGTAGGATGTACCTAGACCCACCTCCATACCCATACCCGAAAAATACCCATACCCACGTACCCATTTATTTAATCGAATTAAAACTACCCTCCATACCCTCCTCCGTTAGGGTCGGGTATCGGATCCTCCGTCGGGTTCGGAGGAAATTGCCATCCCTATATAGAGGTACCCGTATCATCGAGAGGGGGGAAGGAGGAGGCCATTATCTTTATTTGTCTCCCTAAATATTTTCAATATCGTCATTTCTCTCTCAATTTTTTTCAAATTCGTCCCCCAATACTACAGTTTCTGCGTCCATCCTTGCCTTGCGCGGGTAATGGAAAATTCCAATAACTTGTTTGTTGTGTATTTTCAATTTCTGCTGTTGCTTACTTCAATACCAAACAACATAATGAAATATCTTCAACAAACAACCTAATCTCAGTTGTCACTTCCAACAACAAAAAATAATACAATAAATGAAAAAATGAAAATGCAAAAAAAAAAAAAGAGAAAAAGAAAAGAAAAGAACATGTAAAGGGAGTGCTTGTCTGTGAAAATGTTTTCGCTTCTTTCACTTTTTAGACAAAATTTTGCATGAACATGTGATTGCTTGTGAAAATTTTCAAAAAAATACATTATTCATTTTTCTTATTTTTCAAATCATTAATCACATCCACTTATAATTTAAATAAAAAAATATCACATCAACTATCATTATTATACAATCATATCCCAAATACACTATTCACTCTCTCTTATTTTTCAAATCACCAATCACATCTAATCACTATTATATTAAAAAAACTACCACATCAACTATCATCATCACATTTTCATTTTATATCTAATCGCACTCTTAAAATTTATTTTCATTTTTTTAATAAAATTTTCATACTATTCTCTCTAAAAGTAAAAATAAGCGAGAGGTCAAATAATCACTCCGAAAGTCACTATAGAAACAAAAGATTCCCTTTCTTTTGATGGTATTATGGACACGACACACCGTGTATATACATTATATATATGTAAACAACACAGATACACACACATTCTATACTGGAACTGGGAAAGGGCAAAAAGGAATCGAACTCCGAGAGAGAAAGTTCAGGCAGGCAGAGAGAGATGGCATCGTTTGACGCGTATAGCATGGACGGCGACACGTCAGCGCATCCATTTGACTACGAAGGAAACGCCGCCTACGGTGATGATTCGTACAGCGCCTTCTCCTCCGTCGAAACTCCACCTTACTCTGCCGCCGAGTATGTGGAGTCGGAGCAAGTTCCGGTGGATCACGTGGCCAGCTCCGATTCATTCGGATTCGGGTCGAATACTGAACCGTTCGGAACTTCCGATTCGATTCCGATCTCGAATGGCAACGGAAAATCACCTTATGAAGTCGGGGAAGATTCCGAGGGAATATTCAGCTCGGATGGACCTGTCCTTCCGCCTCCTAGTGAGATGCAAGAAGAAGGATTCGCGCTTCGCGAATGGCGGAGGTGAGACTATTTTAGTTCTGTTTGTTTATTTATTTATTCTCTTTTAAACTTTTTTCCTTGTTTTTTTTTTATGTGTACAGTGGGGATCTGCCCTACTGATTATTATGCAGGAGTTTTTTTAATATTAG
This sequence comes from Rehmannia glutinosa, assembly GCA_016081115.2. Lineage (NCBI taxonomy): Eukaryota > Viridiplantae > Streptophyta > Magnoliopsida > Lamiales > Orobanchaceae > Rehmannia > Rehmannia glutinosa. The sequence goes on along the minus strand of CM071929.1, from coordinate 10,458,335 downwards.
TTTTAATTTCGTGGAGACCTCTTGCTGAATTTGAGTTTGATATCTTAAAACAATGAATGAAATTCTGGTTTTAAAATCGAATCTATAATTTTCTTTGAGATATCGGAAGAATTGTTTGGTTTCCTATGCATCACAGGCATAGGAGGATTGCTTGAGAATATGTAAGTTTATTAGAATTGGTTGATGGACAGGGTTTAGCTCAGATAAATAAGATGTATTAACTTAAGGATCTAGCTTGATCTAGTAATATAAATGACCAGGAATTTAATTTTCAGAGCTATCATGAATTACATAAAAGCCATGAGTTATATGCCATATTTTTTTCCTCGTCAACTCCATCAAAACTTCACATTAGTTGTAATTTGAAGATCCGATGCCTAAGATTAGCTTGAATTTAAAATGATAAATCTATTGATTATTACTAAGTTGAATTCAATACAAGGAGGGATAGTTGTCGTAAAATAGTAAGAGGCATAAAAAGAAATAAGCATATCCACTTAGTTGAGATAGCACCCACAGAAAATAGATTGCAGGACAATCATTTGAGGTGGTTTGATCATGTTAAATGCAAAGCCGTTGGATATCCTAATTGGAGATCTTCATGGAATTAAGTTAATGGTAAATCTAAAGATTAAATGCGACCACTGTATAATTAGAGATGATTGGAGTTGTGGCTAAATTTGGAGAATAACCTTGGTGGAGTGGAGTAGTAGAATCTATTTGGTGGATTCCACATAAATACGAGATAAAAGTTTCGCTGAATATTTAGGTGGAAAGAGTTCATGTAGCGACAACATGAGTATGAGTTGAGTTACACTAGCTTGAAATAAGCGTGAGCAACATATTGAGATCTGCACTAACATTTGCTACTGGAATCTGATCTGAAATTGGAGCTTTGAAGTTTCATAATTATGTGGTGTTTAAAAGAAGAAAAATTAATTTCGTGAAGTTGCATTCAATCGCGTTTGGTTGATTGCTTAAATTGTAGTTCTTATAGATATTTTAGTTTAAGTTGTTTAACTATGAGATGAAGGTAGTATGGTAGTCTTTTGCAACATGTTCTAATTGTTTTCATATCCGTTTTCCTTTTCACCACCTCGACATTTATGTTTGGCTTCATTTTCATGTTGAGTTCATGTTTTGGTGTTTTTTTTTTTTTTTTTTTGGTTATTGATTTTGTGTGGAAATAACGTGTGGGTTTTAGATGGGGTTGGAATTGTGAAGATAAGGAAGTAGGTTTCGGTGTCACATTCACATCTCCCTTGAACATATTCGAGGTTTTATAAAAATTACATTTTGTGACCAAGTATATTAATTCCAAAATATATTATTATGTTTGAGAAAATACAACAACAACAACAAACTAAGCCTTAATCCCACTACGTGGGGTCGGCTATACGGATCATATCGCGCCATCATTTACGGTCATAAGCCATATTTTCATTTATTTTTAGGTATAACATGTCTTGTTTAATAGCTTCTTTCCAAGTCTTTTTAGGCCTACCTCTGTCTCTTTTGATTTGTGTGAGTGATTTCCTACCTTCTAAACGTCGCACAGGTGCATCTAAAGGTCTCCTATAAACATGTCTAAACCATCTTAATCGTGTTTCTCTAATTTTCTCATCTATTGGTGCTACTCCCACTTTGTTTCTAATGTGTTCATTTCTTATTCTATCTAATCTAGTGTGTCCGCACATCCATCTTAACATTCTCATCTCTGCTACCCTCATTTTTTGTACGTGTTCATATTTAGTCACCCAACATTCTGCTCCATAAAGCATTGCGGGCCTTATGGCCGTTTTGTAAAATTTTCCTTTCAATTTTAATGGTATTTTACGATCACAAAGGGTAGAAGACGCACTCCTCCATTTATTCTAACCGCCTGGATCCTATGTTTGAGAAAATAATAGTAAAAATAACTAATCCAAATATATTATTATTTTTTGGGAAATATTTTCAACTCTGAAAATACTAGTAACATAGAAATAAATTTGAATATGAAACTGGGCTCTAAAGAACGAGCATTAAAAACCTAGTGAATTTAATTCAATTGAATGTTGGTAATTATTGTTTCTTGGTGGAACGGTTTGGATATTAATGACGAAAAGCTTTCCAGAAAAAAATGTTTAGAAAAAGAGTAGCAACACATTTTGACTTTTGTATACTGCTGTCTGGGAAATTTCGCATTGGCAGTCCACCATTCTATTGACCCTATAAAACTCATGCGTGTTCTCATGTTGGTCACAAAATCATGTTAAGAACATCTAAGTGAAGATGACTGATAATTAAAATCCACAGGAGCTCTTATTCTGCTTAATCCATTGGTCGAATTACTGAAGAACTGAGATATGTTGATGAGAAAACTCTACTCTATTTATTCATTATGGTTTTGTTTGCAGGCTAAATGCCATTCGGCTGGAGGAGAAGGAAAAGAAGGAAAAGAGATGCGAAACCAAATCATCGAAGAAGCTGAAGAGTATAAACAATCTTTTTACGAGAAAAGGAAGCTTAACGTAGAGACTAACAAGACCAACAACCGAGAAAAAGAGAAGGTTCAGTTTCATTCACATCAAACCTTGATTGCAACTTATTAGTTTTAGGGATAATTACCAAAAAATGATGTTGGGGTATTTAAAAAAAATTCAGAGAAGTTTCAAACTTACACAAACTTGGTGTAGGTTTGATTCAGTCTTACATTTTATCCTTCATAAGAAAAAAACATTTCAAACTTTAATGGATTTTTCTTTTTTTAAATACCCCATACCTCAATTTTTTTGTAATTATCCCTTAGTTTTATTACCTTAGTTACGGAAAATAATAGCAACAATAATCTTGATGCAATTCCATATCATTTTATACAGTTATACTGGGCCAGTCAAGAAAAATTCCATAAAGAGGCAGATAAACAGTACTGGAAAGCCATAGCAGAGCTCGTTCCTAATGAGGTGCCCAATATCGAGAAGAGGGGAAAGAAGAAAGACCAAGATAAGAAGCCATCTATCACAGTAATCCAAGGTCCCAAACCCGGCAAACCAACCGATCTTTCAAGGATGCGCGGAATATTGGTGAAACTGAAGCACAAACCCCCGCCCCACATGTTACCACCCCCACCGCCTCCTGCTGCTAAGGATGGGAAGGACGGCAAGGACGAAAAAACCTCAAAAAATGCGAAAGATACAGCAACCAATGGCTCTGGGACTAAAAGAGGCACCAGCTGCACCTGCAAAAGATTCTGTTCCACAAGCATCACAAGAACCTATTGCTCCTGCTAGTGAGAAACCAATAATTAGCTAATGCTGCTAAGTTTTGATTGCATACTTATTGATTTCATGGTTAAGTTCCTCTTATACTTTTATTTTCACTATATTTCGTTCGTTTATGCTTATCGTTTTGTATTATCAGTGATGACGATCTAGTGCTCGCGAGTTACTTGGGCTTGAAGTAATCGAGAGATGTTCATTCTATGTAGTATAATTGTTTGAACATATTAAGCTATTGTTATATTCTTTCGGTCTTGTTCTTTTCATGATTTAATTATCTGGTTGCTAAGTGAGCACTTTTCCAATAGAAAGAATCAAGCGTTACAAAATGTTTAGGGGTGTAAACGAATCGAGTAGAGTTGAACATTATACAATTGATGCTTATTTCACTCGACTCTAACATTACGCTGTTCATGCTTTATTGAATTTTTATCGCTCTTCAAAAACTGTGTTTGAGTTTGATTTTATTATTGATCGAATCGAGCTCCAACGAACTCTAGTTGAGTCGTACACGAATCAAGCTTGAGTAGTTTGCTATTTTTACACATTTTATTATTTTTTTTACTATTCAAGCTCGAGCTCGAACCGACCTTTACATATTATCAAATGGAAAAACGTGTTCAAACTTAGTTTTCTATGTTAATGGACCGAGCAAAAACGACATTTTAGCGACCTGCTCTAAAAATGTTAGGAGCCTGCAGCGTTTACGCTCTATCACTCGTTTTAACCTCTACCAAACACCCCCAAGAGCGAGCAAAGACCTTAGGCAAACCAAGATAACAAAAACATATGAAACATCTTTCAAAATGAAGGCCACTAGAAAGCCAACCATATACATATTGGAATTAAGGTAAATGCAGCTCTCAATAAGCCGCGCAAACTCTTTGCCTGGAAGTAAGAAGATTAGAGTACTAAATTCCAGCAATCCAATCTCATCTAGGGGTCACCTGAGTGATTGTGATAGGAAAAGACGTCGTCTGGTAGCTAGTTGAGCGTCAGACGACTTATTCTTAGACGTTTTACCACTAAGCCTACCTGAATCTTGAAGAAACCCGGAGGTGTGAGTTCCTTTTCGTTAAGTCGAACATTTTTAGAGAGCATCTGAATGACCTGGCTCATAACTGGTCTTCTGCTTGCATTTGCTTGAGTGCAGAAAAGGGCCACTTTCATGTACCTTAGAACCTCGTCCTTTGGAAACTCTTCAAGTTCAGGGTCAACTAGATCCAGCAGTTTCCCTTCTTCATGTAGCTCCCATGCCTATGAACCAATTAATACACATCGATGAAACGGACGTGCAGTTCAGGTACCAAAATGAAAAGATGTTAACAAGCATAAGTGAAAATGAAAGGGTCTTAAGTTACAAAAATTACCCATGAGGTTTTGCGAATTACAAAATAAATCCAGCTATCTTAAATAATTACAAATATCCCCCCAAGAGTGTAATGTAAGATAGAAACAAACATCAGGTATTTATAATTTTGAAAGATAGCTAGTATTTTTATTTTATTATTTTTTTTTTTTTTTTTTTGGGGGGTGGGGGGTGATGCGGAGGCGGGAATTACAAAAAAAAAAAAAAGCCTCGAGGTTTAGGCTAATTACAAAAAAAAAAAAAAAAAATCCAGTGGTTTTTGAAAATTGCAAAAAAATACCTTGATGTTTGATTTCGTCTTACATTTCAAAATCCCCCTTATATTTATAGAAAAATTATAGTTACCCCTCAATTTTAAGAAAATCAAACTTGAGGGGGCTTTTTGTAATTTTGAAATATCTATGATTTCTTTTTTTTTTTGTAATTAGCCCAGACCTCATGTTTTTTGTAATTATCTCCCCTCCCCCACTAGACTGAATCTAAGGGTATTTTTGGTTTTGGCAAAAACTTGCGTGAGGCGAAGTCCTTACAAAAAGTTTTAAAGGTTTTTTTTCAGATTTTATTTTTCTTAGGGTTTATATTTGTTTTTTTAGGGTTTATTTTGTTTCTTGGGTTTATTTTTAATTGATTGGGTTTTTAGGATTTTTAGTTTCTTTTAGGGTTTATTTTTGTTTCTTCATGGTTCATTATTATTTTTAAATTTATTTTCATGGTTCATGTTCTCAAGACGGAGAGCTCTTGGGAGGTCGTCTCACGGATCTAAATCCGTGAGACCGTCTCACAAAAGACTTGCTCTTTTTTTTGTAATGAACCCAAAATAAAATAGTGTTCTGCAGGTTGGCTTCTGCACTTCTTTCTGTTAGCCAGCGAGCATAAAACTTATACAAGGTATTGGTAGTGACTACAAGAACAATTATTCGACCAGATGAGGAATAGCACATAAAGCTATCAAAGATGTTTGGGAAAATCACCCACCCATTCGACCAGCAACTTTTGGGCGCCTCCATAATTAGCATTTGCACTACTACTGCCGCTTACAACTTCAAGTGTTAGAACCCCAAAGCTATACACGTCGGCCTTCATTGTTAACTGACCGGCCAATACATATTCAGGTGCCAGGTAACCGCTGCTAGGAACAAACCGAAGGAAAAAACCTATAGTCAGATTAAACAAAAGTGTTTAACATAAATTGATTCAACTTAAAGGTTGAGATATGCTATTTTCCTTTCTACTTTATAATGATATGAGTAATACCAAATGATAGAAAGGGACATACGTTGTTCCTGCTATTTTTGTGCTAATGTGGGTAATATCGTCTGGAAAAAGTTTAGCCAATCCGAAATCTCCAATTTTTGGTTGGAAGTCCTTGTCTAGAAGTATATTACTAGCTTTGATGTCTCTATGCACAATGTGAGGCACAAGCTCTTCGTGAAGAAATGCAAGACCTTTGGCAGTACCCATGCATATAGCAGACCTCCTTTCCCAGTCCAATTTTATGGATCTCCTCGGACCTGCTGCAGATGCACAAAAGCATTTGAGCAACGCGATGTCTTAAAGAATTGTTTCAAAGTCCAAATTAATGTACCAAAATACCTAACAATGCACGATCAATGCTGTTATTCTCCAGATATTCATACACCAAAATCTGTTTAGGTCCATGGACACAGCACCCAAGTAATTCGACAAAGGTTTGGATGTTTAACATTAGAAATAGTCTCGATCTCAGTTAAGAACTCGCGGTCTCCCTGTTTTGACTCAGCAGAAAGCATCTTCACGGCAACTAGTGTTCCATTTTTGAGAATTCCCTGTGCAATACCACTGGAGTTAATTGAAAGCAAAGGATAACATATCAGAGACAAAAACCTACTTGATCAAATCGGGTCCCATGACCAAACAGAAAATGAATCTCCCATCAATTTAATATTTTTAGAAGATAAAACCATATTTTTAACAGGAGAAATTCTTGAGCTACTATATTATAGGAAATTAGTGGGAACCAACTGAGAGATTTGTTATTTTGTTGAAGGCATGCTTTATAGAAAAAACTATTGCATAGATAAATCTGTTACCATATTTTCTGATACTCTTAATCTTCCCGTATAAGCTGTCTCATGTTGACTTTTAGGTGATGCTGTTAGCCGTGGACAAACTTGAAGCCCAAATTACTAATTACACTGGAGTTTTCAATTTCAGTTAAAGCTTTCTGCTGCTTAAAAGCTTCATTACTCCCCACATCACAATACGGGGAGAGGAGGGAGAATAAATGTTGAATTCTAACCATAGATAAAGCTATGCCTACTACTACCTTGAGAAAGCAATAATAAGAAACACCAAGTCATGTTGTTGATGGAGAAGAAAAGGAATGTACAGGATTGAATAATACCTTGTAAACTGTTCCAAAACCTCCTTTCCCTATTTTGTTAGTTAGATGAAAGTTATTTGTTGCTACTCGCAATTCACTGTACGAGAAATTTTTGGTCATTGCAGTAGAGGTCCCTGTTTACGGAGGACATACAAGAAAATGTCATCATCAAGAGAGAGAGAGAGAGAGAGAGAGAAAGAGAGAGAGAATAAGGTGGATGACTGAAAAGAAAGTAAGGCGTCATAGTCAACCATCCAGCTATACTATCATACAGGGCAACCCTATACGCCCAAATATATGTTTCCCAATTAGGTAAACCAGGCAGATCACAGCTAGTTTAGTGAGGTTCATAGTTGACCATCCAACTATACTGTAACAGCCCCCAGAATTCCCATGTATAACATAACTGCTAGATGTCCAAAGACTTATGGGCACTCAATTAGATAACAGATGCAAGTTACATCTGTTATAGTGAATTGTTGTGTGATGAGTGGGTTTTATACCTATAAATTACATGTCAATCCTTCAACTTTTTTTTTTTTAACTTTTGATGTTTTCCTGAGTTTTATGCTTTTTTGTGTTAATTTTGCAGGAAAGAACGTGGGACAAGAAAGAGGTCTCGGACATTTGGTTGCCACAACACCCGAAACTTCTTTCCTAAATCTACCATAATTCTATTTACGCCATTTTCATACACCCTTGTACAATATAAACAGCATTTCCAACCTTAGGTGTACATGAAGTAAAGTTTGAAGGGGAACAGAATGATGAAGCAGTTACCTTCTTGGTCTTGTTTGGACTGATTAGCATCTTTATTAATTTTCTTCTGGCGCACGGTTGAGTAACCGAAGCAGCAACAACTCATATTCTTGTGTGTTCTATGACAATAATCTCCAACTCGACAACAATGTCCCTCAATTTGGACAATACTGATCAAGACATTTCCATTAGCCATCACCTGCTTTTCCTATCAGCATTTATGCATAGATCAGCATTTCCTGCCCCTGCAAACCTACCAAACACATGATAACATGCACAAGTTTAATATCTTTTGAAGCATTTTCTTATTTGACCGACAAATAAACTGCAGTATTGTCCATTTCTGTGAGCAGAACTCTTTTGCCTTGCTACAGCATATCACTACGTGGAAATTACTGCTTAAAGTAATTCTACAAGCAGTTCACGTGATCATATGCATTTATATATATTCCCAAAACTACCTAATTTTCCATATATATTTCCAGAAAATAACACTGTTGTTTCCTAAAAACTACGTTAAATAAACCATTTGGAAGCATGAAAATATATGTGAACAGCAATAGTTTATCTGCATGGGTTGGTTTCTCTCTCTCTCTCTCTCTCTCTCTCTCTCTCTCTCTCTCTCTCTCTCTCTCTCTCTCTCTCTCTCTCTCTCTCTCTCTCACACACACACACACACACACACACGAGTCCGCACATACAATAGATTTAAGCTCTCAGATTGTCCAAATAGGTGGAATCTTCGTTCGGAAAACCGATTTCTTCCACCACAAACCAAATCTCAAACAGGTAATGTTCTCTTCAACAAAACCAGAAATTCATATTCGTCAAAAATCATTCACACTCGAGATACAAATCTCAGATACAATCACCGACTCAAAATCGAACACAACTTAACGCGGATTTCAGAATGCAAAATTAACTGGAATCAGCAAGTAGAAAAATGGATAACAAAAATCCAGGAACCTATTCAGGAAAAGAAAACGGTTCACCACTCACAAATTAATCCGCACGGTCATCGGCCACAGCGATGGAAACGAACCGTAAATGCGTCAAGCGATCGGCAAATATCAGCTGGATTAGGTCTTCGAAAAGTCGTCGTACTCCGTATGGTAATACCGTGCGTAGTCGTGGTCGTAGCGGTGGTGGAGTGGGTGAGAGAGAAAGAGCTCAAAAGTCATGGCCGTTATAACCTCGTCTATCAGTGTGTGTTGTGTGTGAAATTTTGATAGCGACCTCTTTCTTTTTTTTTTCAGCGCTTGCCCAACGTTGTGATTTTTCCCACGCCCTTTCTCAGTCGTTCGTTATATAATTACAAAAACTACCCTAGAGTTTAGCTTAATTACAAAAAAACCAAATTTTATATTTCAAAATTACAAATACCCCTTGACATTTGTTCTAATTTTCAAATTGTCCCTCTTGAGGAGGTTATTTGTTAGATAATATACAAACTTTCAGGGGGTGTTTGTAACATTTTAAGGGGTATTTGTAATTTTGAAAGATAATTGGAGTTTATTGTGATTAGACTAAATTATAGGAGGTAGTTTTTGTAATTATCTCAAATGTAAATTGTTTAAGCTGGTATCTGGTGACATGTTAGCTTAATTGTTGGTTAAGAAAATTATGTTTCTTTGAGATGTAATTCTAATTTTTAAACTTTTATGGTTAAATTTAAATAAATCTTAAGGGAAACCTTGTGTAATTTTAAGAAAGAGCTAAACACCACTCCATCAATTTTTTCCCGTGGCATAAATGAGCTGGTGAAGATTTGGTGGAAATTCATACTGAATAGCATCCACAATTCGATTCGGGGAGAGGTCAACTATTATTAGATTTGAAGGGTCGAACATAATTGTTCTCTTTACGGAGGATTTGGTTGTACGTCAGCAGACCCTACCATAACATTGGTCAGTACGTGCACATTCCGCAGTTTATCTTGGTGGCAACAATAAGAGACTAGAGTTGTAGAGTAAGCAATAGTGGAGCGGCGATCATCCCGGCAAGCAACATTTATTTTCTATTTTGGTAGTTATTGTCCTCAAATACGATCAAACGTAAGTCTTTAAGTTGAGTTATTTAAAAAAAAAAAAAAGCTAAATAGTCATTTGTTCAAAAAAAAATACAAATAATGTTCTACGACTATTAGACTATGTAAAGTCAATATTTTATTGTCATCGGACATTAGTTGACCCACAACTTTTCAAATCAAACCCTGCTGCCTAACTTTGGCGTGATCGTATGGGACAAATACAAAAAGATTTTTTTCCATACGATATATTTTCTAGGCAACATTAGAAAGTAAAATGAAAAGAAAATAGGGTGATTTATATATCTCGAAGCAATGGCTTCTATGGATGTATTTCTAAGTCCAATTTTCAATTTCTAGTATTGGAAAATAAATTTTCAGATTTTATGATTTTAGTGAAAGACGGAAATATGTTTGGTTTGTTGTCTGAATTTCTGTTTTGAAAACGAGAATATGTTTAGTTATAGTTTTTCAAATGTATTTTTGACGTAGGTTTGCGTGATTATAGTGATTACCTAGGTTTGCACAGAACTGGAATGAAAAATTGTTTTGTTGTGTTTTCAAAAGAATATTTTCCATAAAAATGAAACCTGAAATGACTTCATTTAATAAAACTTTTGAAACAAACATAAACTCATTTTTTTAAATAGTTTTTAAAAGTGGATGGTATTGGAAATATAACCATACGAGGCCAACTTTTCTTGTTTTCTACAAGTCAATTGAAGACCATAAAAAGCTTTAGACCCTCGATTCCAATTTTTAGGTAGTTATTTAACTAATTTATAAAATTAAACAAAGCTTTTGTACCTTATAAGATGATTAAAGTCTGTAAAATTTTATGACTTATTTTAAACATAATTTGTTGCACTTGTGATAAAATAATGTGACAACTTTTGAGATATTATTAATGACAAATTTGCAAGTAAATTGTAAAATTAAAGGAGGTTGTTACACTAAAATAGTATTATTATTGAAAAAGGTTGAAATATCTTTACTTTTGTCCAGAATTTTCTGCAACTCAACTAAAACAATAAACGGTTTAGGGCCTAATTATAAATCTTATGTAGGGATGAATTGTGGAAATAATGATTGACAAACAATAGTATGACGCTTAAGAAATATAAAATTACTGTGTTGAGAGAAGAAATCGACGCAAAATAAATTTCACACATTTGAAACTCTGATTTTTCCACAATTACAATTCGAGCCGTCAAAACGGCTGCTGGTGGGGGATGGCCAGCCGCGTGTTGGAGGCCTTAAAACCTCTGGTCCAGCCCGCTTTTGGGTTGCGGGCTAAGGGGCCCGCCCGCCAAACTTCTCTTTTTCTTTTTTTTTTTTTTGTTATGTAATACATTTTTAACTCAACAAAATGGAATGCGGCTAACGTTAAAAGGAACCAGTTGTATTTTTCTTGATCCTTGAGTTACAACATTACATGTTTTGATGATAATACCTTTTGTTCCCAAATTTCAATTCGTTGTTGGAAAACTAGCCAACCTACAAAAGAAAGTTGTTGGCTGTTACCTGTAATGCATTCATTAATGTAGTTATATTAAATGTTTTTTTAATATTTCTATTGTTTATAAATTACTCTTATTAGTATTAAATATTGTTGTTAATAAAATCATTAATACAGATATCCATTGGTAATAGGGCCATTAATATAACTTGGAGTAATTAATATTAATAGAAAATATTTTGTGTTACATTGAAAATTAGCAAGAGTAATTAATAGTAATAGTAATAGGCTGATTCCCTCAAAAAAAAAAAAAAAAAAAAATAGTAATAGGCTGATAGAGTGATAGTTAATGTTGTCGGCTTGTAGCTACGAGTTACGAGCAGCTAGCATTTAGAAATTAATATGCACTCAGTCTCAGTAGACAATGTAGACCAAGAGACAATTTAAATTTAAAATACTTAAAAATAAAATAATAAAACAAAAGAAGAGGCGGGTCTGGCCCGCCCCAAACCCGCCCGCCCCTAGCCCGCGGCCTAGCGGGCTGGCCGATGAGGCCCGCTTTCTAGCGGGCCAACATATTTCCAACCCAACCTAACCCATTTATTAGGCGGAAATTTACTTGACATCAAACCCATTTTGATGAGTTCTAATTACTGATAGATGGTTACGCTATTTTCAACAATCACAATTATGCAATTTCTCGGACCTTTTTCCAATCTATTTTATTTAATGATTAAACGGTTCGCTGGAAAAATCCTCTCAATTATTCCCCCTTTTAATTATTATTCAAAGTTTTTACTTTATTTATAACACAATTCTCATCTTAGAAATCAGGATCATGTACAACTCTAACTCTATTGACTCATTAATTTCAAGCTAGATCACATACAAGAGATATCCATTGCAATTGGATTCAAATTATAGTATATATATAGGAATATATTATACAAATGCTAATACTTAAAAAAACAATATTTCAAAGGTCCATTTTCAAGGAAACTAAGCTAACATCATTTGAGGGGAGAATTAAATTAAAATAAAAAATTAGGCATATGCAATAATCAAAAACCAAACACGCCAGGTACGAACAGAGAAAATATGTCCGTGGACTAATAAACAATAAAAGTCTTGATTGTGACAACAAAATTTGTATGGCCAGTTCTAGCTAATTAGATGCTACACAATATCACCAAATTATTTGTGATTTTGACATGGTTTTATTTTAGTTTTTTTATAAAAAGATACATGCACATGTTATTATTGGACACATATTAAATCTCAATAAAATTGAATGGAACGCAATTAGGCAGCATCTAATTAACAATTTTTTTTTTTTGAGGGAACATCTAATTAACAATTGGATGACTGGTATCTGGCCTCCCATGTTTAAAAAATCTCATTTTGTTTTGGAAAATAAAAATTAAACACAAAGTGGGAATGCTTGTGGATAAAATGTCAAATAACACTACTTTATTTTGATTTTGGGTGAATAAACCAGATGTGCTTTAGTTTGGGTCGCTTGACTTGTGATTGATTCATGAACATATAAAAGAACGGACGTTAAGGCTAATGGGTGAATTCTCAACCAAGACTCCGATCTTGAAGTCGGAGTCGTAGGTTTAAGATCGGCTAATAAATCAAGAATAAGGTATTTAATAATAAAAATGTGATACTTAAAATGAGAAAGCGATATATATTTATAGGTTTTGACTTGATAGGGCGTCGACTCTACTGCGTGTCGGATCGCGCGAGCCTTTTCGTTGCATCTTGTCAGATCCAACGATTATGATCGGCGGGCCAAGCGACCTTTCGGTTTGGGTCAGTCGGCAATACTTAAACACGTGAATCTTAGGGCATATTTGCTATATGGCTAACTTTTGAGGGTAAAATGGTACTTTTAGCCTTATACATATCATATTTCATCTCATTTTCAATGAATTTTGAAATTTTATTAGTTCTTCTCTTTTCTCCTTATATCATTTTTTTACTATGCCTATTTTCCCCCAAATGGCAGGAGACAGAAATTACTTTAAATGATTAGCTCCAACAGACTTATTTATTAATTCGTTCTTCTCATTTTTCAATAAAAAGAAGCCAAAAATAGTGTACAAAAGTAGAAAAACAAAACAAAGCCGAAAGTCGGGTTTTTGACAGAAGCGCTTCTATTAATTCATCTCCTATGGCATTTTCTCCACAAGTCCGACTCCTGACTATAGTGTTCAACACCACTGCAAAGACAATCATATCAGCAACTCCGGTAACTCGAACAACGAAAGGGATGAGCGGCGGCGGTGGCGGCGTATCGCAGCAGTCCGGCGCACTCGCTGGCTTTCAGAGTGATGCGGTTGTGCCGCCCGTCACTCCACGTTAACACTTCCCCTCTCAAATTCGACCCCTGCGATCTCCTCTTCGAAGACCTCTTCGACGATCCAATTCTGCCGCGTCCCACCTCCCTCGCCTTCTCAGCAGCCAATCGAATCCCTCTGCCGTAGATCCCTCCGATCCCAGCTACCGCAGCAGATTCCTCCTCCAGCACCCCACCGATTCTCTCGGCCTCCCCGGCCTCCTCGTTCTTCCCCAATCATTTGGGCAGCATGCATACATACATACACGCTCTAAATTTGAGAATGTATTGGACAATGTGCTGGTTGAGGTTGTTCCTTTTTGCCTAGCAAATGGATTGTTAGTCCTGTCAAGTTTGGCTGCTCAATAATTGAAGTATTGTATTTAGCTATCTGTGACCGTTTGCGTTTTTCTTGGTTAGGGCGATATATCTGGGAGACGTTTCAAAGTTATATAAGTATCAACAACAGCTCCAGCAATACGTAAGC